>VDFB02000002.1:4838769-4859406 GCA_007258455.2 Sequoia sempervirens
GAGGAAGAATTGACAAGCATGGCAGCCAAGGCATTCAAGGAGCTAATCCAAGAACATTTGAGCAGCAAGGACGGACCAAGATTGGAGGAAATATTGATATCAAGTTGGTGCATATTTCATAATGTACCCCACTCTGAATTCACTTGTTCATCATGCACAAATGTCATCGCCAAAGTCAAGGATCATGTGAAAAAGTTGGAGCAGCCATCTCCTAGTAAATGGACTCATGCCATGAGGTGGGAAAGTTGTTGGAAGCTCGAGGACAACACACCACAGATGAATCAAGAAATCTGACACAGGCTAGTGCTGGGACAACAGACATAGAGGATAAGATCCAAAAGGAAGAGGATAATTTCCTTAGGACAACAAGCTGCCTTGATGAAAAATTAGCTAGAAACAGATCAAAAATTTGTTCCTCCGTTGAAGAAAAGCAGTCCCGTGCTCTAGAATATGGATTGGCAGTCAAAGATGAATCAAAAGAGTTTACAGCAGTGTATGCTGGGGCAGCAAATGAAGATGTTAAAAATACGAAAGAGGAAAAGGTTGATAGCCTTGGGACAATAGAGAATGATGGAAAAGAAATAAGTGAGATTATATTAGAGGACCTCTCCTTCATGAATGAAAATGATCAAGCATCTGAAAACACAGAATTGGAGGAGCAGGAACAACCACTTGCCACAACTGTCTACTATTCACCTTCCTTCCCAAATGATGATGAGGACCCACTGGCAGAAAGATATGACCAACTCGTCTCCAGGTTGGAAAAAGATTGGTCAGAGCTGAAATACCAAGTGCATTTGGAGGTGTTGTTGCTACCGAAATGGTGCAGACTTCATGATTCATCACATTCGGAGTTCACATGTGAACTAGGCCAAGAAGCCATCAAACAAGTCAAAGATCAAGCAAGGCAGCCAAGTGCCTGACCTCCTCTACTTGCTGCCCATATCAAAGAAGAAGACCAAGAGCCTAAAATGATTGATGGACCAGCTGAAGGCGGACCTCAAGAGGATGTTGGGGCAGCAATAGAAGGACAACAATACAGTCTCGGACTTCCAAGCGATGAAGTAGATCAAGCAGGAATGCTGTCCAACAATCACCAAGAATTTATTCCTCTTCAAGAGCACTTGTGTACCATGGACGATGGGATTTTTGGCGAGTCTTCAGAGGGAAATTGTGCAGTGGACTTTGGTCCCCTTGATAAGGTGCCATCGATTGACGTCTTCTTTCCATTAGGAGCTACACTATGGAGGTATGCTCATGCCGAGGAAGAGCACATCCCAGAAGACAATAGTGATGAATACATACTCCTTGAGCCCTTAAACAGTGATGCACTAGAGTTTCTAGATTGGGAGAGGAGCTCCTTCTCCATTTACAATGATAGTGAGCAAGAGGAAATGAGTGAACGTCGTGATGAGACGCATGAACAACAAAAAGAAGAAGACAAAGGCAGAGGTGCTGAGATAGCTACTAACAGAGATGAAGCACTTGACCAACTATGAGATGCAACTTGGATCCCTTCTGCCATGATCACTGTTGATCCTCCCTCATATTCAGATGGCTGCAATAGGATAGATTCGTGTATGTCATCATCCCATGACACTGAATATCACAAAAATAAGGCTCACACCTGGCAAAGGAGATGGGATAGCATGCTGCCCCTTGAAGACAACAATCAAGAAGAGGTTCTGGAAACGGAAACCCAGGCAGATGAGGTGTACTTCCTCGAGGAACAACTAGTGGAGGTTGTGTGTCCCTTTGGTAGATTGAAAGAGTTGTCTACTACCCCGTCCTCCTAGTCTTATGCACATTTAATTTCCAAAGTGATGCACCCTCCATCACGCCCACCCGAGGTTTCCAATGCAATGATCAATGATGTTGTGCTTTCTCTTGACTGTCCAATGCTACCACCTCCATGTGACGACATCCAGGTTTTATCCTTCCTTTCCCCTATTATTTCTCATAATTGCACTTATTATTTTGATTATGAGAATGAGGGAAAACGAACATGTTTATGGATTAACCATGGGTTCAACAAGCCTCCTCAATTGCTGATTTTTCATGATGACGTGGTTGAACTTGAGTGCTACAACATTGAATTTCTTTTTTCAAAATATAAAGACAAGTTTGCATGGTTAAGAATGATAACAATTGTCTGTTTGCTCATGCATGCATTACGAAATCTAATGAATGTTAATGTTGGTTTTTCGTGCCTGAACATAGTGCTTTGTAAATATCTTTGTACATAGCCTGTTTTGAGTAGTATAGGTTTCTTGTAAATACTCTTCTTTCCTGCTTTCCTTAGGTTAGTTGGTTTGTGTAGGTTGCTTGCTTCATTTTCTTTTTGTTTGCTTTTGCTTTGTTGTTGCTTTGCTCAGGGTCCATCTACTTTTAGCTAGGCACATCTATGCGCACAACAACCATACTTATTGTCTAGGGTTGTTCTACATATTTCCTTGTCAAACTCTAATCAAGTCTTCAAAGTGGATGGTGAAGGTCTTTTGTTAGTGTCAAGTGATCTGGGTGTTTAATTCAAAGAGGATAAGTTGTTGGTTTAGTCTGACTTTGACGTATTCTGAAATCTTATAGATCTTACACAACTTAAGAATTTGACGGTCACTATAGGGCCCTTTGTGAAGTCTAGTTAAGTGAAAAATCTAAAATTCTGCTCCAGCACCACTGTGATTTTCAGCCCTGAGCACGAGCTTCAATGCTTGCGGGTTGAAATAAAAGAGCTAAAAAGAGAAAAAATAAGAAAGAAAGAAAGAAAACACTAAAAATTAAAAGAAAGGAAAATTCAACTTTTCAGGGGTATCCGAGCAACTCTACTGGGGCTATGGATGCCCAACATAGAGCAATGTTCGGGAGAATCATAACAATAACCTCGTCAGGGCTATGGACGCTAACTGGCAGCGAGGCAATGTCCTAGATGCTTTTGGAGTTAGAATAAACTATGTAGCTTAACTAAACGGAGCTTGGGTTCCTATAGCAACTGAAGAATGGAAATTAATGCAATTGCACACACTTGGATTTTCAACATACTGAAGGTTGGGTTGGCTAATGGTTTTGATCATTTGGTTGGGCGTCTGGTTTGTTTTCCCTAGCGTGAAGGTTGAAACTAGAGATTTTGGGTTCGTGATTCCAGTTTGTCATCAAAATGCTCTCGAGCATTTCTCCAACGAGTCGCCATTTGTTGTGCATGTTTTGCACACACGGCTCGCCATAGGCAGGGACCCCCTTTTTTTTGCTCCCAACAGGCTGCTTTGCTCTTGTCTTATTTTGCGTGCCCCATTTCCAAGCCCTAATTGGTCATTTCCCTTCAAACGATCAAATCCCCTACCCAAATTCACCTCCTTGGGGTATTCAAATCTACAGAGAAATAAAGTCCCCCATACACTTTCTGCCTTTTGTCTTACTTTGGTTGTTTCAGAAACATTCGTGGACCCCTGTCGGTCCAGTTTCCACATTTTTGGCTTTGGGGACAACTTTTTGGTGGATTTGGGATGTGTTTGGGGTGTTTCAATAAACTACCAAGGTTTCGTCTACGTTTCGTTAAGTTTCGATGGTTTCGGAACTTTGCCTCTGGAATTCCCTTCCTCCTTGACTGTTTAGAAACATCCGTGGACTCCTGTCGCTCCCGTTTCCTCATTTTTTCCTTTGGGGTCACCCTTTTTTGGATCTAGGATGTGTTTGAAGTGCGTAAATGAACTGCCAAGGTTTCATCAACGTTTCGTTAAGTTTCGATGGTTTCGAAACTTTGCCTCCAGAATTCCCTTCCTCCTTAGCTGTTTGGAAACATCCGTGGATCCCCCGTCGCTCCCGTTTCCTCATTTTTTACTTTGGGATCACCCTGTTTTGGATCTGGGATGTGTTTGGGGTGTTTCAAAGAACTGCCAAGGTTTCGTCAATGTTTTCTTAAGTTTTGATGGTTTCAGAACTTTCCCTCGGGAATTCCCTTCCTTCTTGGCTATTTGGAAACATCCAGCGCCGGACTAACCAGCTCCCATTTCACGATTTTGACTTTGGGGTCACCCTTTTGGATACGGGATGTGTTTGGCTCGTGAAATGAACTCTGAAAGGTTTCATCAATGTTTTACAGGTGGTTCGTTGAACTTGCCTCGAATTCCCTTCCTCCTTGGCCTATTTGACATCAAGTGGAGCCCCAAATAAACAGTTTCCACATTTTGACTTTAGGGCCACCCTTTTTTGGATTTAGGATGTGTTTAAAATCGTAAATGGTACCAGGTTTCATCAATGTTTCGTTAAGTTTTGATGGTTTTTGACCTTTGCCTCCGGAATTCCCTTCCTCCTTGGCTATTTGGAAACATCCGTGGACCCCCGTCGCTCCCATTTCCACATTTTTGACTTTGGGGTCACCCTTTTTTGGATCAGGGATGTATTTGAAGTGCATAAATGAACTGCCAAGGTTTCGTCAACGTTCCATTGAGTTTCGGTGGTTTCAGAGCTTCGTCCCCCTTTTGTTGTTTTGGAACATCTGGTGGCTGCATCCTCTCCGGCCTTCGGATCCTGATCCCTTCGTGGCCATTTTCAGAAGTCCATCCCCCTTTGGCCATTTGGAACATCTGATGGCCACCTCCTTCCCGGTCCCTCCGTGGTCATTTCCGGAAGTCCATCCCCTTTGGCTATTTGGAACATCAGGCGGCCACCTCCCTTCCGACCTCCAGAGCCCGGCTCCTCCGTGGCTGTTTCCGGAAGTCTGTCCCCCTTTGGCCATTTGGAACATCTGGTGCCCATCTCCAGTCTCGAATTCCAGAACCCGGGCCCTCCATGGGCATTTCTGGGAGTCCATCCTCCTTGGCTATTTTGAACATCAGGGAGCCTCCCTCTTTCTTGGTTTTTTTAACATCCAGAAGCCTACCTCCTTCCCTGCTATTTTGAACATCAAGGAGCCTCCCTTCTTCCTGGCTATTTTTTAACATCCAGGAGTCCTCCCTCTTCCCGGTTGTTTTGAACATCTAGGAGCCCGCCTTCTTCCTAGTTGTTTTGGCTTCCGTCCGCTATCTGCCTTCTAGTTTTCTTCCACCATTTTTCCGCCCTCTAGCACTCGCACCCTTGAAGCACGCATTAATGTTTATGGTCCAAATGAGCTCCAAATATGAATATCAAGATCTTTTTATGATGGATGGATAGATCTAACAAGGAATTTTTAGGTTTGACTGACATTTTCCTTAACTCATGTATAAATGCACTTACGACACTTCGTGTTTGTAGGAGTCAAGAAGCCTTCTGTAGGTCTATCAAAGAGGCCCATTGAAGGAGTTGTCCTACCTTTTTCCAGATGATGATGATTTCTAAGAAGCTTTCTACCCGAATCAGGGGCCACCAATCCATTGATGCCAATTGTCGATGGGCTCGTTTGATCAAAGGAAGAACACTGCAAGCACATCAAGCAAAAGACAATTTTCAGGCAGTTTCAACTATAGTGAAAAGGGAAATCAGCTAAATGACGAAATTGCTATAGTGACTGGCACTAGATGACAAAACAAAGAAAAGACAAGGAATGTATTTTAAATTGCTAGATAATGGAGGGTAGGTGAAACCCTATTGTAAATCAAATCTAGGCCATTCGATATAATTGAATCCTAGCCATTTATTTGGGCTTTGGAAAACTATAAATAGGGTCTTTCCCCTCATTTGTAAGGGTTGGAGAATTGATGTAAAGACATTCTACAGCAATAGAAAGCAACATTGCATGATTTATTGGTGTTCCTTTTGAGTTTTCTCTTTATGTATGCATGGTTCACCTTCCATGTTAGTTTTAGTGTTAGTTTCTTGAATGGGAGTGCTGATGGTGTTTGTTGTTTAAGTATTTGATGAACTTCCAACTCATACTTTTTGTGGTTCATTGATGATGAATCACTTTGCAAAGCTAGTCTGAGCCTCTTTCCTTTATTGCTACAACTTAGTTCGATTGCATGTACATGGTGTGTGTATGCAGTTTGAAAATCTGCAGTCCTTAGAAGATTGCACTGGTTTTGTGCAACTGTAGGTTTCTCTTGGCCAAGCAAAACCCAGTTTAGGAAGCTTGTCTACTTTAGCAGCCACCATTGTTACTGTTCATTCGTAGCTTAGGATTATAATAGATTTCTTAACCCTTCTCCTTTTGCTCTTTCTTTTAATCCTTGGTTAGAGTAGGACCCAAAGCATCACCATGAAGCTAAATCAGATGAACTTGATGAGTTTCAACTTGTTTTTTTGAGTGGACAACCACTGTTCATTCACTTTTAGCACTTTGAAACTACATTTACAAAACCAACTTCCATGCTTTGTAACTCATCCGTAAGACCGCCTTATGATTCCAGCAAATCACATCAAATTACTGAGGTATCTAAGCATTGTCATGACCTGACATCCGAGAGACCTTGGGATAGTGTTCTACAATTTGATTGTGGAAGATTGTATTTCAAGAGAGGTAGTGCACCTACACGCTGCCTGTGTTGAGAAGTGCATAAAAACACCATCAACAAGGACAAGATAGGGAAAATGACAAAATGTAATTTTAAATTGTGATATATTGGGGGTAGGTGAAACCCTATTTTGCAATGAATCTTGGCCACACAATGAGAATTGATCTTGGCCATTGATTTGACTTTCAGAAAACTATAAATATGGGCTTGCCCCTCATTTGTAGTGGTTGGAAAGTTGTTGTAAACATCATTCTGCAGCAATAGAAAGCAACATTGCATGATTTATGGGTGTTCCTTTTGATTTTTCTCTTTATGTATGCATGGTTCACCTTCCATGTTAGTTTTAGTGTTAGTTTCTTGAATGGGAGTGGTGATGGTGTTTGTTGTTTCAGTATTTGATGAACTTCCAGTTCATGCTTTTTGTGGTTCATTGATGATGAATCACTTTGAAAAGATAGTCTGAGCCTCTTTCCTTTATTGCTGCAACTTGGTTTGATTGTACATATATGATGTGTGTGTGTAATATGAGAATATGTAGTCCTTAGAAGATTGCACTGGTTTTGTGTAGCTGTAAATTTCTCTTGGTCAAGCAAAACTCAGTTTAGAAAGTCTATCTTTTTTAGCAGCCACCATTGTTATTGTTCATTCGTAGCTTAGGATTAGAATAGCTTTCTTAACCCTTCTCCTTTTGCTATTTCTTTTAATCCTTGGTTAGAGTAGGACCCAAAGCATCACCATGAAGCTAAATCAGATAAACTTGATGAGTTTCAGCTTGTTGTTTTGAGTGGACAGCCACTGTTCATTCACTTCCAGCACTTTGAAACTGCATTTGCAAACCTAACTTCCCATGCTTTGTAACTCATCTATAAGACCACCTTGTGATTCCAGCAAATCATATCAAACAACTAAGATATTGGAAGCACTGTCAAGACCTGACATCCGAGAGACCTTGGGATAGTGTTCTGCAATTTGATTGTGGAAGATTGTCTTTCAAGAGAGGTAGTGCACCTATGCACTACCTGTGTTGAGAAGTGGATAAAAACACCATCATCAGTGTGAAAGAGAGGGAGATTTCAAATTTGAATTTGAGAAACAAGATGAGTTAAATGCTAAGCTTGACTTGTGCAAGAGACATGTAAGAGATTATTAATTGCTTTGTTGAATGTACATGCCAAATTGGGGGGAGATTCAAACTTGGAGAATATTCTCCTTTTATGCCAAGTTGAAAGTAAATAAAGATTTTGATAAATCAATTAAATGCAATTTCATGTGAAAGTGGCAAAATCTAGAGAATACAAGTGATTAGGATTAGCATTTAATCATGGATTAGATTAATTAAGATGATGTTAGATGTTTTCACCCATTTGACTTGATTTCTTTGATTTATTTAAATCAAAAAGGGATGAAATTTAATTAAATAAAGTTTGGTTTATTTAATTAAAAGGATAATGCAAGGTTTAAATTAAATAAATTTAATTTATTCAATTTAAATGGATGACCTTGATTTACCCAATGAATGTGAATGATGCTAATTTCACATGTCTACACTAGGTATCCCCTAGCTAGTGGCTATGAACATAGTTCCCTTGGTTTTGCATAGATTCTAAAAATTTATTCATGAGGGTTTCATGCATGTGATGCATGACATTGGTTATAGACCAGCAATTCCGCATGGTAGTTATTATTTAGATAACTTTTGGCCTACACCTATTGGTCCTCTCTCTCCTAGAAAGGACCTCTTGTATCGAACATATTAGAAGTACAAGAAATTGTGCTTAGTGCCTAGAGTGAGGTACCCTCCATCACCTATGTTGTTTTGCATAGGGCCTATTTGAAAGCTGATAGTGATGTTGCCAAGGCCCGTAGAAGAGAAGAACAAAGGCCCTCTTAGGGCCCATCTTCTTCCTCTTCCATTATTTATCCTGACGCTTCCTCTCATCCTATTGTGGTGCAATCAGATTTTGTTTCGTATTTGAAAGAGAATCTTATGATGCCTGCTTGGCAAAAGCTGAAGTGTCTCATGTTTGAGCTTCTTGTTCTTCCCACAGAGCCTAGGCTCATTCAATATGGAAGAAGGGTCCTCATGGGGAATCCTCTATGTCTTGAACTTCATGGCCTCCCACTCCTTCTACTCCTAAAGGAGTAAATAGAAGAGGCCCATTGTCAAGGAACTAGAGCCAACTCCCTTAGCTATTTCTCAATCTCTTCCTCCTCCCATTCAGGAGCTTGTCCCTCCACTTGAAACAGTTGTAGTGGATACTCCCATGGCTGAGTAGGAGCAAAAACTATCCCTTCGTATCCACCAGCCTCTAGTTCGAAGAGTCATATAGAAACTACCTTACACATGAGTGCAAGCATCGGCGAATGGATCTTGCGGCTGAGCATGCCACTTTGTAGAATAATGAAGAGGAGTCAACCACCCCTGCTTCAGGGCCTCTTGATGCGTCCTCCTCTCTCCTCCTCTCTACTTCCATTCAATCAAATTTAGTCTTTCTTTTGGCTCCTATTGTGAGTATAAGTATGCCTAACCCCAAAAAGGTGCAGGTGTTTATCGCTCCTTTGGTTGAGCCACCCCTATTAATATCCCTTCTAAAAGTCCTGCCTTTCCCTAAACCAATGGATATGCCAAATGCTTCGGTGGTATCTGCCTCGGTTTTCTCCTCCTCTTCTTCCTCTGTGCCTCTTTCCACATCTATGGGGAGTTCACATCCCCCAACAAAGAAGAAGGTAGAGGATGGCCCTTCCAGCAATGGAGGGCATAAGAGGAGCCCACCTTCTTCGAAAGGTGGTCCTACGCTAGCTTATTTCATCCTAGTAATGGAGCAAGTCTTAGCTTCCCCAAATTTCTCACCACTCCCAAGTCATTTGGTGAGCCAAGCAGTGAATCTCAGGCATAGACTTCTCTATCTATTGAGGTATGGCATTGCACTCGAGTGAAGTGCATGTTTAACTCTCTAGATGAATTTCTAGCCTTGTAAGCATTTTTTGCAAAATTGTTGACCATAGCTCCACAAGAGCCTAGCGAAGAAGACCTTGTAGGGACTTCTTCCTTAGCCATTGTTGTGGGAGAGTTGGAAGCTCCTCCCCTTAATATTACACAACTACAAGCTCATCCTCCTTCCCCTTATAATGATCTAGATTGGGAAGAGGATGACCTCTTGCTTGATGAATGTCAGGGGGAGGCCTCTTCTTTGTATCTTTAGATTAGGTATGTGTGTTGTGATGTGTTTTTCCATGATTGTGTTATGTTTTCCTCGATGGGCCTTTTCACCCTTGTTGGTGCTTGGATACAAGAGTGATTTTGTGTTGTAAACCTTCTTCTATTGAGCAAGAAGTTGGGTCCACATTCAGGGGGATTGTCATTTTTCAGCTTTCAAAACAAATACCCATTCATTTTTTAAAATAGGTACCCATTTTGAAGTGTGTACTTGTTCCAAAAGGTTTGAAACTCAAAAGAGATGTTTTTCATTTCTATTTAGGCTTAGAAAAGGCATGGTAACCCAACACCTAGGCTTAGACCTACAAGTACAAGGTCAAGGAAATTTTGAGAGAAAAAACTAACTTTGGCAATATGACTTATGGATTTTTTTTTAATCACTCTATAAAATTACAACCCATTAGATAACACAATGTCTAGTTTCCAAATATATAATTTTTATTAAGACTGGATTATATTTGTTATTTTTTAAGTAATTTATAAGAAAACTAGTCCTTAAACTTGAAATATCAGGGTTTTCTTGTTTTTTAATAACTTTTTTTTGGTTAAGTTTCTTGTAAAAAGAATTATATGGCATCAATCTTAAGACAATTCTCTACACAATGAAAGAAAAAAGATTCAAAAAAAAATTAGCATAGGTCCAATTATATTGTCCGTACACATTTATTTTTAAAAACAACAATTAAGGCCAATAAAAATTCAATAAAAAAACAAATATTCAAAAAAAAATTACATTTTTTTTTCTCATCAATCTTCATGTTGTTAGCTCTCTTTCCCAAAAAGGAATTAGAAAAATACTTTTATTTGGTTCAAAAAGTGGTGTTCATACACATGCATGGTATGGTAAAAAAAATGACTTTTAAAAAGTGGTTTTTATATATCCCTATTAAAATTTAATTTCTATAATTTGGGTATTTGAATAAGTTACATATTTGGAGACTAGATTCAAAATTAAAAATTTCATATTACTGAGTTTTTCCAAGATTCATTGAGCAAGTGCCTCAAATTTTTAGTCCAAGAGTGACAAATTCTAAAAACATAAAAAAACACTTCCACTTTTTGAGCTTTTTGTTGACCCAACTTCTTGCATGACGTAAATGTCTTTGATTTTCAGAAAATTAGGGATGATGCAAAGTGTTTGGGGCATTTAAGAATCCCTTCCATTTTGACCCAATTTGTTATTTACACTTTTTTTTCTTGTGCATTCCTCACATGGTCTAATATAGTAGGGGGTTGATGAAAATACATTTATATACTATTATTATACTTATATATATTTATGAGCAACTCTGACCCTGAAATATTAGATCACCCATGTGGCCCTTTTTGTGATTATTTTTGTTTCAATATTTTCTTATCTTTCTCTTCTTTGGTCAAGTCTTTTCTTTCATGTGTGACAACGCCATCTCTATGATACTTTGATTTTTGGTAGACGTATTTGTTGCCAACAAATCTTTTCTCGAGAATCTTTGCAAGTTTTTTAGGAATCACATTCTTGACTTGGACCCCTAATAGAACGTGTTTCCTTGATCATGGGTTCACAAAGAAAGAACTTGAGAACTTTCCATCAAGGTGGGAGCAGCCTTTACCTTCCCCTCACGAGGGGGTATTTTTTTCCTTTGAATTCGTTGATGATGAATCGATTTGAGAAAAAACATCTCTTTTGCACTTTCAAATAGCATGTCCCTTAAGTGGGCCCCTTCTTCATGATGGGTTCCCAAGGGACCGCTTTGAAAGCCTTCTAACTTATTGATGGTCTGCATGACTATCTACTTATTTTTGTATGTGGCCACTTTCTTTTCGAACATGATTTATTTGTGGATAAACATGTCACTTTGCAAGGGCGCATGTAAAGCCAACTCTGTAGAGTCCCCTTGTATCTGGGTTTCCTCCATGTGAGAGATCTTGGTGGATGCCTCCTTGCAGGTCTGTGGGCCTATAAGGCACTTATTTCATCAGGTTTCCTTCATGTGAGATATCTTGGGGGATGCCTCCTTGTAGGTTTGTAGGCCTTTAAGGTGCTTATTTCATTAGGTTTCCTTCATGTGAGAGAACTTGGGGGAGCCTCCTTGTAGGTCTTTGGGCCTGTAAGGTACTTATTTCATCAGGTTTCCTTCATGTGAGAGATCTTGGAGGATGCCTCCTTGCAGGTTTGTAGGCCTGTAACACACTTACTTCTCGGGGCTTCCTTCATGTGAGAGATCTTGGGGTTGCCTCCTTACAGGTCTATAGGCTTGTCAGACACTTTCATCCTATAGGATTTGTCCATCATTGGTGTGAGGGCCTTCGGTGTACTTTTTGCAGCTTCATAGTTCTACAGGGTTATGGAGCTTTTTGTTTGAAGCTTGTCAAGGAGAGTACCTATGGAGTCCTTTTCCTACCTTGCACTTTTGAGTTTGCTATATTGAGGTCTATTTCCTCAACGGTTCAGGTATAAATTTCTAACCCTACTAACTCTTCAACCTACTTTACTAAACCACTCATCAACACCTGTGCTCGCTAAAGTGGGGGAAAAATGTATAGGAGTGAATTTTCACCCCTTGTGCAAATTCCCCTTTCACATACCCTCACCTTTGAAAATCAAATCCAAAGGAGAAATTCCACATCACCCAACTACGTTCTTTCCACTTGGAATTTGTCCCTTTTTTTAGTGAGAGAATATTTTTCAAGGATGCACATGTGGTGTGCAGACGTCCATGTAGTGCGATGTCATCTCTAACGGATTCCCCCGTCTCAAGTTGGAAAAGGCATTACACTCCTAATTGTGGTCAATTTGTAATGTCCCTCTTCTACCAACTGACCCTAAAAATTGAAGATTCTTCCCATCCCACCTTCAAAAACATCCATTCTCATCTCATTTCATCCTCTCTAAGCAACATATTCACATTCTCTTAGCACACTTTCCATTTAACTTCACTCTCAAGCAACATTTCAGCACACCATTGTAGCAACAACACTCCATCAACTACACATTGCAAGTGTGAAGCAAGCCATAAAAGCATGGGCTTGGAGTCTTGTGAGATCTCCCTTCGTCACACTTGTGGCTATGGTGACCTTTCCAAGTCCATATTCTCCTCCATTGGCTAGTGAGCTTTTGGGTGGAGGTGGTAACATTTCACTCCTCTCCCTTGTGATTTGATTGAGTAGCATTGTGTTATTTTGTAGTATGTATTTCTCTCTTTTCTTTCCTTTATCACATATTTCTACTTCATTTCTTTTTGGCTATCCATGGAGGTGGAAACAACAAAATGGGGGTCTAACTGAGGCAGGCCCCTATACAACCCCAATAATTTTTCCTCTTGATTGTGTGCAGATGAATGTACATGTGTGGAGCTAGTTGGAAACCATACACTTTTGTGAGATCATCTTCATCACCATAGCTTTTATCTACCTGCTTTATCATCTTTTTCTTTATTTCTCCTACTTCCTCATTTATCTTTTACCACCTAGATTAACTAGCTAGGCTATGAGTTATTTTTTAGGTAGTTTGTATTGTGTTCACTATCGTTTGACTATACAAACACCAACACACCTGAGAGATACTAGCACGCCACGTTTTCATCCCAAAACTACGTAGCCATCCTCAGATAGAGAGTTGTCTACATCACAATACCAACTCTGAAACCCAAGTTGGCTAGCCCAAACCTAAGTTCAAGATCTATAGGGTGATACAAGTACATTATAGTCTTCATCATTCTCAATCCTTGTCTCTAAACTACAAATTTTTGTACGAGCTTCTCTCTTACACTTCTAGGTTTTTTTCACCAAAAAGGAGAAAGTTATCCCATAAAAACTTGGAGGTTCACTAAAGAATAATGCTAATATGACTTAAATATGTCTAAATGCAATGTCCTCAATACAAAGAATAGATAAAATATAATGAATATTAATGCAAAAACCTAAGAAATGCAAGTTGTTTGAGCAAAATGACCTAAAAATGCAAGCAAACAATAATAGAAATGAACAAGACTAGAGAGGTACACATGGAAACTAAAATGTGATGTAGAGACGCTATGGAATCTTCTGAATTTTACTATTGAAGCTAACTAGGGAACTTACGCCAAGTTGGGTGACTTAGTCCTATTTCAGGGAGATTCTACCAGAATAGGTTTCTGCCAAATGGGTGTCTAGAAATGCAAAAATCACTTTTTAAGCCTGGCAGTGGAACTAATTCACCACTAATGGTGACTTAGTTCACCTAGGAATATCAAGAAATTTAGGATAGGAATTTATAGCTTTTCGTCTACACTTGTCTTCCTCCCAGGTGTCTGGTTCAAATTCTACAAAAAAATGGGCTAAAAGAGGTCTTTAAGCTTCAATTAGGGATTTGTTGACTTGAATGAATTTGATGAGTTGACAACACCTTTTAAGACTTTCCTCTTTCACAAATCTGCATACAAGACCTACAAAACACACATGCAAAGAGGGGGAAAAGGGTTAAGGGTTAGATAATAGGTGTTTGCCTTGTTCAAACCCAAATTTGGTAATCAAACCCTAGAAAATGAAATGAAATAGAAAGAGAATGATGAATGAACAACATCCAATGCAACAACTCACCAAACCCTTGATGTTGAAATCTAAAGATATGCAAGAAGATGCTCCAATGGATGCTTGATTATGCCTTGAATGCTTGAGAATTATGATTGATTGTATGCATATGTGTGGATGAGTGCACTAAACTAACTAGGGGTGAAAATGAGAGGAAAACCCTTTATTTATACTTGATTTTACTAAATTTTCTGAAAAATAACACATCATAGGCTGACTTTAAGGTTAAGAGAATAAAATCCCACCAGAAAATTAAAATTATTTTTATTTTTGTGCCTAGGGAACAAAGTCACCCCAGGTGGTGACTTGGTCCCACAAGGGAAATCTTACACAGTTTCACTGATTGAAGTGTATTTAATGATTTTTAATAGGAATATTCTAAAAAATACACTTAGGTAGGGTCAGAAAGTGTATTAAGGGGTCATTTAAACATCAGAAAGGGTTGAATTATTGATGACAAACCTAGAAAACCATGAGAGTTTTTTACAACTCTTTACAACACTTTGAAATAGGACTTGGTAAGTGATAAAAAGAGGTTATTTAAGTGAATTATAATGAAAGGGTCCTAGAAAAGTGTGAAAGTGGGTTACAACACTTCACAACACTTTTACAAGACATCCTAGAATCCTTAATGTTTCACAAGGGTCTAAGAACTAATGTGAATGTGTTGACCACATTACAACATTAAATCCAGGAAAATCAATCCAAAGAACATAAGAGAGACTCAAGTGAGTATAAAAATGTCCAACTATATATTTTTTGGTGACACATTAAGCCCCCACTTTAGTGAGAGGATGATCTTGCTTCAAACTCACACTGAAGTAGCCCAACATGCACATCAAGTGGGATCCAAATGCACGGATGCTTGGTGAGATGTGACAACAACAATCAAGAGGGATGATCAAGCTCCCAAGATCAAAATCCCATGAAAAACTAGACATAAGCACAAAGGAACTGCACTGTAGAAAATTGGACCCTCTTGAGAAAAGAGACAATTTCAGATGTAATTTGACCCACTTTTGAGTCCCTCTGCATAATTTGACCTAGAGACCCATTTTACCAGTGAAATCACCTAAAACCCGAAAACAACACATAATTCTTTCATACCCCAAAAACCCACCTTCAAAAATTAGTAGTGGGACCCATTTTCCACCTTAGGAAAATGAGTCTCCTCTGGTGGGACCCATTCACCAAGGGTGGCAAATGAGTCCCCTTTGAGGGAAAATTCAATTTTGAGCAGGAATTTGATTAATTTAACTTAAATTTTTTGTGAATGTCGGCCTCTTAGGTATAAATAATGGAAAAATAAAGTGTTTCTTATAAATACTCATTTTTAGTCATTTTACGCATCTTTTAGTCATTTTTCAAAATTAATTTCTAAAGTTAAGTCTTCCATGACAAGTCTCATTAGCAAAAGTTGAAGTTTTAAGACATCAAACTAGGGTTTTTTGTAGGTCTTGAAGCTTACTCTTTTTGTCAAGAATCAACATTGCAAAGGTTTGATGGTGGATTCCTATGGTAAATCATGAAGAAATATAGGTCGAGGAGGTGCAACTAGCCACCAAATCACACCTAAGGACTTAGTTTCATATTGATTCCATCTTCCATTTTTACTCTATTTTTAGATTAAGGTTTTCATTTTGCTTGTTTGTCATTTGCATGTCATTTCATTTCCATTTTTCATGTGTTGTAAGGATTCTAAGGTTTATATCTTGCATAACACGAATCATCTTTGCATTTCTTATTCTAGAACAATAGAATAGGGATTTTGTCACATTTCATATTTTCCTAGTCTTTAACATATCTAAGGCTAGGGTTTTATGTAGATTTTTATCCATACAAGGTTTAATTACCCAACTTGGGGTTTAACCAAGGAAAAACCCTCATTAGAAAAACAATTTTAAGCTATTTGCAGGTATTTTTTGAGATCTCGAGTCAAGTTTCTGTCAGAAATTGTTGGGCAGGTGTCAAGGTGCAGAACAAAAATCTAAAGTTGTAGAAATTTAAAAGTGGATTGATTTACCATGCATGGCGAATGAGTCCCTCCTAAGGTGAAATTTTGAGTCAGATAGAGATCCTGGTTCCTGGTTGACAGAAAACAACTTTTGTGCAGAAAAACCTAGAACTGGGACTGATTCACCCAGGGTGGTGAATGAGTCCCAATCAGCTCAAATTTAGACTTCATCAATTTTCTAGATTTTTTTCTAGTCTTCTCCAATTTCCCAAGTGCACACATTCTGAAAAACATCCTCCAGTTTGGTTTAGTTTTCATTCTTGTTCATTCTTTTAAGCATTTTGCAAACAACATTATGTTTTCAAACATAGGATAAATTCTAGATTTTGCATTCATAATTAGTCACATAGATTACTTAATTGCATTTAGTTCATTTCATTTAGCATAAATAACATCATACATAACATAATTTGAATGAACCCTTTAGTATTTTTGGCCCTACACTCTCCTTTTAGGTGAAAAACCCTAAAAGAGTTAGAAAGTCCAAGGGTGCCAAAAAATCTACGGTTCATTTTGGTGAACCTACATATTGAACATAATATCATTATGATTTACATTTCTATTTGAATCTTAGGACCTAATTACTTCATCATTTTGCATTTTATTACATCTTAGGACTTCTTAAACATTGCATTAGTGAAAGATTTATTTAAACTTTATTATTGCATTGCATTTCATTAAATCATTTCAACATTTTGCATTTGCATTCTGTCTCTGCATTGTACAGACCTAAAAATCTCTAGAAAAGACAAAAAAATTAGAAAAAATTATAAAAATTCATCCCCTAGGACTCATTCACCAGCTTGGGCGAATCAGTAACACTACAGTTTCTGCACCAACATTTCTAGATTTCAGTTGCTTCTATTCAATCTTTCTATTTTTTGTAATTACCTTTCTGTTCTACTTTAGTTATTTATGTTTTCTTAACATAAATTTTCATTCCTTTCATGGCATTCATGGATAGTTTTAAATATTTGAAAATTTCCTTTTTTATATTTGTTCCTAGTTCTTTTAGATTAGATTCATCGATACATAAAGATAAAAAAACTAAAACATCAAACCATCCCTTCAAACAAATGATTCAAATTAGAAACATCTCATCTAAGCCTGTTAGTAGTGATGATGTTGACAAGTTAGATGAAGTTCTTCAGGACTTCCTCTCACTCACTTCATCCTCTAATGCTTGCAATGAGAAATCTAATAAAATCTCCCTCAAACCTTTTGCTTGTGATGACTTTGATTTTTTAGACGAATCCCTCCAAGACTTCCTCTCCCATAAGTCATCACTAAGTTTTGTTGTGACAAACTCACGATACCAAACATTAACACCTCTAATGCTTCTCTTGAACACCTTAAACCAATTGATGATAATTTACCACTCAAATGTTTTAGTCGTGATTTGCACTTGATAGATGAGTCTCTTCAGGACTTCATCTCACCCAAATCATCCTCTTTGGTTTGTTGTGAGAAATCTAAAACAAAGGATTTTAATGTAATTCAACCTCAACTTATTCTTTATCCACTCTCACATAAACTTCATCCCTCTAACAAACCCTAGTAAACTCTTTATCTGCCTAACACCAATGTGTTGCAACAATCTAGTAATGTTACTGTTGTTCATACATATAACACCCGAAACAACCCACAACAACCACAACCAACCCCACCCTCTTTACCCTTACCTAATTTTCCTATTGCTCCTCGCTATAGCCCACACACAAAGAAGTATGATCTTGTTGAACAATTAAAGAATACTCTTGCCAAGATTTCCCTTTGGGATTTACTTCAAAATTCACCAAATTATCACAACATTCTTCAAACAACCTTAAAAAAAATCGTAGTTCCTCCTAGTACCACTCTGAATGATTTGGAAGCTCTCATCCAAAAAACAAATCTTGACATTACTTTCCATCAACATGAGCTTCCTCCTTTAGAAATGCGCAAACAAAGTGAAGCCTTTATGATAATTGCTCAATTCAATCACATAGGTATCAAACGAACTCTCATTGATAATGGTTCTGCTCTTAATGTGTGTAGTTTGAATCTCCTTGATAAATTAGATGTTGAAAAGTCCCAAATAATACCTGATTTTGTCTCCATTTGAGGATTTGAAAACACAACAAAGAAACCACTTTGGATAATTACTTTTCATATTATGGTTGGGGTGGCTACTTTGCAAACTCCTATCCATGTCATGCCTTATGATCTTTCGTATAATCTTATTTTAGGTTGGCCATGGATTCATGAGATGAATGCAGTGCCTTCAACCCTTCATCATATCATGAAATACATCCATAACAATCATATCTATCAAGTTTAAACAAACCCCGAGCCTGAAAGTTGCTTGCAGTTTGAAAAAGGAGCTACAATTCCTCTGAAAACATTAATTCCAACATCTAACATAGATCCTCTTGAAATTGAGCAACACAATGAGGAATCAATATCTAAATTATTTGGCGATGATTGGGGATCCTTACAATTTACACCCTCATTTATGGGAAAATATAAACTCACACAAAAGAAAGATGAGAAACAAGAACAACCAACAATCACGTCCACTCAAAATTTTGAACAATCATCTTAAAAATCTATCTCCTATAATCTAGATGACAATAAAACATGGACAACATATTTTAATGAGATAGATTATCAATCCCCGCCTAATCCACACGAAATGGAAAGAATTTATGGAAAAGGCTATAAACTTGTAAAACAATTAGGCTATACTGGAAAAGGGTGTGGAAAACATGAGCAAGGTATTTGTGTCCCTATTGAACCTAATACACCAGAAACAAAAACTAGATTGGGATATTCTTTTTCTAAAACGAAAAAAGCTACTCAATGACTATCTTTGAACATTAATGCTATAACATGTCAACCAAAACACAAACAAACAATCAAACCTCTTGAATTGCTTGATATAAAATTAGCACCCTTAGGAGAGTATGTCAATAGCGATGAAACTTTAAAGAAAATGTTAGGAGTTTTTGATAACACATCCTCACTTACTTCCATGAAAAACATTCCTCATGCCATGGTTGTTACCAAGCAAGAAGCAAGTGATATCATTGAAGAATTCAATGAATTTGAAGGTCCTAAATCCAACACACTCCCTTTAGGAGATACAATTGATGTACCAATGGACATTAATGATAAATATAAAGTTATTAAGATTGGGAAGATCCTTGATGATGAAGAACAAGAAGACACTACCACTTTACTTCATGATTTTCTTTAAATTTTTGCTTGAAAATATTCTGATATACCAGGAATTGACCCAAAAATTGTAACACATAACATTGTCCTTGCTGAAAATGCTAAAAATTTTCGTCAAAAGATAAGAAAAATGCACCCTAATGTAGCCTTGCATGTTAAAGTGGAGCTTGAAAAACTACTTGATGTATGCTTTATTCGACCTATTGATTATTCTCCTTGGATCTTAAATATTGTCATAGTTGTAAAACCCAATAATCGTATTAGGATATGTACGGATTTTCACGACTTGAATAAACCCTCTTTAAAAGATGGATTTTTTCTTCCTAATATAGACATGATCATGAATTTAATTGCTAGACATGCTTTGTCGTCATTCATGGATGGATTTTCTGGTTATAATAAAATCCTTATTAACCCTCAAGATCAATATAAAACTTCCTTTACAACTGTTTGGGGAACATTTTGTTGGGTTGTGATGCCCTTTGGTCTAAAGAATGCCGGCACAATTTATCAATGTGGAATGAAATTAATATTTCATGATTACATTCACAAAATTTTGGAAGACTATGTCAATGATATCCTAGCTAAATCATTAACATGTCAAGACAATGTAAATGTCCTTTGCAAAATCTTTGAATGAATATGTAAATACAATATTTGTGATTGAATCAAAAAAAGTATGTATTTGGCGTAGCTAGTGGAAAACTTTTAGGGTTTGTCATATCTCACAGAGGCATTGAGGTAGACACAAAGAAAATTTATGCAATCATTAACATGCCACCTCCTAGGAATATTTCTCAATTGCGCACATTACAAGGGTGAGTTCAAGCTATTCATCATTTCATTGCATATTTAGCCGATCCCATATTTCCCTTTACGCATCTCCTTAAAAAGGGTATACCTTTTGAGTGGAATGAGGATTGTAAATAGGATTTTGAGATTTTAAAAGAATACCTAGCAACTCCACGTATTTTACAACCCATTGTGCGAAACATACCATTTATTTTGCACATCATCGCCTCTACCCATGCTCTTGTAGCATTGTTGGCTCAACAAGACGATAATGGAAAAGAACACCCTGTTTATTACATTAGTAGAACCTTAATTGATTATGAAACTCGATATTCACTAACTAAAAAACAATGTTTGGCTCTTTTATTCGCTACTAGTAAGTTGCAACATTATTTACTAAATGCTGAAATACAAGTATCACAAAA
>VDFB02000002.1:4859506-5169260 GCA_007258455.2 Sequoia sempervirens
AATATGTAAAATAATTTACAATAAATAAATGATATAAGTAAGGCAATATATTTTTAGTAATTAAAAATAACTCTTTAGTTAAAAATAAAGTAAAAAATATTAAATAATATTTTAATAGTCTTTAAAAAATAAAATCATTAATTTTTTATATAAATATATTTATTTTATTTCTCACTTTGAGAACCATTTTTTATTTATTTAAAATTCTATTTACAATAATGAATTAAACAAAACTAATTATAATAATATATTTATAAAAATAAATACTATCAAATATTTTATTTTATTTATTATAGTGAATGATTTTAAAATAGCTTGAAATAATTTTAATTTTATACATATTATTATTAAATTTAACTACTTAATTATTTAATACTAAACATAACTATACACTTAAATCAAAACAATATAATTAATTGTCATTCTCTTATCAAGACTAATTTTTAGAAAAATACATGTAGAGATCATATCAGAGTACATTTTCATTTATTTTCCACATGCCTATAGGAGTGCATTGCATCTGTACAATTTGACACTTCCATAAAATTAAATTAAAATAATTTATTCTTACCATTTCACCTGCGATAAAGAAAACAACCATTCATTTATTTAAACACTTCCTACGAAAAAGAAAACAGCAAAATCCAGTAAATTTTTTGTGTTTGGGAAGCGAAAAGGGCGGTGAAAAATAACACGTGAATGAAACCTCCCCTCTCTTCTTGCTGGGGCAACATGTCATGAGCGCAGACAGAAAAGTGTCAAAAACGAACGGTAAAAATGAACGAATATTATTAAATCAATCGTCCTCCATCTCTTTTGGGCTTAAATATGCAAATAACAAATAAGGGAACTCCAGTGACCGCTATAATCGGAATTTTTGTTGCCTCCAATCTCTGGGCGGCCGCATTCTTCGGTAGAAAGCTCCCCAACTGTTATGCTGGAGAAAACGTGCTCGTTAAGAAGGGTGTTTGTTTTTGTTTTCTTTCTTTATACTAATCTTTAAAAAAACATTCAATGGTGGAGATTTAACTGACCGTAATGCATTCGTTTAAGTGGTCTTCTCACCATCGATTTCACTAATTAGCTTACCATTCTCAAATAGGACATGCCTTCGGCGTAAAAATTCTCCCGTCGTTTGAAGTTACTATTAATGAATGTTTCTTCTACATCTTCATTGTGACGGTTAGGTATATTGAGTGATCATACGAAGAAATCTATTGAATGTGATTTAAATTGTTGATTAAAAAATTTGTATAATGATTTTAAGAAGTATGTTAATTTATTTTGTTTTATGTTTTTTAAACCACACAAGAAAAGAAAAGCTTAAAAACAAATATTTTTGGGGATGCAGGATTGTTGATACCCCTAAATGCTCTTGTATCAAACCCCTGAGGTAACTGAAATGTTCCATGAGTCAAAACTCATGAACATTCAAAGATTCAGTACTTTTTTTGGATCCACCTTTTATCCTTTTCCTCTTTTTATTTCTTCTTTGCTTTACTTTGCATCATTCTATCTCTTCCCTCCTTCATTTTTCCTCGGTTTCTTCCTCTATTGTCATTGAATCCACTATAATCCAATCTCCACCAAAGTGCATCTTCTCATTCCATCTCTTCCTTCTCAACATTTGAATACAACTTATCATCATACTCATCTTCGAGAAAATTAAAAAATTTAGCCTCTACCTCTGTAGAATTTGCAACATCTTCTTCACCATCTTTCGCTACATGAGTATAAAAATATGCATATATTGTATTCAATTATTCTTCTTCTTCACACTCTTTTATATCCTCATCTTCTTCTACTATCGCCATTGCATCTGTATTTGAATCAACACATACTTCATTATCATAAAATTCAAAAAAAGTAAAAATTTACCTTTGTTTCACCCCTTTCTCTACTACAATAATGTCTTCTTCCCCAGCTGCATTTTCTTTATTTTCTTTATCCTTTGCATTCATCTTCATCTCCTCAAGATTTAAATCTCCTATTAACAACCTATCTACTCTTTTCATCTCCCTTTGAACAATAGGAGATTCTCTTTATTTTTTCCAAGTTCTTTATCAAATTTTGGTCCCTTGGCATGTAAATATCCTTCTTCATTATCACTATATATTGTTTCCTTGTTTTGCTCTTCAACCTTCACCGCCATCTCATGCTTGTTCTCCTCTATTTCTTCCAAAAGACATTTTTTTACTGTTACAATCTCACTATCTTCTTCGTCTTCATCAATTTTCGAACCTTCCAAGTCATCTATTACAACCTCCTTTCCTTCCTCATTTCCTACACACAAATCATTACTTGCAAACTTGTTATGAAAGGAACAATGGAACTCAACTTCATCTATTTTCTAATCTTCCTCAATTGTAGTTTTCTTCTTCATTCCTAACTTTCCTCAAGGGCATCCAATCTTGCTTCTAATTTCTTAAATTTTACAATGAGCTTATTGTCTCTCCCTTCTTCCCAATACTCTCCCCATAATAAAATTCTTAAAGGCCTTTTCAAAACCCATCTTGTCCTCTTCTTTAAAGGTATTTTTAAGGACTCACAAGCCCCTCTACAATTACAAGTACTCCTTGCAACAAACTCAACTTTGTTCAAAGCTTCTATGCCTTCTCTACCCTCTACAATCACAAGTCCTCCCTACAAAAAATATCTTTGGGACTCAAGCCCTCTGCAAGTATAGACCTCCTCTCACCTGCAACAAACTCTCTATGTTTTTTTGAGACAACTTCAAGCTTCCTCTCATTTAACCTCTTTCACAAACTCATCTGTAATCTCTCACAACGAGATTTCCTCTTCACAATTCTTTGCAACTTTCCATCTCCTCAATCCAGTGATCATCCTGCTCTAATACCATTTGATGTAGTCAAAGACCAAGACTCTGAATCGAAGTGTTGATCTTCATAACCACCACACCAATACCTCATCTACCTAACTAAAAAATAATTCTCATAGGGAAATGAACAAACCTAGAAAGTTTCAAAATATAAATCATCAATCATACATATAAGTGCACTGAAAACTGTTGGCATACCACTTTTCAGATTTTATTTTGAATATCAAAAGATCTTCCAATTTCTCTAAAAACTTGTACATTAGGAGTTCCCACCTTCATTTACAGGAAAAAAAAAAGATTCAAATTTTTCCTACCAGCAATAATATGCAAATTTTAAAGCTAAACTATCAGAAAATCCATCTCTAAACATAGGGTGCTTTGACTAAAATCAACTATTTGTAAACTCGACCCAAGTTCTCCAGCATTGTTAATGACAAAAAAGTCATAACTACATGCTAATTTTGTCAATTACAATCACTAAGAGCTAGTAACAACAAACTATAGAGCAAATAAAGCAGAAGAAAAAATCTACAAGCATGTTTATTGCCTTCAACATCAAAATTTTTGCAACAAGACACTCCAAAACAAAACTACAACAGTAAAAAATAAAATCTACTTTCTCCAACTTCACACTTGGATGCCCCTTCACTTCGAGGCAAGTGTTTCCTCTAAAATTTCTTTTATTTTTCTCATTTTTCAACCTTTGGCCTCCTTCTTCAAGTTGGGAATTAGTATTTCTCTCTCCTTATTGTTATTCCTTTCCTGCAAGATTATTAATGTCTTTGCTAAAAATTCCCTCCATCATCTTGCATTCCACTACCTCCAACACTTGCACCAAGAATATTCCAGCACTAATGGCAAATAATTTCAAACTCACAAGAGTTACAAAGGAGCCCAAATTGGAAAATTCTTGCCTGGGTGTGGGACTTAGTGTTGACATTTAAATTTTGAATAAAATCAATTTCAAGCATCAAAAATCATAATTTTAATTTAATTGCTCAACCTTACAAAATAATTTGACATTGAAGGAGCATGAGGAGGGAGCAAATTAAAAATAAATCATGCCTACAAGACCACAACAAAAAGAAAGAAATTAAAAAAACACAAATAATTTTGGTGTGCAGGATTTGTCGTGCACTCATGCTTCTGCATTAGAAAGACATCAAAATTAAGAAAAGAATAAGATGAAGGTGCGTAAGCTAACTGGTCATCCAAGACTTGTCCTTTTTTTTGAAAGCAAATCAAAGTTTGAATTTAGAAAGAAACATCACCCACTTAGCTTATCTTCCTGATAGATAAATTTTAGAAAATAGATGTTAATAGTATCAAAATTGATGATGACACAAGTTTCTACATGAAGAAGTTAATGTATTAACTTCCATGTTGCAAAAACAAGAGCAAGACACTTTATCCAAAACAAGGTACCTAGTTTCATAGTCAAGTAAGACATGATTGATATAATATACCACTCTCTCCTTACCTTCATTGTCATGTTGAGCTAATATAGACGCTAAAGCAAGAGATGATGTTGAATTATAAAATAGAAAATGTCACCCTTTTACAACTAACATAAAAATGGAGGATTGGCCAAATAGCTCTTAATTGAACATTTTTGATAATTTGCATCCCAACATGTTTTAAATTCATCTTCTTGATTAATAAGGATGTGATTATATCCTAAAAATCCATTCATAAAAAATAGCATGTTGAAACTATAAGGTTTTGTCATTGATGTCAACTGGTTGTTGTTGTCATTAATGTCAACTGTGTGTTAAGGAAGCTGATTATTGGCTGCATATGTTGAGGATATTGAGAAAATTGTAATAAAGAAGGTTTGCAGTTTGTGCATGCATAGTTGAGATGTTGAAGAAGTGTTACGAGTACATGGATTTATCCTTATGTTGCTATGTCTAGAGGTGTGTTAGATTGAAGTAATGTGTTGCAATGATGTCTTTGGTACTTGGTCTCCAAGTGCTCTTGAGAAAATTTGACAAAAAGAGAAAACAATGGCATGCAGGCATTTAGTGTATGCTCTGAGATGTGCTTCAAATTTATTTTGGGTTGATTCTATGCTTGTGCAAATCTAAGGTATTGTTCATGATTGTTGGTAGTTGCTATATCCAGAATTTAGGCTTTTGGATCGTCGTACAGTACGAGATATTTTCACCAGTATGTGAACTGGGCAATTCAATACTTTTGGTTGTGGTTTAGGAGAAAATGTATTTGCTCCACATTTCTCCGCATCATGGTTTCATGAATTGCGGTTCTGAGAATAATTTTATGTGCTCACTTTTTTGCTTGGTTCAAGAGAAATTATGATTTGGTGTTGCTAATGATAGGTTTCTGATTTATAGTGTATTATAGTGAGTTCAAGTATGCAAAATGTTCATATTCTTTAGGTGAAGTTTGTTGCGAAGGTTATGGATGGATTTGCAAGTGTTCATTACTTACACCAGATCGTGTTTAAGTAAATTTTGTTGTCTGGAAATATTGAACTAGGTCAAGGATGTGTGTACTTAATTGTTTTATGTGTTTGCACGGGTATTGGCCAACCTTGTGTTAAACACTACTTGTGAAGTTCGTGGAAGCTTGTTGAGGCGTGTTGGGACTCATTTAGGTCCTCAATGAGAATGTCTTTGGGTCACCCTCATTCTCTTCCATCGTGAGAATGCTTTGGTGTCGACCTAATTTGAATTTGTAAATACAAATTATGCATGGTCGACCTTGGAAGGGTTTCAAGGTTGAAGATGGTATAAGTATAAGATGAGATGTTTTTGAGAGACATGGATAGATGCAAGATATATGTGTGTTGCGAGTTTAAGCAAATCAATGTGAAATTCAAAGTGTTGAGTTCCTAAAGGCAGTGAGCTGAAGGTGCACTCTATCATTCAAGCATGTCTGTAAAAGTGTGAGCAAATTGTGGTGGAATTCCTGTTGCATTGAGATAGTTTTCTCTCTATAATAACTCTCTTCTATCTTCTTTGTAATTATGTGGCAGTGAGCCCTCATTGGATAGTGTGTCCTATTTTGGTAGTGAGACTCTATATTCAGTTTTGGAATTCTTTATATTGTGAGGTAATCCTTACCATGGTTTTTCCCTCATTAGGTTTTCCACATAAATCTAGTTTTCTTATGTGCGTGCTTTTGATACTTCCAATTTTTGTTTCTGCATTTAACAATTAAACACATTAGCAGAGTAAAAGTTTTATGAATTCTTGTAGATCTTACTTTTGTTGAGAGTTTTAAAGGTTAAAGTTGCTACAACTGATTCACCTGCACTCTCAATTGTCTTGTTCAACAATTGGTATCAGAGCAAGGTTCCTTGGAAAAGAGCTTAACCACTCAAGGAAGGTTCAGGATGACTAACAAGATAACTATTGAGTGTCCAAGGTTCAATGGAACTAACTATGCATTATGGAAGACAATGATGGAAGGATATATGGCATACTTTGGATGTGAGATTAAAAATTCTATTCAGAACCAATATGTTGCTCCAACTAATGGTCCAAGTACTATTAATGAGATAAAAGCACATGAAATAAACAATAAGGAAAGGTTTATTATTATAAATAGTCTTTCACATTCTTAATTAGTTAAAGTTATGAATCTAAAGACAACTAAAGAGGTTTGGGATAAGTTGGAAAAAGATGTATGAAGGAGATGAAAAGGTTAAACAAGCAAAGTTGCAGAACTTGGAGGCACAATTTGAGATCCTGTGAATGACCGAAGATGAGAATATTAAATCCTACATGCAGAGAGTAGATGAGCTGGTAGGTGGAATGAGAGGACTTGGTGGACAAATAGATGAATCCAGGATAGTGAAGAAGGTACTCAGAACTCTCCCTGATATATACAATGAAAAGCTATTTGTTATAGAGGAAATTGTAGATTATAATACTTATACTAAAGATTAGCTGATTAGTACTCTAACCTCATTTCAAATGAGAAAGCTTGGATTGAAAAATGGAACAAAGACATAAACTACTTTCAAGGCTACAAAAGTGAAAGATCTAGATGAAGAAAATCTTGATGAAGTGGAAGCTAATTTTGTAAGAAGAATGGAAAAGTGCTCCGGTAAGTATAAAGGAAAATTACCATTCAAATGTTTTAATTGTGGGGAAATACGTCATTATGCTTCAAGATGTCCAAAAATAGCTAAAATAAATAAACACAGAGAAGGTAAAGAAAATAAAGGAAAGATTATCAAAAGAGCATTATGTTAGTGAAGATGCTAGAATTTATGATGACGAGTCTGATTATGGAGATTTTGATGATAATGAATGCTTGTTCCTAGCTTTAAAAGATGAATCTACTCTTGCTAACACTAAAAGATGTGTGAAGGAAAGTGCTATAGAGAAATTTGAAGGTATTGTGGTCTCTACTCTTCATGCTAAACAAGAAAGAAATATTGGGTTGTTGATAGTGGCTTCTCAAATCACTTGGCCGGTGACAAAAGTAAGTTTGTTAAACTTGAAAAATATGATGGAGGCTTAGTTAAGTTTGGAGATGATTTTGGTGCTAAGATTTGTGGGATAGGTACAATCATTTTTTATGGTAAACATAATATTGATGGCGTCTACTATGTTAAGGGTTTGAGACATAATCTCTTGAGTGTCAGATAGATGTGTAGAATCTTGTGTTCAAGGATGAAAAATGTGAAATCAGAAAAGGGTATGAAACTTTGATTGTTGTTGGCAAGAGGACTAAAGGAAACATCTATCAACTTAAAGGTGTTGATGGACATTATTTTATGTCATGGATTAATGAAAGTTGGCTATGGCACCAAAGGATGTGCCATATGAATTTTGAAAACATGGTGAGAATCAGTGCAGTACAAGCTGTGAGAGATTTACCAAGAATCACAAAGTCAGTTAATGTTGTCTGCAAGGACCGTTAATTCATAAAGCAAGCTAGAAACAACTTTAGAACAAAGGAACAATCTACTACCAGATTGTTGGAATTGATTCATACAGATCTTTAAGGTCCTACGAGGGTGAGAATTTTACAAGGTGACAAATATTTTATGCTTTTGATTGATGATTACTCTAGAATGACATGGGTTACTTTTCTTAGAGAAAAATCTAATGCATTAGACAAATTCAAGACATTTAAGGCTATGGTTGAGAATGAAGTGGAATTGAAAATAAAATGTTTGAGGTTTGACAGAGGTGGTGAATTCACCTCCAATGAGTTTAACATGTTTTTTGAAGTTCATGGAATAAGAAGACAATTGTCTGCCCCTAGAACTCCTCAGCATAATGGAGTAGTTGAAAGGAAGAACAAAACAATTCAAGAAGCTACTAGAACAAGGATAATAGAGGTAGGTCTACCGAAAGTCTACTGGAGAGAAAGAATTCACACTGTTGTTTATGTGTTCAACTGAGTTCAAGCAAAAGCTAACAACACCAAAACCCCCTATGAGCTATGGTATGGAAAGATTCCTACTGTTAAGTATTTCAAGGTATTTGGAAGCAAATGCTATATTAGGAGATATGAAGAAAATCTAGGAAAGTTTGATGCTAGATGTGATGAGGGTATCTTCCTTGGATACTCTACTAGAAGCAAAGCTTACAGATGTTACAATAAAAGACTGAAAAGGGTTGTAGAAAGCACAAATTTCAAGGTTGATAAAATGTGGAAGTCAATTGAAGTTGATGGATATGTGTCAAATGAACCTGATTGTAGAGAAGTAGAAGCAATTGTTGAAGAACAAGAAATGAAGAATGAAGAAGAAGAGACTCTGAAAAAGCTTCCTAAAACCCCTAAGTATGTGCAAAAGAATCATTCCAAAAATCAGATCATTGGAGACAAGAGGAAAGGTCTATTGACAAGAAGAAAAGTTGTTGAAGTTGAGTTAAATTACTGCTTACTTTCTAAAGTTGAGCCTAAGACAGTAAGTGAGGCATGTAAAAATGAACATTTGATGAAAGCAATGGAAGAAGAACTTATGTAAATTGAGAAAAATCAAACTTGGGAATTGGTTCCTAGACCAACAAATAAGAACATAATTAGAAGTAAGTTGGTTTTTAGAAACAATCTGAATGAGAATGGAGAAGTAGTAAGAAATAAGGCAAGGCTTGTGTGTAAAGGCTACTCACAAGTGGAAGGTGTATAATTTCAAGAGAAATTTTCTCTGGTGGCTAGAATAGAAGCTATTAGAATGTTTTTGGCATTCATTGTTCATAAGGACTTTAAATTTTATCAGATGGATGTGAAGTCTGCATTTTTGAATGGTGAGTTAGAAGAAGTTTACATGGAACAAACGGAGGGATTCCAGTTGTCAGATCAACCAAATATGGTTTGCAGATTGAAAAAGGTTGTATATGGCTTGAAGCAAGCTCCCAGAGCTTGGTATGCAATATTGGAAAAATATTTGATTCAACGAGGTTTCAACAAAGGTACTACAGATAATAATCTTTATTTCAAAATTGAAAATGACAAGATCTTGATAGTAGTTGTGTATGTGGATGACATTATTTTTGGAGGAAATGAAACTACGTGTAAGATGTTTGTTGAAGAGATGTAAAAAGAGTTTGAGATGTCTATATTTGGTGAGATGAATTTCTTCCTTGGACTGTAAATCAATCAAACAAACAAAAGGATTTTCATTTCACAATCAAAGTATGCAAAAGAAATCTTGAATAAATTTGGGATGGATGGTTCCAAACCAATATGCACTCTTATGGTAACTACCTATAAATTGAGTAAGGAAGATGATTAATTCACCTGAGACTAATCAGAGCAAATACAAATCAATGATTGGAGGATTGTTGTATTTAACTACTACCGGACTAAATATCATGCATGCAATTTTTCTCGTGGCTAGATTTCAAGAGGATCCCAAAGAAACACATGTTGTAGTTGTCAAAAGGATATTCAGATATCTAAAAGGCACTCTAGATCATGGCTTATGGTACCCTAGGGATATTGATTTTACACTAAATGCTTATACATATGCAAACTGGGCAAGTTGTGTTGATGATAGAAAAAGTACAAGTGGTGGTGCATTATTTCTTAGATGTAGATTGGAATCATGGTTAAGCAAAAAGCAAGATTCAATTTCCTTATCCACAAGAGAGGCTGAGTATATTGTTTTAGCATCTTGCTACACACAAGTTTTGTGGATGAGATAGACGTTGAAGGATATCATCTGGTAATGTATGATGATCACATCTCTATTTTCTATGATAATACAAGTGCAATTAACATTTCAAAAAATCCAATGATGCACTCAAGAAAAAGCATATATCAATGAAGTATAATTTTTTGAGAGAGAATGTCACTGAGAATGAAGTAAAGCTTGAGTGTGTACCTACAAAGGATCAAATTGTTGACATATTTACCAAGGCTCTTCCTAAAGATACATTTAAGTATCTTTGGGAGAAGTTGGGGGTTATTGCCTCTCCTTTGTTTAACTGGATGCATATGGAGATGCATCAGTCTAGTGAATCTATGGATCTATCTTCCTTTTGGATTGATGTTTTGGTGGCTACCTCTCAGGGGGAGCAAGTAGTGTCATGTGTTGTCATTGTGCAGTTGATTGGGTGTACTCCTAAAGGGGAGTATTCAATGTTGGTATATATCTTGGTTCAATGCAAAACATCTTTTTTATTTTCCATTGATGTCAAAGGGGGAGAGAGAAAGTATCATGTGAAAAATCTTATTCATTTAGAAATTAGGAAATGTTGTAGGAAAAGTTGTTCAGAGCTATTGTGTTCTTTGATGGTTTTTAACATCATGTGTTGCCATCAACGAAAAAGGGGGATATTGTTGAAATTATAAGGTGTTTTCACTGATTTCAATTGGTTATTGTTGTCATTGATGTCAATTGTATGTTAAGGAAGCTGGTTATTAGTTGTATATGTTGAGGATATTGAGAAAATTGTAATAAAGAAGGTTTGCAGTTTGTGCATGCATAGTTGAGATGTTGAAGAAGTGTTATCAGTACATGGATTTATCCTTATGTTACTATGTTTGGAGGTGTGTTAGAGTGAATTAATGTGCTGCAATGATGTCTCTAGTACTTGGTCTCCAAGGGCTCTTGAGAAAATTTGACAAATGGAGAAAATGGTGTTATGCAGGTATTTAGTGTATGCTCTGGGATGTGCTTCACATTTCTTCTGTGTTGACTCTATGCTTGTGTATATTAGAGGTATTGTTCATGATTGTTGGTAGTTGCTATATCCAAAATTTGGGCTTTTGGATCATCTTATAGTGCGAGATATTTTCACTAGTATGTGAACTAGGCAATTCAATATTTTTGGTTGTGGTTTGGGAGAAATGTCTTTGCTTCACATTTCTCTGCATCATGGTTTCAAGACTTGCGGTTCCAAGAATAAGTTTATGTGTTTTGTTAAAGAGGAATTGTGATTTGGTGTTGCTAATGATGGGTTTCAAATTTATAGTGTATTATAGTGAGTTCAAGTATGCAAGATGTTCATATTCTTCAAGCGACGTTTGTTGCAAAGGTTCTAGATGGATTTGCAAGTGTTCATTACTTACACCAAATCATGTTCAAGTAAATTTTGTTATTCGAAAATATTGGACTGAGTCAAGGATGTGTGTACTTAATTGTTTTATGTGTTTGCACAAGTATTGGCTGACCTTGTGTTAAACACTACTTGCGAAGTTCATGGAATCGTGTTGAGGCATGTTGGGACTCATTTAGGTCTTCATTGAAAATGTGTTTTGGTTGCCCTCATTATCTTCCACCATGAGAATTATTTAGGGTCGACCTAATTTGAATTTGTAAATATAAATTGTGCATGGTCGACCTTGGAAGGGTTTCAAGGTTGAAGACCATATAAGTATAAGATGAGATGTTTGTGAGAGACATGGATAGATGTAAGATATGTGTGTGATGCGAGTTTGAGAAGATAAGTGAAAAATTCAAAGTGTTGAGTTCTTGAAGGCAGTGAGTTGAAGGTGCACTCTATCATTCAAGCATGTCTACAAAAGTGTGAGAAAATTATGGTGGAATTCCTGTTGCATTGAGATAGTTTTCTCTCTGTAACAGCTCTCTTCTATCTTCTTTGGAATTCTATGGCAGTGATCCCTCACTGGACAGTGTATCCTATCTTGGCAGTGAACCTCTATATTTGATTTTGGAATTCTTTATTTCCTGAGATAATCCTCATCGTAGTTTTTCCCTCATTCAGTTTTCCACGTAAATATGGTGTTCTTCTTTCCATGGTTTTGATACTTCTAGTTCATGTTTTTGCATTTAACAATTAAACACATTAGCAGGGTAAACATTTTGTGAATGTTGGTAGATCTAACTTGTGTTGAGAGTTTTAAAGGTTAAAGTTACTACAACTAATTCAACCCTCTCAGTTGTCTTGTTCAACAGAGCAATGCATAGCTTGTTGTTGATTCTACAATCATATCTATATTAGGAAACAAAAAAATCATCTTTAAGAGAAGATTCGTTTAGATCATAAAATCTTATGCATATATGAATATGATCATCAAGTTTTTCAACAACAAAAATATTTGATATCTAAGGTGAATAGTCAATAGGATGGATACAACTAGATTTTAAAAAATTCTCTATCTCAGTCTTGAACATTAAAGCAACCTTAGGATGCATCTTTCTAATTTTCTATTTTACTAGCTCAACATTGAGTTATATAGCACAATATCATGGACCATAATAGATGGGTATATACTAGGCATATCCTCATATGACCAAGAAAATATATTTGGATAAGAATGTAAAAGATCATAGTGTACTTTTTGTTCTTCAGAAAAAAAAGACATTTTCCTATTTGAATTATTTTTTCAAAAGAAGGATCTATAAGAACTTCACCAGTATCTCCATTAATAAGTGTACTACTATCGAAAGGATCATTAGTTTTAAAATTTTGATAAGTGTTAGAAAGAGAAGATTTATCATTTAAAGTCATGATGGATTCACCAAAATAAGCTTGAGAATTGAATAAATATGGGAGTCTATGGTCATAATGATAAGAAGGTAAATTCAAATATACCCCAAGAAAATAAACTAGAGCTTCTTCAAAAGAAAATAAATCTAGAGGTGGTATAGAAGAATCTACACCATCTAAAATAAACTCAGGATGAATAAGAGGAAGTGATGAGTCATCCAAATAGATCATTTGTATATTCAACCAATGTTTTTATTTAGACATAGAAGGTTAGTATCCAAGGCCCGTATTAGAGTTATGTGGATTTGGATCCAATGGGATCTTGATACCTTGCTCCATAGGATCATAAGAATTACCTTCATATCTTGTTTTAGATAGAATATTAAATCCATAGATATAATGCTATTGAAACTCCTCAAAACAAGGAGGTTTAGCATCACTAGCATAATCAATATATATTGTATAAGATCATTCATTATTGTTAACATCACTTGAAGTAAACAAAACCTCATCTGCTATAGGCAATGTTGATGAAATTTTTAAACTATCAAAGTGACTTGGGTTGATTGTATATTCTCCAACAAAGGAGTACATTCAAATGAACCTCAATCATCACCAAGACATGCATTTTTATTAGAAAGAGGAGGATTGGCAAGCCATCATTAGAAGAAGTTGATGATGTTATAGTATTAAGAGTTAATGGAGGAATAAAATTCTTAAGAGTAGAAGTATTTGAAGACTGACTAGATTCATCAAATTAACAATAGTAAAGGGCCTTAGAGTCAATCTTTATTGTAATGACTTTATTATCATGAACAAATTTAAGATATTGATGAAAGTTAGCCATGAAAACACTCATAGAATGGATCCATAGTCTACCTGTAATAATGCTATATGGTACTAAAGAACTTGGCATAACATAGACGACGGTAGGTAAGTAATGGTTCCAACGCTTAAAGGTAATATTATTGTATCAAGAGATTTTCAACCAAAATTATGAAACCCTTGAATAGATAAAGATGTTGCAATAATAAAATTAGTATCAATGTTGATCTTAGGTAGTAAATCCACACTACATACATTGAGCATTGAACCAATATCAATGAGTCCATCTAATACCAATTTCATTAACATCAATAACTATCATTAATGGATCATATTGACTTTTCACTTCAGGAGAAGGAAGTTCATATTGATAAAATGTAATTTATTTGGTGTATCATAATGAATATATTCTATCAAAGAATTAACGTCATTTGGATTAGTATATAAGAAGGCACTAATGTCTTAGGAAAAGCTTCCTAAAGCATGTTATGATAAATGGGAGAAGTTTAAGAAAGTATTGAAGAGAGATATTAGTTGGAGTAACACAAAGTTGCTCAATAAGATCATACTCACTTGGTAATTTTGAGATATATTTAGGTGCAAAAGGAAGAACATGTATAGGATATGGGAGAGATGTTGGAATATTAATTTTTTTATTTCTTTTTATATTAAAGTGTGGGCTACAACATTATAATCAATAGTCACAAGAAATTTAGATGTAATTGATAGAGAAATATGTAAGTAACAACTCAAAGGTTGTGATGTAGAAGAATCACCACAAACGACTATTACCTTTTTGGGTTTCAAATTTTCTCCATTAACATGGATTGTTTGCCTCTCAGGTTTGTTAGGGACACCACAAATAATAATAAAGTTAATAGATTCATTATGACTTGTAAGAGATTTAGTTGTAGAATAGTGAAGAGAAACAAAATTTGTTGGAGAAGCATAAATAGAACTATAATGCTTAGAAGAAGATGCATCTAAAAAATCATTAAGCACTTCATCTAACATATCAAAATATTCTTTAGAAAATAAATTATGAAATGCATGAAAGGTTTGAAGAAGGAGATCCAACATTATTAGATAACATACATTCACCAAACGAAAGAGAAAAAAACATAATAAGATAACTACTTATGAAAGAAAAGTAATATATTTTTAGGAGAGTTGGGTTCACCAAAATTTAAAGCATGAAATTTTATACTTAAGAAAAGATATTGATATAGAAAAAAAATCATACATCACCTCAAGATAACATAAATTATATCATAAATTTAAGATGGAGATTCAAATAAATCTACTGGAAGAAGATGACAAAGATAACTTATACTAGAAGAAAGGAAAGTTTAATGACAAAATAGGAAATAAACTAATTTTTTTACTAAATACATATATGGACAAAGTTTATTTTTAATTGGAAATAAAAATAAAAAATAGAGAGGAACCTAGATCCAAATGCAAAAAATCTTGATCTAAGATGCCAACACATAGCACAAATGTCTATTTGGTGCACTATTATCTTTACATAGTTGACTCAGAATCCTTTAGAATGTCGATCTCAGGAAACAAAAATGTTCCATCTTGCACATAGTGATATATAAAAATATTGGGGGTTGTTTAGGGATCCGCCTCATTTAAACCCCCATTTTGGTCTTTCAACTTTTATGAACAATCACAGATAAAATTATAAAAAACAACTTTTAAAGCCTAGCAATATTAGGAATTAAAGCATTGATTAAATGATAAAGTAAATGATATGGTGTCAACCCTGGTATACACGAAAAAACCACCATTCAATTAAATAAATTAGATAAATTATTCAAAGACTTTAAGCTCTTGTACAAAATATATAAAAGAAGCAACAAAGAGGAAGGTCTTCCCTCTATGATATTTTTGATAGACTTGAGAATGAAGAATCAATAATTAAGTATTGAATGTTGGAAAGAGAGAGAGCTATCATAAATAAGCTTGCTTTTTAGTATTGTTGAGCTTGCTATAGAAATTTTGGAAAAGTTTCTTTTTGCTATCAAAAAAGCAAAATAACTTACAAAAGAGTGAGAATGTAATGTGCTAACGAGAAAGAAAAGAGGTTTTGTTTTCTTAGACAAGTTAGAAGAGACATTTATTTTATTCAAGAATTACAACAAGCAGCCTATGTAAAAAAATATACTTTTTAATCTCAAAAATTTGTTGGACGATAGAACGCCACACAAACATCCATACATGGTGTTGTAGTTTAGGAGAATTCTACTAATTTTCAAATTGCAAGATGGTAATGCTTCATTCTCGTTGATTGTAAATTAAAATATTTGAATATCAAAGTATGATAATTTATCATTATTTTTTAAATCTAAATGGGTTCAAACTACCATGTCCACTTTTGACACATGAAGCATACCAATTTAAACTAAGCAATCTACATTAACTTTACTAATTAGAAAACAAATTTATTTTTCTTTAAAAATAATCTCTACTTATTTTGGATCATCAGAACATGCCCCTCATCTACTCAACATCTCTTGTGTTCCATCTAGTCAAAGTATCCTCGCTCCTGGTTCCTGTATCTGCAAGATCTACAAGACTTGGTGCACACATAAGATCAATAGGTAATTAGTTCGTGATCACCAAGATAAGCTATACAAATCAAATTGTAAAGGTACTAAATAAATATGGCGATCTCTTTTAATTCCCATGATTTTTCTAAACAAGTTGCTATATAGATATTTATTACTTTATCCTCTCAAGGCAATGCTAATAACTCCCATGCTTGAGCTCAACTGATGAATTAATTTTCTAACATAAAATTATTGTCAAGGATGAATATAGTATCATTAATCCTAATTGTTGAAGTGGTTCTCACCTTCCATTAATGATTAATATTTTTGGTTTTATATGCAAAAGTGCTTGAAGCTAAACACCTACAATCTTGGGAAGATTCCTTTCTCAAGTATGATATATCTATGTCTATCATGAGGAATACCTTCCACATGAACTTTGATGTCAATGATCCCCATACCGATCATAAGTTTGAGGTTTCAATGCATCTTAAACATGTCAATGAAAAAAATAGGGATAATGTAAAAAATGTTGAATACTTTAGATCTAAAAATATGTTATTCAATGTTTCCATAAAATACCTTTAATACATACATATAGAAATGATGTTATAATACCCATCTAAGGTGGGGCCTCACATCCTCCCCCCTATGATTAAAATTTCTCTTGGAAGTTGGAGAGGGAGGGGGTCACACTAGATTTAAAAGATGACATATTCAAAAACATTTCTTAGCAAGTAGTGTTAGTATTCACAACATGGCCTTCTAGTGTGACACCACTATGTAAATATCCCACCAAAGTGTTTCCTACAAATAGGAGTACCCTTAAACTGGAATATATTTTCATACATACCACACTTAAGGCAAGGTCATTGAGATCCAAATATACTTACAAATACTTACATTACACAATCATTGCGTTGTTACTGACAAATCTACAATAAATCAAACACCACTAGATGTTAAAAGTGCCTTAGATAGAATTTATACTCCACAAAAAGTCATACATCACATCAAGTTATCATATCATATACATAATGCTCAACCAATTGTTTAATCTTCCTCTTTAACTTTATTCTCTTACTCTTGTTTTCTCATTTGTGCAACCAAAACGACATAACCCACACACAAACTACCACAAAAAGGACTCACTTGACTCATAATACAAAGCTCACACAAAGGAATGAGGATACCCAATACCCAAAATTCTCCTCTGAGAATGCATATCATATAAATAATTATCATTAGGTCATCCCTGAGGAACCTTTGCATAGAAATATCAAATAAATCAAGGGGAAATGGATAGCAACTATCCCATACTGGTCTCATTTACCCCTTCACAATAAATCCCCAGGCCATCTACTCCCCCCATACAACTTGTCAATGACTCCACACGAGTATGACAGTCTAGCATATTCCACATTACTACACATATGCCAATAGCAACATAAAATTGGTAAAGCCTCAAAACAGAAAATTTAAAATTCCAAATAAAAAAACAATTCAAAATTTGCAAAGAAAAATAATATTCACAACAGTAGCCACCCAACAAAAATTAAGAAATGGGAGCAAAAAGTCTCAATAATTGGTCGTTGAGGCAAAAAGGACAATTTCACAATGCATCTAATCAATAACTTAAAGAATTTCAAAACTGTTGGCTTCATCAATCAAGTAAAATCATATTATCAATCCAAAATATTTATCCAAAATCACATAACTCTTCGCAATAGAATCACTTTGTGACTTCAATCGAGTCACCTAAGGGGAAGGAGCATAGAGCTCATCAATAAATCATAATACAATAGCAATGTGTCTCACACAACTAGAGATAGTCGTATAATAATCATGTCACATGTCCCACACAACCTGGGACAATCATATAATAACTAAATCATCAATGGTAAATCTGTTGTAGAATAAGGGAACACTCAGGCCCACCCTCAAACCTTTAAGATACCAATCTCAAGGGTTAGGTTTGCATTATGAACCAACAAACGTGGCTCTCATATGTCGGGGAGTAGATCACAATCAATGTCCATGGAAAATTACAACATCTCGACATAGATCCTTTATCAGGATTAGGTTCCAACACCCTAAGCTCGTACTTTTCCCATGGATGGACATGTGCCCCTCAAGCCCTTGTTTACGCTAACTAGTAGCTCAATCCCGAAGGGGAGCCATATGCTAGGGGTACACATTTAACATATATGCAAGACCCACACAAGAGAATGCATCACATTCCATAAAGAAGATACACATCCACACATTTTCTATTTACACCAATTCACAACTAGTTAACTTATACAAAACATCATTACGAAGGGTATATATATCGGGTTTGTTCCTAACACCCCCTCACCCTTATCCTAAGTAGGATACCTGGTATCTCTTACTTGGGAGCACAACACATTTATTGGTTTCCACATACAAATCACATTACTATTCTGGGACTTTATCACTCCATTCCATATGAGTCAACATGCACAACATACACCTACTCTTACAACTAGATTTTTCCACAACATTTGCCACAATACACAAACATAAGCATTGAGCTACAAGGTATTCACATCCACAAAGAATACAAAATAACTTCATTTTCAAACTTTCACCTTTTAAAAAAACAAAAATCATTCCCTTACACATTTTTAAACAAAAAATCATTTTATTCTACCTAGTGGCATACACAAACTTGACAAGGCACCTTCTCAATAGGCCTACCCAATACTCAACACAACAACAATTTTTCCAAACATTCAAATTCATTAATTTCTTCACAATTTACATAGATAAATCTCCCATACAAGATAACAATCATCATAGGTTCACCCCAAAATAAATTGTTCATTTAATGAAACTTATACTCCTTTAAGGTTTTAAATTTGATGCATAAAATGACATTATCTATATTATTCATTCAAGACCTTTCACTTCTTTCCTAATCTTTTGCAGTGACTAACATAACACTTAACACTAACATATTAGGACCAAATTATTTTCCCAAAGTTCCCAGTGTGGAAACCTAGGCTCTGATACAAAGTGTCATGCCCACTTTTGACACATAAAACATACCAATTTAAACTAAGCAATCTATATTAACTTTACTAATTAGAAAACAATTTAAAAAAATAAAATAATAATCTCTACTTATTTTGGATCATCAAAACATACCTCTTATCTACTTGACATCTCTTATGTTCCATCGAGCCAAAGTCTCCTCGCTCCCAATTCCTGTATTTGCAAGATCTACAAGACTTGGTGCACACGTAAGATCAATGGGTAATTAGTACGTGATCACCGAGATAAGCTATACAAATCAAATGGTAAAGGCACTAAATAAATATGGCCATCTCTTTTAATTCCTATGATTTATCTAAACAAGTTGCTATATAGATATTTATTACTCTATCCTCTTGAGGTAATGTTAAGAACTCCCATGCTTGAGCTCAAAAGAAGAATTGATTTTATAACATAAAATTATTGTCAAGGATGAATATAGTATCATTAATCCTAATTGTCGAAGTGGGTCTCGCTTTCCATTAATGATTAATATTTTTGGTTTTATATGCAAAAGTGCTTGAAGCTAAACACCTACAATTTTGGGAAGATTCCTTTCTCAAATACGATATATCTATGTCTATCATGAGCAATACCTTCCACATGAACTATGATGTCAATGATCCCCATACCAATCATAAGTTTGGGGTTTCAATGCATCTTAAACAAGTCAATGAAATAAATAGGGATAATTTGAAAAATGTTGAATACTTTAGATCCAAAAATATATCAATTCAATCTTTCCACTAAAATACCTTTAATACATACATATACAAATGATGTTATAATACCCATGTAAGGTGTGGCCACACACAAACTATAAGTGTGAAATTGCACAAGCATACAATTTTCCACACTATGCAAATCTATCTTATAAAATGTTGGTAGTGTTTTCTTAGGTGGAAAACCACCCTTCAAAGAGTTTTGGCTTCCAAAATGGGCCATTAATGGTGGTCAAGTTGTGTGAAGATGTAGTCAAGGTGAATAAATAAAAAAGGTGGAAAATTCAAAGTTCAAAGGTGAGGGAGGTGGGGAGAGGAATGTTGGTGGGGAAAATCTCAAAATTTTGAAAAGAGAAAAGGAAGATAAATGTTTGAAAAAAATGTAAAGTCTGAAATCCTGACAATAGGATCATATATAGAAACTCAAACACAAAATCACAATTGAGAAAAAAATGAGAACAAAGGGATTGGAAATGATTAGTATTACCTCACCAAGATGAAGGAAAAAAGGGCTTTTGATTTTGAACATGATTTTTTTATTAAAAAGGGGACATTACAAGTCCGCCCTTCCCAAAATAGATTTCCCTCAAGAAATGAAAATTATAGATCTTAATTCATCCTTGAGAACTTAAAAATACATTTCCTTAAATCCTTGTTCAACTAAAGGAATTTTGTGAAAGTTAGTTTATGTGATTTCCTAGTATCCTTTTTCATCTCTTCATAGGATGCATCCACTTTCTCATTTTCAAATAGTCCTACTAGCTAATCCATTATCCTATATAAAGCTCTGGAAGATATACTTAAATTATTTACTTCCTTTATCCTTACAACTCTTAATCTTTCCTTGGGCTACTTTATATGTTGTTTTTTCTCACTACCATGCCTTTGTTGCACTTATCTAATATAAATGGAAGCTAAAAATTCTAAACTAGGTAAAACTTCAACCATGAAAGTTTTTGTTGAACTCATTCATTCATAAGACATAATATCACCTATAAATTATGGTTTTGAATGAAGATAATTAACAAAAATATTTTTTTCTTCATTTTTTAGCTCCTTATGAATCACATCCATGATCATACTTGATGTATGACTCAACATAAGTTAAAAATTTGTTACCTCTATATTTTCATTACAATTAAAAATATTTCACTTGAGCCAAGTCTTAATGAATAATGAGGAAAGCATTACCATGTGATACTCTATCCTTTATACAACAACTGATGGTTTACTAACAAATCTGACCATTTTCACATTTGGTTATGCTATTATCACCAATTTTACAATGTTGATATGTAGCCACAATTAATTGGCAACTATAAGAATATCCTTTACTTGAGCATGGCTACAAACTTTATATTGAAATCCATCTTTTAAATGTTGAAAAATGAGGTGTTTTCTTAGCTTAATACTCTGTAAAACTTTAATGTTGTTGATCTAAGTAAGTCTTTTCTTTGTTACATATATTCTTTGTGGGTGACTATCTTGATTAACTCATTTTACTGTTGTAGAATGAAGAGAGAAGTTGATAGAAGAACTAGACAAGATATTAGAAAGATTACACAAGATGTACCGTGGAGAAACCCTTTCGAGAAAAAACTCCACCAAGAATTATTCTATTATTCAATCTCTAAATTACAATAGCTCCAATTCTTGCTTGAGAATGCTTCTTTTGTCTTTACCAATCTTCTTCACCCCTGCAATAACAATTATGACAACTCTATTCAAATTGAATGAGATATAGAGACTATATGCAACCTTGTAATAATCAAATGGTGATAATTACAATGCACAAGCTCAAGCCCTTGAAAAGGTATGCCATATTGCTTCAAGTTGAGTTCTACCGTGAAGAACAAAGCTTAGAACATGTGCTTTACCCATTTGGGCGTCCCAAACTAAAGCTACAACTCATCCTTCACTTTGGTGATAATTACAAAGCTCTTCCTCAAAGATGGTGCCCAAAAGAGGGTCCCACTTAATAGAGCCTTCAAAAATATCTTATCATGCATTGGAGTTAATTCCAAGAAAGCATCTTAGGTGCCCAAGTTGGCTCTAAGTGATTTCTAGTTAACTGAAACATTTACTCAACACCATTCCCAAAGAATGGTCATCCCTTGTTAATTGGAGGTAGTCCCTGTTATCTGTCATACAACTCAATGTTATTAGCCATGCATTAAAAGTTAACTTAAGCTAACTACATGCAACTCAAAATAACCAACATGCATGCAACTGAAGATAACTAAACCGAACCGAACTGAACTGAACTGAACTAAACTGATTATGAACTGAACTGAACTGAACTGAACTGAATTGAACTGAACTGAAATGATTTGAACTTAACTTAACTAAACTTAACTAAAATTCAAGTATGCAAACATCAAATCCTAACTCCTAGGATCTTTTCATGCATTCAGAAGTGTTAACTGTTACTCCGTATAGTTAACTAAACATAAGGTGAGTTTCACCTTACCATGTGTGCACCCACATGCTCCTATTATTTAGGAATAACTACAAATGTCAATTTCATGATTTATTTCATCCAAATAATTAATCTCATCCTAATATTAGTGTTGTTGAACACATTCCAAGAATCCAGGAGATACATAAAATAATTAATGTTCAGGATTTGCAATTAAATGGCATCCTATTTCCAACATTCTCCACTTGAAATTATACATTGCAAATTATTCTAAACAAGGAACAATAATTTTAAATCAAGTATAGAACTCAAGGCCAATGGCCTTCCTGCAACAACTAATCAATCCATGCCAACTTCAAATGCAACTTTCATAATCATGAAGATCTAAGCAAATGATTAAAAACCAAGAGAACTTTTCTGTATGGTTTCATAAGATAATCTGTAACATTAATTAAAGAGTTAACTTTCACAATTAATACCTTCCCATTATCAACCAAAGCAATACCTTTCCCAAGTCTCTGTATCCAAACCACCTCTTTAGAGGTATGCTAAACCACCGAGTGTGTTGAATTCACATTTAACCAAGGTGTAGACTCCTCGGTCTTTTTTGTTGAAAAACTTTTCTTACAAGTAACCATTCCAACAAATGTCTCTTACCACAAGAGAATTCCAGCCTCACCCATTTCTCCAAGTATCCATGAGGACCTGTAACCAACCAATCCATGCCAAACTCCAAAAGCAACACAACACTTTCGTGAAGTAATCAAACAAATGATTAATGTACCCAATACTTAAGAGAAACACACAAGATCAATGCCAAAGCTCCAATCATGAATCAGGAACATATCCAGACCTAACCATCCTCTTAGGAGATCACATACCCAACATACTTATACATCCTAGTCTCAAGAGAACCATGTATGCCAAACTCTAAATGCATATCAAGATTAAACCATGACATCCATAACAACATATTCTAAAACCAAGAAACCATATTCCCCTAATCATGAGATAACTTACAAATGATGCACCAAGTCATCGCCAACAACTCCTAAATCAACTGCGTGGTACCGAGTCACACATGGCATCGCGACTACCATCTTCATGCAGATCACTAAATCCTACCAAAGCTCCCATTGAACTGTGATACCGAGCTATACATGGCAACAAGATAAACATAAAACCATCACTGTCAAAAGCATATGGAATTTCAGATATTTCCTCATGATCATAATTATCATAACATGTATTATGCCACAACTCTAAACTGCTAATCAAGAGTATACCATGACATAATAACAAAACCATCCTACAACCAAGGATCCACATCATTTCCAAATGCTCCCACTGAACTGTGATACTGAGCAATCCCATGGCATCATGATGCACATAATCAAAACCCCATTTCTATCATAAGTTCACACCAAACCTATGAATCCAATCTTTCAATGACCTCTATAACAAACTTATTTTTTTCAAAATCAGAAATAGAAAAAATAATAAAAGCTCCCACTAAGCCCAAAAAACCTCCAATCTTTTAAGAGAAAGGCATCCCAATACTCTACCCAACCTCAGTTCTGATACCAAATGGAAAATGAGGTTTCTCTTAGCTTAATAATTTCCTAGAAAACTTTAATATTGCTGATCATAGTCTTTTCTTGTTAAAGTATTTTGTGGGTGATTATCTGATTAACTACTTGCCATTAAATGAAGAGAGAAGTTGATAGAAGAACTAGACAGGATATTAGAGATTACACAAGATGTACTGTGGAGAAACCCTTTCGGGAAAAAACTCCACCAAGAATTATTCTATTATTCAATCTTTGAATTACAATAGCTCCAATTCTTGCTTGAGAATGCTTCTTCTGTCTTTACCAATCTTCTTCACACCTGCAATAACAATTATGACAACTCTATTCAACTTGAATGAGATATAGAGACAATATGCAACCTTGTAATAATCAAATGGTGATAATTACAATGCATAAGCTCAAGCCCTTGAAAAGGTACGCCATATTCCTTCAAGTTGAGTTCTACCACATGAATAAAGCTTAGAACATTGCTTAATTACCCCAATTAAAGCTAACCTCATCCTTCACTTCGTTGATAATATAAAGCTCTCAAAGATGGCCCCAGGGTCCTACTTAATATCAGCATCTATCATGCATTGAGCGAACAAGAAAGCATCTTAGGTTCCCAAGTTGGCTCCAAGTGATTTCTTTAGTTAATCAAATATTTACTCAACACCACCCCAAAGAATGGTCATCCCTGTTAATCAAAGTCCTCACATCATTATGTAACTCAATGTTATTAGCCATGCATTACAAGTTAACTGAAGCGCACTATATGCAACTCAAAATAACCAACATGCATGCAACTGAAGATAACTAAGCCATAACTGAACTAAACTAAACTAAACTGATTTTGAACTAAACTGAACTAATCTGAACTGAACTAAACCGATTATGAACTGAACTAAACTGAACTGATTTGAACTGAACTTAACTGAACTTAACTGAACTTCAAGTATGCAAACATCAAATCCTAACTCCTAGGATCTTTACATGCATTCAGAAGTGTTAACTGTTACTCCGTATAGTTAACTGAACATAAGGTGAGTTTTACTCAATAAGTGTGTGCACCCACATGCCCTATTATTTAGGAATAATTACAAATGTTAATTTATGATTTATTCTATCCAAATACTAATCTCATCCTAATCTTAGTGTTGTTGAACACATTCCAAGAATCTAGGAGATACATGAAATAATTAATGTTTAGGATTTGCAATTAAATGACATCCTATTTCCAACATTAAAAGTTAGAGTCCTAACCTTGTAGGAGGGTTTTTCATGAGGTATATTGCATCATGTGATATGCACTTATTAGGAAACACTCAAAATATTCTATCATACCACATCTTACAAACCATATGAAAGTTGATTCTTGCTTATAGTTACCAATACCTTTCTTTGACATACTCTTCTTTCATTGAATTTTATGGATTTTCCTTGTACCAACCTCCTTACTTTAATAAGAGAATTTTATTTAATCTTTGCAATGTATTATTCTATTATCCTTTTCTGAATTTGATTGGTAAGAGAAACATTCTTACTAATATTCTCATGACCAACGAAAAATCCAAAGCAACTAGTGTATTCTTAAATAGGTTTCAAAGTCATATGTTCTTCACTTTGTTGAATAACATCCACTCCTCCTATGATTATTTGATATGTACTTAAAATAATCCTCTTGATCTACTATGGATATATTAACTATGACTTGATATGGAAATAAATAAATTTCATCAAACCCTTTATGAAGGGCACACAATCTACTGAGAGGGGGGTGAGTCAATAGATCTAATCAATTCAAAATTCTTAACTTTTGTTGTGGTCATCAGAATATAAAAAATTCCTCATAAGAAATTAAACATAAAAACATAAAGCACACAAGTGAACACCAGATATACATGGAAACCCAATATGGGAAAAACCACGGTGAGAATAGTTGCTTGGATCTACTATCCAAATCTAGTCTCACAATGCAAAAATATACAAGTGAATTTTACACACTCAGTAGGCACCAATCTACCGAAGACATTGATGAAGATGAAAAACCAATTCCACCTTCTCAACTCGATTTTCACTAATTACATGTGACTCCATAGTTGATAACAATTAAATTTGACATTTACATTTGTCAATTTCATTCAATTTACAATTACACAACTATTCAATCAAATTTGAAAACAAATCCAATATATTCAAACTTCATAGAAGAAATATTACAATTACTTGGGAAACTCCCTTCGTCTTCCATACACACTGGTCTCTCATCTTTAGAAAATAATTTTAATACATTTTTGTCATACTGTATGGCTTGACTCATCTCCAACTTGCAATCTCTTTCCTTAATATTGGTCACCTCGATCTATTGAATTGCACCCTAATTCTCTTCTCCATCTATCTTCTTTATGCCTACTCAACCCCCTTATATCTCCTCCTCTTATGCTTCATAGGTCCAGCCTTCATATTAAGGCATGCGATTAGAAAATTAAAATTTAATCTCTTTTTTATTGTGCAACCTCTATAGTGACCAACACCCTCTAATTTCCTTAATTTCCCTCACAAGCTTTGTTACATAATTTTGCTTGTCCGCAATGATTTTACTCTTGGCATGGACTTGACCATCCTCAAGAATGTGCCCTATGCATCAATTTCATTAGAATTGACCATCCTCAATAATACGCCCTCTCTATGCATTGATTTCATTATTACAAGGGAAAGTTTTGGCAAATCCTTAACTAGGAATCTACCATTGACCACCAAGTTAGTGCCACCTACTTTTAGTTTCCCTTATGCATTATATATTTCCATCTACAAAGTCTACACTTTCAAGGGTGCATACACTAATTTCTATCCTTTTGGCTATGTTGTTGTTCCCTTCACCTAATTCTATAACCACCCTCTTCCTCCTTTGCTCTACCTTTGTGTTTCACAGGTGCAACCCTTCATTTAATGCACTTTACCTTTATCTTTTCCACCTCTAACCTTACACCACCCAACACTTATTTTGAACTCTATTTATTTTTAAACATGCATCACCAATGATGCGACTATTTGGGGGTTTTTGTATACTGTCACTTACCTTATCGACCCCTCTGTCTCCTTTAGCCACCCCAACCTTTCGTACTGCTCATTCCATATTTAAATAATTTCCTTTTGATGAGGTTGGGAGATGAGGTGTCATCCAAGCATTTTAATTGACTTCTCTTATCAAATGAGATTCCCTTCAAATGTTGCATGTTCTTTTGGCATTGCATAAAACATAAAAAAAATCATAACTTGCAAAGAAATGAGTTTATGCCTTTCCACACACGACTCCTCGTAACCTTTCGAACTTCCTTGAATCGTGTCTCTTCATTTTTCAATGACAACCCACTCATTTTATATGAAAATATAATTTATTACTTATTTTTTGTAATTAACTGATAAAATGGACAATAACGTTTGCAGATTGGAGCTTTGACAACATAATCAAATATGATGTTTGTCAATTAATGACAAAACGACATTCCATCTCTTCACTAACGACCACCAAAACCAAATGAAATTTCCCACATAGAAGGAAAATGAAAGCAAAACAACAAACTAAATCAATTTCTTTTTGGTTGATGTCAATTGCCTGTGGACCCAGATGCTCCTACATCAGACACCAATCCCCTATTGTGTTTTTAGGCACCAACCTACTAGAGACACTAATACCTAATTGAAATAGTACAATAGGTAGAACATCAGTCCTACCAGATTACAAAGATAAAGCTTGTGGACCTTCAACTATAGTTGAATACATCTCATACACTTCTAGATTGATCACATACACCCTTCCTTACTCCTTAAGATCTTCTAATGTTGGTGCATGCAACTTCTCTAGATTCACAATCCTCTCCTTGTATATTCACCACTTTCTTCAATTTATACCCTTTGCACACACTTAAGATTCACACACAACACACTGCAAGTATATAAATGTATGATGACCATATATACATGACATTGCATTAGCACTCTTCCATGTTGGTTAGGGGTACACAAATAACTAGGACAACATAAGGTGGACCTAAATTCAAAATACATGTAATGTGTAATAGATCGGTCCAAAAACAAATTTTGTTTCTGCCAAAAGAACATGATGTTATGTGTTATCACATGAACCTTAACCAGGTCCTAACTTAGCATCACATGTAAGATTTTAATTTTGCACGCAACTAGCTATTACCGGATAGAACTTGAACACAAATGGTTGAAAAACTTGCACAAAGAACCTTTTGCCGCTCCAATATTTTTGCATTTTAAACATATCCTCTAGAAACTCATGAATAAGATAAAATATGTATAGGGATACTCTCCTTTCAAACCTCATAGCCAAACTCCATCCTTGAAAGAAATGTTGACCATAATTGTATTGCTAAGGAAATCTCTCTACCCAAAAAATATCCTTGTATAGACATTCAGTCTACCACTATCATAGAGAATAGATGCAAGCATACAATTGTCACACTAACACTACTTAGCACCTGATAACATATGTTTCTTGATTTTGTGTCCTACCAACATAGATAGGTATACAACCATATTGAACTTCTGACATACAACATGCTTCAACAAAACTATTGCAACTCAAAATAATAAGTCAAGGGGAATATAATGATGACTTTTGCATGACTTAGCCTTTAATTCTAGTATGACAACATTACACCCTTGGCACAGTGAAATCCTTAGATGGCAATCTTCTTACTATGATATTGACAACCTATGATACTGACAACCTTTGTTCAACACTTTCTAGTATATGTCCAAATTTTTAAATTTGATCTTTCCCCTAGTGTGCATTTTATTATAAAGAATCTCCCAATTTTGTAACAATAGTAGTCACACAATTCTTCTATAGTGTTCCCTTTTTTTGTATTTCTTCCTTATACATCCTCAGGTCATGGTTATGTTTGTAACTTAATTCTGAATAAGATTTGTTAATATGTTATTTCTAACATCAATCTTTGGAGCAATTGGCTAAACATCACACTACAATTATTCAAGAAATCTATAATATCAAAATAATGTTTACCTTGCTAATCATCTTCTAGTATGAAGCCTTTGATTATATCATCTACCTGATTCTTATGATGATTTTATGTAACTATGTTTTCTCCCATTAAATAATATATTATTTCAAATAGAGCCGCTTTATCTTTTATTATAGAGTGTAGCTTCCTATATTGTAGACACTAAACATCCATTACCTTGTCAACATTCACAATATGTATTTTATATTCTTACTAGGTTATATTTAATTTCCCATGATAAAAATATTTTTCTCATTTATGCTTACAAGAATGTGCAACATTTGACTTATTCTAGTAAGCATCTAATAGATTATCTTCTTGACCTTCGGCCACACATGACACATAATGAAAAATTAAATACATAAAGTTATCATTACACTTCTTTTTCTTAATCTTATCATTTCCACATATATTCAACTCATTACATGTGAAGGATATATTATTTCAACATTAGAAATACCAACCTTTAGATCAAAATCAATGTAGAAAGATAAAACTATTATTGTACTAATTAGCATAGCATTGACTTTGTGTAGAAGACAATCATTTTCAAACTTACTACCAACCACCATGTCACATGTATTTACCATAGTTTAGATATCATATTTAAATCCAACTAGAATGATGTGAATTTTGCCTTAATTTTGAACTATTTTGTTACTATTGCCAAATAGGAGGTGGCATCCCATTGTTCCTTGCAACCATTAAAATTTGTCATTATTCACAATGTCTCCTTATGCTCGTCTATGATCAATTTGGACCTTCATCTTGGCTATGTGTATATGTTGGTGAATTTATAAATAATAATTATATCAAACTTATTAAATGTTTGATTCTTCACTTACCTCAAAAAATATCTCATCCCATACCATACTACATAACCAATCTTGAGGAAAATGATAAGATATTTATACTTTTTCTCTAAACAAAATATTACTTAGTTCCCAAATCTTTATGCATACATGTTTTTTATTTGAGACAAAGGGCCATTCTTCCTTTTAATAAATTTTATGTCTTTCATTCTTTCCACCTTCTTAGAATTCTCATTGTGATGAAAATAATAGAGAATGGCTATAATAAGTGTTTACTCATATTGGAGTTGAAACCATAGGGGTAGCTAGATAGATTACCTTCTTTAGCTAAGAAATTTACTTCCATATAACCATCCTTTTGATTAATAATTTTAGTATTAAAATAAAAATATTTTCATTAGTTACATTCCTATCAATATGGTGATTTTGAAATTCTATTTTATAGGGTGGTGTCTCCAACTTTAGAAGATTCTTTTTACGTATATATATTTTACATTCAATCTATAATGTCTACTTCTCTTCCACTTTGGTAAGAATAATCTCTACCTAATATACAAACTTCATACCATCCAACTGCATTGCATATTCTTCCACAAATTGCTTCCTTTCAAACTCTTTCAAATATAAATTTTCTTTGTTGATTTCACTTCTTGTTTTTTGGGAACCATACTTGTTAAAAGTTAAATAAATATCTAATTGTTTATTTGGTGGCTTAGAGGTATCCATCACCTTATTTTATGGTCCTTCATAATATTTCTCTAATTCTTTAGTTGAATTCAATTCAATTTTTTGTTGGCACTTATGATTTATCTCCTAAGGTTTTTTGCATGAGAAGCAAAGCTTCTTCATTCTCATCTCATTTCAAGTTTCTTCCTTCATATTCTTTGTAGTAGTTGGAGGTGTGGTCCTTTGACAAGGTGTAGGGTGTCTCTCCTTGTGTTTTCATGTGGAGGAGGTGCCTTGAAATGAAATTTGTTCTGGTGTGCTAACTACTTTGGTGATATAGCTCCTTCAAAGGCCTCCAAATGTTGTAGTTTAATTATTGTTCTTGCAAGAATTTTTCTTCTTTCTTGTGCTCAATGATATCCTCCTTAGAAGCCTTCAAATTTTTCATTTCCTTCTCAACCTTCTCAATTGTTTACATATATTTCCTTTTCCCAAAAACCCTTAAGAATCCTTCAAAAGGTAGTGTAGATTTGAAATCATCTAAATATTTTTGATAACCTTTGAACAACCCATCAAACTCTTCTTTATACAAAATTTTATTCTTCACTACTAAAATTTATTTTTAATTATCGTAGAAAGGACTTTTCCTCAGCAACTCAACATAATATTCAAAGGTTAAAGCTTCCCTCATAACTTTAGATTGATTTTAATATTTCTCCATTAACTAGGCCACTTCTTCAAACTTGTTCATTTTGACTTAGTTCCTCTATATTTCATATTGACTAAGTGGTATTTGTATCCTTGCATTAATAAAATGACCTACATTGTCCCCCCTTGTTAGGAAACCCTAGAATTATCCTATGATTCATAGGCTATCAAGAAACATAGCTATAATACTAATTGTAATGTACCTAACATATATTAATGCTATTATTCCTTAAAGCCTTGCACATATAATTTAAGTGATACATTTGATACCATTGTAATAGTCTTGGGTTTATTTTAGGTTAATAATATTTAGGGCTATGATTAGTTTTAACTATAATTTAAAGATCCAAAAATTTCCATTTAAAACCCTAGTATTTAATATTAATATTTTCATTCAACTTTTAATATTGATCCCAATGTGACCCAACTATCAATTCTTCACGAGTTTGTAAAAATATTAATTACCTAGTTTTTTGCACATATACAATTTTTTTTATAGATATTTGGATTAGAAATGAAGTCTATAATGACACTCAATAAATGACAATTGTAGACACCTAAAAATGACCTCGGCCTGCAAGCTTCATTTTTACCACTTTCATCCTAGCATAATTAAGACATTTAATTATGTCCTTGGTTCACATTCGACTATTGATTAAATAATTCATAATTATTTAATTAATTCATGTCCTTTTATTCTTCATGATTATTAAATAAATAAATTTTATTTATTTATTAAATACGTCATTAATTTTCTAAGTCTTCCTTTAATTAAATAAATTTCTTAATTTATTTAATTACCCTTTGTCATATATTTCTTCTTGATTATTAAATAAATAAGTTTTTATTTATTTATTTAATACGTCACTAACTGTCGACTCATAGTTTTCTACAATTATATAGAGATGTAAATATTGAGATATTTAGACAAACGATACGAATTCTTGAGAAATGGGCTCTGCAAGCACTGCATGAGGCCGCAGCCATCTAGGCTCGGCCTGCATGTAGTCTTTTGGTGGTTGCATGTGTAGTTGGGGGTCGGATTTGTTCTCTTCTTCTCTGAAGCTTCTTGGGGGTGGGTTTTTTTACGCTATTTGGGGGGAGGCTCTTTTCTTTTGCAGCAGGTGTGTATTCTGGGGTTGGGGGGTTGCGACCTTGGTGTCCAGTGGAGTGTGCCTTCTTCGAAGGGCTCTTGGTTTTATTTGGGCCTTGCTTGCTCATCTTGCGTTGTGTGTTCTTTGATGGATACTGGAGAATCTTCTAGGGTTTGTCCCAATATGGACTTTCGTTCTGCTTTTGGATCAAAACCCTCTCCACAGGGTTCGAAGATTTTTGATAATAATCTTTTCTCGGTGGAACCTGAGAAAGTTGAGATGGGCTCAGTAGGGGGACCTAGAATTCCGAAGATTAATGGGTGCCTCGAACGGTATAAAGAGAGGCCGAGCATAGTCATTCCAATGGAGATGTTGGCTGAAGACATTGATTATTATGCACGACATTCTCTTTATTGCAAATTCTTAGGTTTGAAAATTTCTTTGCAATTCTTGGAGATGTGGGCTCAAAAGACATGGATGCTTGAGGGAGAGATGGAGATCCGCCTCCTGGCAAATAACTACTTCATGGCTACTTTTGATTGTTTGGCTGATCGGAATAGGATTTTTGAAGGGGGCCCATATTTTTATAACCAGGTGGGCTTATTTATTAAGCCATGGCATGCTGGCTTCAACCCGGCAGAGGAACTTCCGAATCGGGTTCCGGTTTGGGTCCGTCTTCCAAGGCTCCCTGTGGAATGCTGGCGAGAGGATGTGTTGTGCCTATTAGCCTCGAAGCTGGGGAAACCTGTGGGTTCTTCTCAGCAAACACAATTCAAAAAGGTAATGACTTTTGCCCGATTTTGTGTAGAAATTGATTTAAGTAAGCCATTGCCAGACTCGTTAGAAGTGAGTGCAGGAGATTATTCATGGGTGCAATAGCTGGATTATGAAACACTTCCCTTCCGTTGTCGTTTCTGTCATGAGTATGGTCACCTCTTGCGCAGATGTCCAAAGGCCAAGCCTTTGGAGGCTCATTCTTCTCAACCTTCAGCTAATCCACCTAGGGGGGATAAGGGCAAGGACCCCATTCAGGGTTCTGGTGGTAGGGAAGATGGATTTATTCCCGTTAGAGGCCGAAACAGAAATAAAGGTCATAAAAGGACTTTGAAGGACAGGCAGGAGGAGGACACCTTCAACAGGTTTGCGGTGCTAGAGGATCTTAGTCAACAGGAGGTGAACCCAGGATTTTTGGATGTAGATCATGGGACTCTGGATATTGATCAGCATGGCCCTTTAGTTGAGGCAATGCTTACTCCCCAACAGGAGGGGGGTATGGGAGTGCCATGCTTAGATGAGGTTGGGAAAGATTCTAGTCAGGTTTTGCTCAACTCAGAGGGGATTATGGCTCCGCTTACTGATGGGACTTCGGCTCTAGGGACAGATCGTCAAATGGAGGTTCAGGTTGAGTTGGGTGGTAGTGGTGAGGTAGTGAAAGATAGTGTAGATAAGGTTCACCTCTTGCAAAAAGTTGGTCCAGAGGTGGGCAAGAAGAATATTAAGGCGTCCTCTCAGTTGGGTGTTCTGCAAAAAGTTCTCAAGAAGGGGGGGCCGGAGAAAATTTCTAAGCTGGGAAGGAAGAAGGATGAGGAAAAGATTAAGATGATAGGGGAGACTTTGGTGGAGTTAGGGTCAGTCAAGACTCTGGATTCGCATTTTTCATGCCCCTCGAAATGATAGTTCTCTCTTGGAATGTTAGGGGCTTGAACAGTGGCCCTAGGCAAAAAGCTGTTCGGGATTTGATTAGGTGTCATTCGCCTGATGTTCTTTTTTTGCAGGAGACTAAGCTCTCTGTGGAGGGTATGATGGATCTAGTTCCTAAGTTATGGGGGAATGGTGGATGCCAATGCATTGGTGCTCAAGGGTCTTCTGGCGGGGTGGCATGTTTATGGAACCCGCGTAAGATTTTCCCCCTTTGGTGGGTGTCTTTCAGGTCCTCCCTTTCCATGGTGGCCTCTTGTTTTATGTCAGGGGAAATTGCTCTCTTCTCCAATGTGTATGCGCCTGTGGAGTTGCAAGGAAAGCAACTTTTGTGGTCCAACATTCATTTAGTTCGCAGCTTATTTCCCTACCATCCTTGGATTATTGGAGGCGATTTTAATGCTATCATGGAGCTTGCAGAAAAACGAGGTGGTATTGCAAGGTTGGAGGCTTCTGCATTATTGCTCCAGGACAATATCTCCGCTTTGAATCTTGTGGATATCAAACCTAGCAATGGTCTTTTTACTTGGAATAATAGGAGAATTGGCGATGCCTCTATTTCTGAAAGACTTGATAGATTTTTGGTGTCTAGTTTTTGGGTGGGGGACAGGTGGTTGATAAGCTCTGAAATTTTGGATGGTCGTGGTTCTGATCATTGGCCTATTAAGCTAGTGGTTGATGTGCCTCAACGGTGTGCTAGACAGACCTTTAAGTTCCAACTCATGTGGCTTAGGGATGAATCTCTTCATGTTTTTCTCCCTAGTTGGTGGGATCAGGGGAAGCCAGCTTATGGCACTGCCATGTACTCTTTCTCAAAGAGGCTCCAGTATGTTAAATACAGATTGAAAAGATGGAATAGGCAGCATTTTGGTAACTTATTTCAGGAAAAGCAAAAGGCGCGAGATAATCTAGACCTAATTACCAGACAAATTCGAGATCAAGGCCTCTCAGAGGAGTTGAGTTTATTAGAGGTTGTTGCAACAAAAGAGCTTGAGGAATGGGAGTTAAGAGAAGAGATTTTTTGGAAACAAAAGTCTCGTATTGAATGGCTCCAGGCTGGGGATCGAAACACTGCTTTCTTCCATAACTCAGTTAAGGATCGGAGACAAGGTAATGCTACTTCTTCTATTCTGTTGCCTAATGGGGAATCTTTGTCCTCTTCAGCCTCTATTTCAGCTGAATGCATTCGATATTTCTCTACCCTTTTCTCGGAGGATTCGCCTCCTGCGGAGGAGGATGAAGCTAAAATTTTAGATTGTATCCCGAAGCTGGTGACTAATGAAATGAATGAATCATTGCTTGCTCCTATTACCTTGTCGGAGCTTGAGAAGGTTGTATTCCAGATGAAGAAAGGTAAAGCTCCTGGGCCTGATGGATTCCCCATTGAATTTTTTCAGGAGTTCTGGGAAGCGGTTAAATTGGACCTTTTAGAGGTTGTCCAAGAATCCTTTATGCATAAACAAATGCTGAAGTCCCTAAATGCTACGTTTTTAGCTCTTATTCCTAAGAAGGTGGGAGCTAACTCCTTGGATTTGTTTAGGCCTATAGCTCTATGTAATGTTGTGTATAAAATTATTACTAAGTTGATCACTGAAAGGCTGAAGCCTTGGCTTGATGACTTAATTTCTGAAGAGCAGGGGGGTTTTGTTGCTGGAAGACAGATCATGGATGGGGTAGTTATTGCTGCTGAGGCCATCCATTCTATGGAATCCTCAAAAGATAAATCTATGATTATCAAGTTAGACATGGCTAAAGCTTATGATCGTGTTAAATGGAGTTTTCTATTTAAAATCCTTGGAGCTTTTGGCTTGGCTGAGGGTTGGATTGAATGGGTTAGGAGTTGTGTCACTTCCTCCTCCTTTTCGGTGCTTATCAATGGTGAGCCCACTTGTTTGTTTGGTGCTTCTAGAGGCCTTAGGCAAGGAGATCCCCTATCTCCTTACTTATTCCTCCTCCTTGCGGAAGGCCTGGGAAGACTCATTCGTGCTCAGGTTGCTAGTGGATTGCTTCAGGGATGGAGTTGGGGAGATGGTATTCCCCCTCAGTCTCATCTGCAATTTGTAGATGATACTGCCTTGATGGGTAGGGCTAAGGTTGAGGAGGCTCTCGATTGGCGCAGTGTTTTGGACAGTTACTTGGCAGCTTCTGGGCAATGCATAAATGAGGGGAAGTCCTTCATATATTTCTTCCACACTCCTAAAGGTATTCGAAGGAGAATTGCTGGTATCCTTCGGTTTCAGATTGGTTCGCTTCCTTTTTCCTATCTTGGAATCCCTCTTGCTGTTCGCTCTCTCCCCAACAGGTTTTGGCAAGAGACTCTTGATAAGTTTCGAGGATTGGTCAGTCATTGGACTTGCAGGTGGCTTTCTTCAGCAGGTAGAGTGACTCTTTTAAAGTCGGTGGTCCAGGCTCTTCCTATTTATAAATGCTTTGTTCTTTCTGCTCCTTCAAGTTTTATTAGAGATTTCAAGAAATTGTCTCGTCAGTTTCTGTGGGCTGGTAATCTTCTTCATAGAAAATGGAGTCTTGTGAAGTGGGATGTTGTTTGTAGGCCAAAGCAAGAGGGGGGTCTTGGTTTATGGCGGGCTGATTTGAATGGGCAGGCCTTGGCTGCTAAGTTGTATTGGCGCTGGTGCTCTCAACAACATATGTGCTGGGCTAAAATTCTGACCTTCAAATATTTGGGGGCAGTAGAAAGTAGGGAGGTATCAAGGTTTAGTATGGAGGGGAAAGGCTCTGTGATCTGGAGTACCCTTAAACGTGGTGCCAAGTTGGTTAAACAGGGACTTTTTTGGATTTGTAATGGGGGTCGAGATGCTCTTTTCTGGTATGATTCTTGGGATGGATACCCACCCATTGTGTCATCTCATCCCCATCTCCAAGATTTGTGCCAGATTTTTGTGGAGGCGGGTTGGAGTCATGTGGCAGATTTTAAATCTCAACAATCTTTGGGTCAAATTTCTGTGTCTAGGTGGAAGAGCCCCTTGGATTGGCCTCCTGGTGGTGCAGTGGAGGATCGTCAAGAGCTTGCTAAGATTTTATCGAGTCGTGTCTGCAATTCTCTCCAAGGGGCTGATGTGCTTGCTTGGGGACCCGACTTGAAAGGAAAATTTTCGGTTGCCTCTGGTTATCAGGTTTTGGATAAACAGGTCTTTGGAAGCTCCCAGGTTTCTTGGTGGAAGCATGCTTGGAATAAATTTGCTTGGCCTAAGTGTAATTTTTTCTCTTGGCTCGTGGTTCAAGGTAAGTGTCTTACTTGGGATAATCTTTGCAAACGTGGGTTCCAGGGCCCCTCCATGTGCATTCTATGTGGTCAGCATGATGAATGCTTATCACATCTATTTTTTCAGTGCTCTTTTGTTAAGACTATCTGGCATCACTGGTGGAATCTTTGGAGCTTACCATGTTGCCATGTCTCTTCTTTGGAGGATTTTTGGAAGAGACAGGGTTCTTCTCCTGCTACAACCTCTTTTCTTAAAATTGCTTGGAGCATTGGTCCTAGTTTGATTGTTTGGCAAATCTGGTTGGAACGTAACAGAAGAATATTCTTGGATAAAAAATTGCTCGTGGGGCAACTTTGGAGGCGAATTCTTGGGGCTTTGCTGGAGACTTTGACTGCAAAGTGTGACTTGTCTGTGCCGATTGCTCCTGGGGACTTGGGTGTTGTAAATTCCCTGGGTCTTGCCACAGGGGGGAAGTGTATTATGAGTAAAGTGCATCGTAGGCGTGGGCGTGAGAGGGTTGCTCGTGAGGGCTTTTGGTGCCCACCTGCTCTAGGGGAGTTGAAAATTAATACTGATGGGTCTTCTAGAGGTAACCCTGGGCATGCTGGGGTTGGTGGTATTGGTAGAGATAGCCTTGGAGTGGTGGTTTTCTTCTTTTCTATGTATCGTGGTTTGCAAACTAATAATCTTATGGAGGCTAGCGCTATTCTCTTGGCGGTTGAGCGTGCAGTTTCCCTTGGATGGCGGCGGATTGTTTGTGAAGCTGATTCTCAGGTGGTTATTGATATGTTGAATAATCAAAATTTGGAGGATGTGAATTGGCAGCTAGCTGTGGTTGTCAAACAGATTATTTCTCTGTGCTCTACCTTGGAGTCCATTGTTTTCCGTCATATTCCACGGGAGTGGAATAGGGTGGCTGATGGGCTGGCTAGATGGGCGTCGGAAAAGACTGATTTTTGGTCTGTGGATGATTGGAGCAATCTCCCTGTTGATATGGCCCCTGTTCTTGAGGAGTGGGTTGCTGAGGATATGAGGTGCTTCTTGGGTGTGAATTAATTCTTGTTGTTTTGGCCCCTTGTGGCTTCCTTCTTTGGACTTTGTAATGCTGTTATGATTCAATAAAGTTTTTACCCTCTTTTATTAAAAAAAAAAATCATGATGTTGAATCAATCTTTTAATTTTAGTATGTTGTAGCTTATACGCATATGCAATATTTTTATTTACTTTTATGTTTTAGTTCAAATTTAATATTATATTAGTTTTGCATTATAAAATTTATGGTATTTAGTAAATTATTTATTTCGTGATTATATTTACTACCAATTAATGAAAACTAGTAAATAAAATGACTGAATTAATGACTAAAGTAATGATTAAATTAATGACTAAATATGACTAAATGACTAAATAACTAAATATATGACTAAAGTAATGACTAAAATAATGACTAAATAAATGATTAAAATAATGACTAAATTTCTGACTAAATATATGACTAAATTAATGACTACATATATGACTAAAGTAATGACTAAATATATGACTAAATAAATGACCAGTTAACAACAATTAATGACTAAATTAATGATTAAATATATGACTAAATTAATGACTAAATATATAACTAAATAAATCACTACCATGACTAAATAAATGACCAGTTAATAACAATCAATGACTAAATTAACAATTAAATCAATGACTAAATCAATGAATAAATTAATGACTAAATCAATGACTAAATCAATGACAAAATTAATGACTAAATCAATGAATAAATCAATGACTGAATCAATTACTAAATCAATGACCAAATTAATGACCAAATCAATGAGTACAAATCAATGACTAAATAAATGACTAAAATAGTTTAGTCATAAATTTGGTCGTGTTATAAATGATTGGTAATAAACTACTAATGGTCACGTGACCAAAATTAGTCATTTATATGAAATTTTTAGTAGTTTATTTAGTCATATATTGTTGTTTCTGTACTAGTGATAGTATGATCAAGTCTTGAAAAGATTTTGTTAATTAGACAGTACGAATGTAATGAAAGGCATCGTTCTATAAACACATAGTGTTTTCCAACAACCGTTAATACTCTATATGATTTCAAGTTGGAAAACATAGTCAAAGGTGAGTACATGATTTATGAAACCTCCAACCCACACAATGTTGTAAAACCCTCTACACACTAGAACTAAATGAAAACCCTCATTTTTCCTGCTACTTCAATTTTTTTGGCATAGTGGCTTACATAAGAATCTATCTATCCATCATAGGTAGGAAGGCTTATGTGACTAAGACATGCATTTTAAATTGTAAAAATTATTGTTATTGGCAAACACTCTTTGTTGTGAGTTTTTTTCATTCTACAGGTTGAAAGAAAAAGGTTGGAGAGTAAGGGGAAAAGTTGCAAGTGGGGGAGACAAAAACCAATCGAATTGAGGTGAGGGGTGAGTAAAAAATTAGGTTGTTACAAGTTGTAAAGTGTTTAAAAACATTATGTGGGTTGCAAATTTTGAAAAAATAGATTTTTCCAACTTGTAATTTTATAAAATAGTATGGGATGTAGCTAATTTCCAGACAATATGTACTTATGCACATAGAAAAGCACATAAAAATAGCACTTGAAATAGCATGCACCAAAACATCTATTAGCTCAATTCATCAAGTCTTTCCATCGATGCGTTTTGTCCAGAGCTTAACATGGGGGATAGGGTGTTATGTTATAATGTTCCATACATAGGTGTGTTTTTTTAGGATATTAGCTTCTCCCTAAGGTATGTATAGTAGTATATAAATTTAAAATAATAGTAGTATGTTGTGTGTTGGGGGTAAATCCTCCTTAATTGATGGAAATTTTTGTTAAGACATGTTTGGAGGGTTGGTCCACTTTGTGAACTTTAGATTTTTTTGTGAGAAAATTCAATGATTTCCAAAACCAGTGTTTTCCAACATAGAATTTTACAAGACAATATGATTTTATTGAAAATATTTTATTATTTAAAAAGTACGAATGTAATAAAAGGAACCTTTAAAATTTATAACAAGTCTTACTTAGAGTAAAAATTACATTTCAATTTCTTAATATGATCCAAATATACATGCACAGTATGATTGTAGGTTGGAAAACATAGTGGGAGGTGACTTCATGTTTTATGAAACCTCCAACCCACATAATGTTGTAAATCCCTTTGCAAACTCAATTGAAATACCTTACTAGGTGTTTATAAAATGATGCCTTTCATTACAATCCTATTGTGTAAATAATAAAAGCTTTTCAAGACATTCATATTGTTTTGTAAAATTCTAGGTTGAAAACATTGGGTTTTACAAAACTTGCAACCCACTTAATGTTTGAAAAACCTTTACAAACAACAACCCACTTAATGTTTGAAAACCCTTTATAAGAAACAAGCCATTTAATGTTTTAAAACCCTTTACAAATAACCCCTGGAACCTTCAAAATGAGAATGTAAAAAATGGTGACATTTTTGGATTTTGTCCTTTATAAAATATGATTTTGAAAACTCATCGGCGTAGAACCCACCTTGCATTTTCCTTTTTGTTTCTGATTTCTCTAAATGCTATTCATTTAATCACTGAGATCATTGAAATAGAAAAATTAAAAAACCCTCAACACAAAAGCACATTAACAATTCTACATTTCAAATGAAAACCCCTTGGAAACTCGTCACTAAAAACCCATCTTTGCAATGAATAATCATTCAATTTATTTAGTGAGAACATAAAAAATGGAAATTTTTAAAAAACCCAACACAAAAACACATAAATAGCTCTTCATTTCAAATGAAACCCCTTTTTGTAAGGAAAACCATTGGAAACCTATCACTAAAAACCAATCTTCACAATGAATAGCCTTTCAAATCTTCATGCAATTCCTAGGTAGAATGACAAAATGGCATATATTTTTGGTAGATATACATACCTACTAGCTAGCTGCCCACAGTTGTCAAATGTGTTTTGGTAGGGAGAGTGTTTTCTTTGCATTGGCCTTTGAACATCTACAACTCCCTTATGTACTCCCTAGCAACTTCCAAAATATGAATATTGAAATGGCAACGTTTTGGCCTATTTGTCCATTTAATTTTTTATTTTGAAAAACTTGCCAAAGCTGCCACACTTTTTTAGTGATGGGATAGGTGATGACACTACAAATGGTACGTACCTAAAAATCCTTTAGCACGTTCATTAAATCTTTCTATCGATGCATTTTGTCCAATACGTGGGATGGAGGATGAGGTATTATGTTATAATATTACATACATAGGTGCATTTTATCCAGAGATTGACTTCTTCCCCCTAATTCCTCACATATTTAAAACCCATAAATTTATAATAAATAAAAAGGGAATGGTTTGAAATTTGTGATTAGTGCCCTAATCACATGTCGACTAAATAATTTGACTTCTAATAATAAACATTAAAAATCCTTTATCTTTCCTCATTTGATTAGTTTGAAAGGAGAAAGGTTTGTTGGTGCACTCCTCCTAGTCAGTCTTTACAATGTAAAAGGTACATTAAGAAAGATTACCACTACTAGTCCTTCCCATTGTCAAACACTCCAAATTCCTCCAACACAAGTGTCTTCGATCTGCATAATCCAGCTTCTGTTGAGCTCAAAGATACCATCTGAAAATTAATGAAACTCATCGGAAAGCCCAATATGGCAGACATTTTTCCATTTTCGGTTCTTCAACCCCCAAGGCTTGTCCCAGGAGATGGCCATGCATTTTAGGGCGTTGTATGTCTTCAATGATACCCGTTAAATTAATTAGTCAGAAAAATAGTTGCTAAAGTAAATTAGCTAAACTCGAGTCACTGAAGTCCCTTCGAAGAGGACGTATATTTATGCATCCGTTTATACATTTGTTTGATGTAATTCTATGAGATACTATTGTTCAATTAAAGAATAACATTAATTCAATGTTAATTAAAATGGTTAATGCTTATATTTAGTTTTAGTTTTTAATAATCTAAATTTAATTAATTAAGTATGAAGTATATTTATGATGTATTAAATTATTATGTTATATCACAATTTAATTGTATAGTTTTTAAGTCAACTTTACTAATTTGTATCTTAATGAGTAGTGGTTTATACAAACTCATTTCTCATTAGTATAAATGGTTCACTTAGTAGTTATTGCATCAAGCATGTTTAGCCATGAAATTTCATTTAAGATTAAGTCCACTTAGCTTACCATCACATTTGTAAAATGTTCAACTAGTATTGTGTCTTATTAACCATTTATTATTCAGTCTCTTTAGTTCATCTAATGATAAAAGGAGAATATCTTTCATAATGTATTGATTTGTGATGTTTTATCATGATTCATCTCCATAGTCTTTGAGTCAAACTCATGAACCCATATTTCAAGAGTAGTAGTTCACATGAACCCATCACTCATGAGCATGAATGGTCCACTTGGCACTCAATGCATCTAGGTGATGCTCATGGGGTGAAACATTACACTTTCAAGGAGTTCACCCATCCTAAGTCTACTTAAACTCTTAAAGCATTCTTAAGCATGGATATTCCTCCAAGAATAAGTCCTTGTGGCTTAGTACTATATTTATAAAAAAATTAGCAAGTGTTGTGCCTTATGAACCATTCATTTTAGAGCCCCTTTGGCTCATCCAATGACAAGTAGGACGTATTTTTGTAATGTATCAAATTATGATGTTTTAGAAGGATTCAATAGTGTATTTTTTTAATCAAAACCATTGACCCATATTTTATGAGTAGTGGTTCACAAGAACCCAGCTTTCATGAGCATTATTGTTCCACTTAGCATTCATTGCATCCAAGTGATGCTTGTAGGGGTTAAGCATCAATACTTTGTACAAAATCATCTATCCCAATACTATTTCAAGTAAAATGTGTTTAACCATTGATTTTCCCCCAAGATCAAGTCCACTTGGTTTACTAGACATTTCAAAACATTTGGAATGTGTTGTACCTTATTTCTCATTCATTATAGAGTCTCTTTAGCTCATCTAATGAAAAATAGTAGAAATTTTTACGATGTATCAAATTATGATATTCTATTAAGATTAAACTACACATGTTTAAGTTAAATTTATTGACCCATATTCCATAAGTAATGGTTCACACAAACCATATCCCAATATGGTGAATCATCCACTTAGCATTCATTATGTCTAAGTGAAGCTCATAGGAGTGAATAATCAAGACTTCCCAAAATTTCACCTATTCAAGTACTACTTTAACTTGAGCATGTGTTTAATAATGGAATTTCCCTGAAGATCAAGTCTAGTTAGCTTACAAACCCATTTGTAACATCTTCATTGAACAAGTGGTGTTCTTATGAACCATTCATTGTTGAGCCCCTTTAACTCATCCAATTCCATGTAGTAGGCATTTTTCTCAAGATCAAGTCTAGTTAGCTTACAAACCCATTTGTAACATTTTCATCAAGTGGTGTTATTATGAACCATTCATTGTTGAGCCCCTTTAACTCATTCAATTCCAAGTAGTAGGAATTTTTCATAATATATTGAACTACGATGTTTTATGAGGATTCAACATATTTGTGAGTCACTCATTAATCTTATTTCATGAATAGTGGCTCAAACTAACTCATCTCTTATGAGTGTGACTGGTTCACTTAGCACTCACTACATCAAGGTGATGCTCATCAGAGTGAAGTATAAGGACTTCTTGAGAGGTCACCCATCACAATACTAACTCAAATCAAACATGTTTAACCATGTGGTTGCTCAAAGATAAATTCTACTTATCTTTCTTTATCACCTATAAAAATTTGAAATAAATTGTTTCATTTGGACCTCTACACATAATTACCATTCATCACATATGTTGACATTATCTAGGCTTAGGTTATGGTGTTGTCCTTTAAAATTTATGGTGATACATATATATGCACCTAAATCATAATTTTTTTTCTTCATGTTCTACTATAAGATGACACTAATATGGAGATCCATGCAAATTAAAAAGAGAACATAATTTTTCTATCAATAATATGGCATGTCCAACAATACTTCTAGAACTCCCATTTAATTCAACAAGTAGTAGTGACAAAAGCCATAACACCCACAAGAGGAAAAAGAAATCCATAATTTCTTAGATAAGACTAAAATTTCCATGCTCTTATTAATTTAGGAAAAATGTGCATATGCTATGGGGATGCAACAAATCACTTATATTATATATTATTGGTTCAAAATTTCTCATATTTGATCATGCACGAGACAACACTCCACATATTTTAATGAAATGCAATGGAAATGTTTGAAAAATTCTATCAAAATAGATTAATGTAGGGAAAATTACAATTTTTTCTAAAAGAAAATCATGCAATATTATAGACATCAAATTTAAGGCACTTCGATTAGAATTTTTTATAAGCACAATAGCCAATATGTTTAATAGACAATACCTTAGAATAAAAATGCTATTTTAAAATGCATTAAAGTGTCATGTGTACTTTATTGCATCATACTTTCTTTATCAAGCACATGCAAACTAATGATGGGCCAAAAATTGCCCTTAAGTGATAGCAAAATACAATACTTGATTGTTATAGCAGTTTGGATTATAGTTTATAAATGAATAAGTTATTTTTGAGAAATTTTAATTTATTTTGATGAAAATGACATATTTGCAAAAAACACTACTTAAATTTCTCATTAAACACAAAGTGTAGTGGTCTTTTTGTCCAACCTTTATTTATAGAAATATTTAATATTTTCTTACAAAAAATGTCTATGAATGTAAAGTGAACATGTGTTAGTGTTCTTAATTTTTAAAGTAATAAGAAATAAATTAATATATTTTTTTTAGTGTGGCTTTTTTTTCTTTTGTTCAATAGGCAATGAGTTTTTTACTAAGATACTAGAATTAAGTTTGGCCAACACCAGCTAAGGTCACAAAAAAGGGATCTCATCCCCATGCATTTAGAACTATCCTTGATTTATTCAACCATGGTTATTTAGACCGCACAAATGACTACTTACTTGTACACATACATAAACCATTTCTAACAAGACAAACATCTGACCCACAACACCAACAACCCAACTACACCTATGCATGGCACTTATTTGAGAAACTATCCATATCAGTTCAATTTGTGAGGGAGGGTCCTAACAATTCTTGCCTATTGAGTGTTAGCTTGAGAACCAAACTTATCTTTGATTTCTTTTAATTTGAGGATAACCTTTTCCTTTTTTTGTGCATTAATCTTCTCTATTTCCCCTTTAAAATGTTGATGCAATCTGTTGACAACTTCCCCATTTTGATTGTGATTCTTCTTCTTTCTCTTTACTGTCTGCCAATCATTTCTTGCATCCCTACCAATAGAATCCTTTACAATATGTGTTGGATCTTGAGAATAACAACACTCAACAACCATGGTATGAGATCCTTCGCCTACTACCACTAAGTCTTGAGAAATAGCATCATTGCCATTAACATAGGTTAATTTCTATTCAATTTATGAGCTTTGAGGAGGCACATCAAACTTCCCCTCCAACTTGTTATCCTTTTTTGAGGAAACCCCATTTTTGGGTGAGTTGAATCAGAATAGTGCTTGGGAGTAGCATCTTTCCACCAAGATGGCACTCAATTTGCTTGAGATTTTATATTTGGGAAATCTACTACCAAGTGAATAGTTTTGTAGCAGGTTCTACACCTAAAAAGTACACCTTCGTAATCCAAGGATTGTTGCCAGTTGTTGCCATTTGCATTCAAGATGATTTCAGTCGGGAGGGCTTTGGAAATGTCCATCTCAACAAGAATCCTAGCGAAGGTTGTGTGGATGAAATCACTTGAATTTGCTTTTGTGCATATAAATTTTCTAAGAGTATTAAAAATTGCTACGAACAAGATTCAAACCAATAGTGAAGGGGGAGATTTGGAAGACGAACCCAAATCGAAAAAATTGAAAATGATTTGGTCGACGGATCGAAGTTTGGGTGCCATGGATTTAAAAATAACATACTCTCTCCCCATAACCAAATTTGATTGAGAATGACATTTTTGTCTTGCTTACTATCAAAAACCACTATAAAAAAGCCCCTTACACTGGATAAATTTCCAAGTTTTTTTCCATTAAAGGAGCCCAAGATTTTGAAATCCAATCATGCAACATAGGAAGACTGGGCCAAAATTCATTGAACCTACCTATTAACTCATTCTCAGAGAAGAACGATGCGGTTCCTTCAGTAAAAAGGCATCAAAGTTCAGTTTCATGGGTACATCAATGCAATGCATAACTCACCTGTAGGATATACCTGAGTGTTTTGAACTCGATGAAACAGCAGGGGAATCAACCCAAGATCTGGGGTGTTCCAATGGGGCGCCAGACCGAGGTGAATCCGTAGATTGCACCTTCATTCCTTGTCCAGTTTTTAATGCATCCGAAAAAGAGAGATTTCTCCCAAAACCGTCTCTATAGGGCATTTTGTTGGCATTCGTTACGGATCTTGAAGAAGCATCAACCGCATGACATCCATCCCCATGCATAGTCTGTGGGTCATCACCAACTAAGAGTGGATAAGATGAGTTGATTAGCATGGAGGCCTGTACATGCAAATCACCATTGGGCAATAGCTTCGTCGGACCAGAGGGTCCCACCTAAGGGCCTATTTGCTTCACTAGAGAGACTTCAGAGCGGAGGTAAACAGAGGCCCTGGCCGAGCTAGGGAACGAACCGGGAGTCTCCGAAGCACCAATTATCGTGGACAGACAAGATGTCTTGGCATCAAATTGAGCCCCACAATTCATGTTTTTGGAAACCACAGAGGGTCGAAGGGAGGCACCAACTGGACCACCCGTACCCCACTCACAACCGTAGCCTAAGCATTGATGTCAGTACAAGCAAAAGATGGTGTTGAAATGGAAGAAGGCCGCCCAAAATTATCTTGCAAACCAGTGGCCCCCACTGGGTAATCTTCCAAAGAAACAGTAGCCGATGCATCGTCATAGCCATGGAGAGATTCGAAGGAGCCGAAACCTACAGAAGCCCTCGCAACCCTAGCCTTTCGGAAATTCAGCAGCGGCGCCATATTCGATCCTTATGATAATTTACAATCCTAGAATCTTTGATGTATTCTTCTATATAAACCCTTTTCATTTCCATGAAATAAAAAAAATTACCACTATTTAAAAATGTCCTACTATTATAATTATAAAAACGAATGTAAAATATTGTATCTTTAATTGTCTTATCATTGACTAAATATTTAAAACAAGAAAAAAATTTCTACCGAAAGATAAAGAAACTTCTGGTAGAGCATTCTCAATCGTTCATTTGCACGCGTGACTCCATTAACACGCAATTGCTAATTTGAATCTTTTTTCTGGAAAGACCTTGTTATTGGGGCCAGACATAAGGACGAAAATTAAATCGAATGCACTTCCATTCAATTCTTGATCTTGATTTTACGTTCTACGACTATTATATCTTCGGATCAACTCCATAAACATGAGGACGGATAAAATGGAAAAAGGGAGGAAATCATATATGCTCTTCGCTCTTACTGTACTAAATATGTTGCACAACTGTGAGGAGTGCATTGCTGAGAGGGAAGATACTCTTTCCCTGGGTGCCTCGCTTACAGGAAATCGGACAATAGTTTCAAAGAATGGAACGTTTGAATTGGGATTCTTCAGCCCAAATGGAACCAACAACTGGTACATTGGCATCTGGTATGGCAAAGTAGCAGATAAGACGATCGTTTGGGTGGCTAACAGGGAGACTCCCGCAAAGAAGAGGCCTGGCGTTTTGAAGCTGTCTAGACAAGGTGGTCTGGAATTGTTTGACGCAGAGGGTAGATCTCTTTGGTCGGTCAACACGCCGAACATGGCTTCCCGGGCTGTGATACTAGATTCTGGTAATTTGGTACTGTTGAGCGATGGCAATGAATCTGAGACTCTTTGGCAGAGCTTCGACCATCTTGTCGATACGTGGATGCCCGGGACGAAGGTCGGCGGAAATCGAAAGCTAGTCTGTTGGAACAATTCATGGGATCCAGCTCCTGGGCATTTTTCTTTTCAACAGGATCCATCAGGAATCAGACAATTTGTGTTACTATGGAACAATTCTGTGCAGTATTGGGAGAGCGGAGTTTGGGATGGTAAACGCCTAAGTCAAGTTCCGGAAATGTGGCTGACAGGCTTGTACAATTACAGCATTGAAAATGCTAGCTCTGGTTTGTATCTCACTTACACATTGACGCCGGGAAGAAGTGCACACACCCCCTCACGTTGGGTTCTGCAAACATCCGGACAATTTCAAGGTTTTATTTTGTCTGATAGCAGTAAATGGAGCGTGTTCTGGTCTCGGCCCAGAGATCAATGCACCGTATATAATGTCTATGGCGCTTACGGAAGCTGCAACTCCAACAATATTCAGTTCTGCAGCTGCCTCGAAGGCTTCGTCCCCAAAGACAATCGCTCCTGGAGTTCGCAAGATTGGTCATCCAGTGGCTGTGTTCGACAGAGCCCATTAAACTGCGACGCCCAAAAGAGCAGCACCGACGGATTCCTCAGCTCCCGTGTAACGTTGCCTAATGACCACGCTTCCTTATACCCTGCATCCACACACAAAGATTGCCAGAAAGCGTGCCTCCGCAACTGCTCTTGCACTGCGTTTGCTTTCAATCCGCCTTCAGGGCCATGCCAAATCTGGTCCGGAGATTTGCTAAACATGCGGGATTCTTCATCACAAATCAATTCAAATGTCTTTATTCGAGTAGCTGCTTCTTCACTTCCAAAGATTGCTCCACCATCCTCCTCAAAAAGGAAAACCCCAGTTATTGTGGGCGCAGTGCTTGGTATTCTTGGTACTCTCGTCGTAGGTTTGGGTACCTTTTCATTTTTAATGTGGAGGCGGCATCGGCTGCGATCGACGGAGAGGTGTGCATTTTCCGCTAACTCTTTTCTTAGAATGTTTACTTACAAGGAGTTGAAGATTGCAACTAGGAATTTCAGTTCTAAGTTGGGGGGCGGAGGATTTGGCTCGGTGTTCAAAGGCTCTCTTGCAGACGGCGCGTTTATAGCCGTTAAAAAAATGGAGGGTTCAAGATCAGAGAAGCAATTCCGAGCGGAAATCAATACTGTAGGAAACATACAACATGTGAATTTGGTCAGGCTTCGAGGCTTTTGTGCAGAAGGGTCACAAAGGTTACTGGTTTACGATTATGTGTCCAACGGCTCTCTGAATTCCGTACTGTTCCATGGCAAGTCCCAAACTAAAGGGAAGGTACTCGACTGGAAGACCAGATTTAAGATCGCGCTAGGCACTGCAAGAGGGTTACTCTATCTCCACGAAGAATGCAGAGAGCGCATCATTCACAACGATGTTAAGCCCGAAAACATTCTCCTGGATGACGAATTTTCCCCCAGGCTGGACGATTTTGGGCTGGCAAAGCTTGTGGATAGAGATTTCAGCCGCGTCCTGACTACTACGAGAGGAACGAGAGGGTATATTGCTCCAGAGTGGTTCTCCGGTCTTCCCATCACTCCCAAGGTTGACGTTTACAGTTTTGGTATAACGCTCTTGGAAATCATTTCAGGGCGAAGAAGTGTGAACATGGGCGAGCAGGAATCAAACAAGCAATACCTTCCCCGCTGGGTCGCAACACAAATTTACCAGGGGAACACAACTAATATTTTGGAGAAGAATGTTGCGCTTGCAGAGGAGGCAGATATGGAAGAGGTGAGAAGAGCTATTGTTGTCGGGTTGCTGTGCATTGAAGAGGATGAGACTGTTAGGCCAAGCATGGGGCAAGTGATGCGGATGCTGGAAGGGAAGATGGACCTTCCAACCCCGCAGATTATGACTGACAGCAATGATGATGATCTTATTACTTTCAATTCTCTGAGTCATGAGAAGGCGTTTCAAAATGAAGTAGGGGCCAAGCTTAACGTTTAAGATTAGGGAAATCTTTGCATTTCTTCTGTGATATTAAAACAGTAACTGAAATTTACTTGTCACCGTGGGTTTCAGTCCTAGCAAGACATCCTCTGTATTTGTTTCTTTACTGTTTTCTTTACTGTTTTACTCTATATTGTTGTCCATGTCGTAGGTATGGTTTGGAAATTTTAATGCATTAAAAAACAAAATATTTACTATCATTTTTTTTTTAATGTTTGTTTGTTCTTAAGTTTCGTTTGGTTATTAGTGGTGTGATTTCTGATTTTTTATTTTTATTTTTTGATATATGTAATATTATTTTATAATCAATAATAAAGACACTTATTTATAAAATAAAGAAAAAATTAATATATTCTTTAGTAGCAAAATATTTTCACGACATTCGTCATTTGTCCACATTCTTATTTTTCTCGTAATTCTTAAAGAAAACATAATTTGTTTCTAAAGAATTATTATATCACTTCACTTGGAAAGTTAATTATGTTTAATATCTTAATCTTTTAAACCGATTTTGATACATATAGTTATTTTCTATTTATTTAAAATTTTGAGTAAAAGTTGAAGGACCATTAGAGTATTGGATACAATTATTTGATTTTGGATCAGTTCTATTTTTTTATTTGGTTAATTAAATTGGGGAATGTAAGCCATCATCTTTTGTATAAAAATTAAAATTCAAGAATTTGGTTTCGATTAATTGGAAAAATCACAACTACTCTCAACTTGAATACTTAAGAGATCGATGAGAAAAATAAAACAAGATAATGTGCATCCCAAGCTTTCAAGTCTGAAATACAATTTTTTGACAAACTTAGACCTTGACATTGCAAATGGAAATTGTGCAAATGCCTTGCAACTTTCCTATTTAAACAAATGTTGGTTTCTTGATATTCTACTATAAATTGACATTAATATTGAGATCCATACACATTTCAAAGAGGAAAATATTTTCTTATTGATAATAAGGATGACCAATAATATACATAGAACTCCCATCTAGTTACAAGATATAATAGTCATAGAACTTGCAAAAAAAATATAAATTGATCAATATTTTTTTAAGAAAATAAGGATATTTGTAAATTCTTATTAATTTAGTACAAAAAGTACCTACTATAGAAGCATCTAATCAATTCCCTATAAAATAAATTATTCACCTCCAACAGTTCCCATATTTGATCATGGATGAGACAATATTTTACATATGTTATAAAAATGCAATTAAAATGTTTTAAAAAATATCTATTAAAGGCCATTAAAGTATGAGCATTTTCCAATTTACTAGAGTGGAAACACTCTATAATATAAATATATATTTTTTTGAGACTTCAATTGTAAATGTGTAGATTATTCATTTAACCTATCAACACTAAATTATTATTTAAAATAAAATAAATATAAATATACATTTAAAAGTTGAAAAACATACTTTTTAGTATAAAATTCAACAATGAATTATTACAAAAAAGGTGCAAAAATAAAATATCATAAAAATTTCAAAACAAAACATTTATCTCAATGAGTTGAAAAGGAACACTACCATACACTACCATATGGTAGTAAGTAAAATATGTGTTTGAAAAAAAGGGTTGTAGGAGTGATAATGACAATGATTTTATTAGTGTGAATGCATTTTAAAATGGATAGAAAGAAAGTATCAAGTTTAATATATTTTGGTATCTAGTAGAAAATAGCTACAATATATTTATATTTTTATTGCATTAAACATAAAAGTTATCTTATTGAAGATCCATATCATACTTGACCTTTGAGTGGTTACATATTTACATGGCTTTCATATGTTTGTCCACATTCTTAAAGAAAGAATTCACCTATAATGAATTATTATAGCTCTACTTTGAAATTGAATGTCAATTCAAATATTTTTAAATTTATTAAAGTTAAATTATTCAACCTTATGAATTGAATTTTATAAATTAATTTATTTTTTATTGATTTAAAAATTAAATTACATTATTGAATTATTATTTATATTTACAAATAGAATAAATTATTGAGGTGGAGTAACACTAGACAATACTCTTTAAGGAAGAATCCACTCTATGTTATATCTCCAAGAGATCTAAAGCTCATAACACACTCTCCACATATCCTTACAATGACTTCCATTTTTTATATATAAACCTCTATATCATGGAGGAGTAACCACTTAACCCATGTAGCCCACTCACTGCCTAATATACTTAATTACACAAGTTATCTTCATAACTAACTTAAGAGTATGTGTTGTATGTTTCCATCTCTACTAACTTACATATAATAATATCATATCTCAAGCCTTGTAGTTTTTAAGCCTTTATATGTAGGAGTGCATTACAATAACAAGAACACCAATTTCTTGCCATTATTGGTAATAATGAATAAACTTGTTGGTAGTGGTGAGACATAGAGTGTTAATGGTTGCTGGAAAAAAACTAGGTGTTTACAAAATGATGTCTTTCATTACATTCCTATAGTCTAAATAACAAATAAATTTCAAGACATTCATACTTTTTTATAAAATTCCAAGTTACAAAACACTAGGTTTTATGAAACATGCAACCCACATAATGTTTTAAAACCCTTCACAAGTAACAACCCAATCATTTAGAAACCCCTCACCTCAATTTGGTTGTGAAGATGGGCTTTTATTTATACGTTTCTAAGGGTTTATATTTGGCTTCATTGTGTAGAAGGTTTTACAACATTTTGAGGGTTGGAGGTTTCATAAATCATGTAATCACCTCCCATTGTGTTTTAGACATAAATTTATAAAAGATATATGAAATTAATAGAATCACTATATATGTGATGAAGTATAGAGTGCATTTTAATTTTAAGATTGAAAAAATGATATAAAATGTGAAATTTGTAATAAATTTTCTATATATGAAATTTGTTTAACTAAAATAATAAATTTCTAATAAAAATGATAATTTACAATTCTAGAAGCTTTGAAATATTCTTCTATAAACCCTTTTCATTTTCACATAAAATAATAAATTTATAATTTGAAAATAATTTACATTCCTAAAATCTTTGAAATATTCTTTTATAAACCCTTTCCATTTTCATGAAATAAAAAACATTATCCACTAAGGAAAATATGTCTACTATTATAATTATAAAAACTTAGAGTGTAAAATATTGTTATCTGTAATTGTCTTATCATTGACTATATATTTAAAACAAGAAAAAAATTCTAAGTAAATAAAATTCTGCTAGAGCATTCTCAAACGTTCATTTGTACGCGTGACTTCTGCTAATTTCAATCGTTTCTTCTGGATAGAGCTTGACTTTGGAGCCAGACAAAACGGCAAAATTAAATCCATCAATTCTTCATCTTGACTGACTTTTAGTGTTATGCCAAATCTGGTCCAGAGATTCTTTATCAGAAATCATTGAGTAAAACGCTTCTGGAAGTCTAACACGTGGGATAATAGTCAATGGCGCACACACAAAATTACGACTCTTTCTGCATTCACACTAGAGATCTCAACTGTGGAGCTTTCTTTACAAAGATACATCTGCATATGTATACCTTCGCATGCTTTATTAACAAACCCTACATAACCACCAATCACGCTTTGGTGTGCAATGGGTACGCCGAAAAATTTGGGTATATTCTTTTAAGTTATGTTTAATTGATATTGCAAATGAAGTTTGCAATATATTTCTAGTGTTCCAAATATTATTTATATCTATATATAATGTTTAATTGATATTGTAAATGAAAGAAACTTGAAATATATAAATCTAATTTTCTTTAAAACAAACAAAATGAAGAATTGGAAAATTTTGTTTTTTAAATAATAAAATATATTTATTTTATTGTTGTTGAAATGAAGAAATTAGGTTCACCAAAATACATGGAATGACGGAAAATGGGGTATGATGGACCTAATCACCTTCACTTCATTAGGAAATGAGGTCTTTATAATGAATTGATTAACAATCTTTAGGTGAATAAACCCAAAGTAGGAATCTGTTGATTTCCTTGTGCTTGAGGGATGGGGGTCAAGGTCAAACAACACTTTGGGGAGAAAAACTAAAAATAGAAAATAAACTCCAAAATGCAATCTAACACTTGGAATAGCAAGATTAAACTCAATACTGATAGAACCAAAAATCAGAATGCAAATCAGAGAAGGGTAGAAGTATGTGTAGTAGTCACCAAAAGTGCTTTTCTGAAGCCAATCAGGGACTAATTCCTCCTAGGGTGAATGGGTCCTCAGTGAGGATTTTTTTGCAACTTCTGGGAGCTTCTGCTACAAATCTGAATCCTTCAATTTTCCCCTATTTCAGGTTTGGGAAGTCGGAAATAAATTTTGTAATTGATTTTCCATGAAATAATGACGCTTTTGACAACTTTTGCAACTTTGTGACTTTCTCCAAATTTTCTCTTCAATATGTCTTCAAGCTTTCTTCCACCTAAATCTGCACACACATAAAGGAGAAAAATGATTGTTTTGGTGAATGAGGGTTTTCCTTGGTCAAACCCTATTTTGGTAATTGAACCTTGAAATGAGATAATGAAATAGCATGAAATAATTAACATTTAAATTCTTAATACCTCTTAGACTTTTAATGATATAAAGTCATTCAATAAGTCACCAAGGATCATCATGTCACATAGAAGTCTATTATTTTGGTTGGAGATGAATGTAAATGACATGCATTGAGTTTTAATCATTAAGCAAAAGTTTTATTTTCATCAAAACGTTTCATTTAAGGGAAGAATGGATGAAGTGGGTTTCACTTAGAGGAAGATTTTAGAGTTTGATCCCATTAAATTCTAATTTGTAAATAGTTGTGAATATGAATGGGCATGGAATTCTTATATTTTTACAAAACACTTAGAGAACTCACATACACTTTATAATATATTTTAGCGTTTCAAACATTTTGACTTTTGCTAGAAAATGTCAATGTTACATGAAATGTGTGTATAACTATATTATTTTTTACTTAGTTTTGTATTCATTTCTAGGAATATGTTGACAAATGATATATTTTGTGCGAAAAATACAACTACATCATTTTCTACTTAGTTTTGTATTCATTTCTAGAAATATATTGACAAATGTAGTTTTGTGTAAAATTAAGTTCATTTTCTTAATCTTACCTACTCTTAAATTATAAGTATCTTTACATATTCAGTTTTCATTTTATCCTTATGCATATATCATATTAAATTTAGCTCATTCATGCATTTAAAACATTTAAGTCTACACTTACCTGGATATAACTATTATATAGTCCAATATGATTATGTTCTTGCCCAAGGTCATTTTTAAAGTTGCTAGGTTGACCTTGTGATTGTGGACTTGACCTTTGTCTTTTCAAAATTGAAATTCAAAATTTGGCCAACTCATCCCCTTTATTTTCTTTCCTTACAAAATTTGATGATATGTCTTATTATTTAAAGGTATTTAATTACATTTGTTTCACATCCACACACATTTGAGCATCCTATCTCATTTCAAACCACATTTGAAAATCCTATCTCATTTCAAACCATTGAAGGAGCTATCATTATGCAAGCATTTAGATTTGGAAGGAGTAACAATGTTTTTGTGTAGGTATCATACACCTTGTGATCTTGCTATTTTAAATGTTTTGTTTGATTAATTATTCATTGCTTATACTTACCATATTTAGGGTGTTTTATTTGGAGTGGCACTAGGTGTCATTATAGTTTCTAATTACAACTACAATAACTTGTAAGGTGTGAGTAGTCAAAAAGGAAAGAGCATAGGGATTTGGAGAGATTCATGGAGTAGTTATGGAAATGTTAGGATAACAATACTTAGATAACTAAGCTTGATTTGGGTGTTGAAATTTACATATGGATATGGATGTCTAAATTATATAGTAGTTTACAAAACATGGTATTTTTTTTACACTCATATATATTGAGTGCTAGGGTTGGAGATATTATGATAATATTTTATAGGTACAAATATATTGCCAAAATATCTCAAAGACTATATTGACTCATATAATCTTCTATGAAGCCTAATTATATTCCTGTTTCAAAGGTTTTACCAATTGACCTCATGTACTACACAAATGTATGCAAAAAATAGGCCAAAATATTGCCTAATTGACCTTCCACACCTCTTGGTGTACCCTTTGCACACTAAAGTGTGATTGCTAGTCAATATATAAAAAATAAACAAAAAGAAATGACACAGGACAAGTCTTCCAACCTCAACAAAATTTAAGGGCACATGTATTCATAACCTTGATGAAATTGTTAAAGTCAAAAGAAGGAAAATGCCTCTGAATTTTAAATCTGATAATAGTCAATTTTCATACAATTTTGAGTTTTGGATGATATTTATTTTAGAAATATTACCTTTATATTAATAAAATATGTATTCTATCAAATGCCAAGGCTATAAAGGCTAGGTCAAGTTTGGAATCATGGATTTATTTATAGATTTTTCCTTTGTATTCAAATTCAAACTTGTCCAATGTGTTTTGTTAAATACTTTACTATTCACTTAGATTATATTCATCTACTCTATATTTCTTCTTCATTTTTATAAGTGATACTATTTAGAAATGTCTAAAAAAGGTTGTATTTATGTCACGAGAAAAATATTCTCATATATTAACCTCCACAAATGTGTATCAAAGTTTAAAGATAGCAAGCAAGGGTCCTAACATGATGTATGTAGAATTCTTACTTCTTTTAGTATGTAAATTATATGTGTTTTCTAACTATTTCTCTTTTAAGGGTCTAGGTTGAGAGATAAATTTCAAATACATATGTACGCATAAAATGAAAGCAATTCAATGTCTTTCAATGCTGGCACATGTAGAGGCAACTTGTACAAATGTAGAGATGAATATAAAAGAAGATGCAAAATATTATTATGTTAGGTATGAATTCTATGAGAATGTATCCAATTAATATATATGAAAATAATTTTCCAACATTGATTTTGTAATTTGAACATATGATCTCATATGCCTCAACCATATTTTGAACAAGAATCTCTACCACTACACATGCATTTGATTGATATTATTCACCTCATGTAGATATTTAGAAGATAAAAAAAATGTAATAAATTTTATTGATCCCCTATTTATGATTCATATAGTCAAAAGTTCTATGATTCATGCCTCCTAAAAAATGCATTGACTATATTAATGGAATTAGCTTGTGTGCATTACACAATTTATTAGTCAGACCCTCCATTTCTTCACACAATGGAGCTTGAATAATATATTGCATTATTGAATAGCTTAATAACATTCAACCTTTAGATAGAGAATCACGACTAATCCTTGATAAGTAGATAAGTCCTACAAAATTGTTATTTATTGATCCAAGGGTTTAACTAAGTAAATGGAGGGGAGTTAATAGTTTTCTCTTATGTCTAGCACATCAAAATTTGTTGTTGTTTATTGGCATCACCATATATAGATAGCTAAGTTCAACAATTTTAAAAAATTCAAGTTATATGTTCATTTCTAGATAAATGATTGGATCCATAGCTATCAAGATCTTATCCACAAACACAATATTCATCTAAGGTATAAAATAGTTAATTTCATAGTAAGAATGGAGTCATTTGATATTTTTGGATGTATAGATGAAGCATCAAGCAACATGTCACAAAACTTTCTAAATTAAACTTTAGAGATAAATATTCAAATGCATTTTGTTAATCAATTTTAACATTAAAATGTGTACCACATTTTTGCCCCTAGGGGCCACTTAAATTAGTATTTTCCTAAATTCAGTATATTTAATCATTTATAACAAGAAAAAAGTTAAGAATTCAAAGATGGTGGAAGTAATTTATTTGTACTTTTTTAATTTAGATTTATTTAATAATTTTTTTTAATTTTTTTAAATTCATATATTTGATTAATTTTAAATTAAAAGTACTATAATTTTATTATTTTTGACTTAGTAATAATTTTTGTAATGTATACCTTGAGTTACAAATAACATATTTTCATTATTGGTCCTGTCAAAACCATTGGGTTGTAGTGGGTTGTCGGTCCCATCAAAACCAACAAGTTCAAGATTCATGTAAATCTTGGTTCTTTTCTAGGCAGCCCACTGGCTTTTGGCGGGTTGTTGGCTTGTTGCTTCCCTATTGCTGCTGGTTGACTTTGAATCTATCTTTAGGGCAGCTTGTTCATCTTTGTATGGGTTTTGGGTCCCCTTAAAACCTAATGGTTTCGAATCCATTCAAAACTTGTTATAAATGGTTTTGGGTCCATTCAAAACATGTTTACCCCCTAATCAAAAACATATTTTCATTATTTCTCAAACATAGATCTTTAACAGTAATATATATGAGGTTATATATTTTCTATTTTTTTCAAAAATATATCTTACTATTAATTTTAATTAATATATTACTCCTTTTGTATACCCAATTTGAATTGTTTACATTGAAACAAAGACATCAATAGAGAGAGTCATATGTCTTTTATATTATTTTTATAATCGTTTACTATTTTTCCTATTATCTAAAATTTTATAATTTGTGACTTTGTTTTACCCCAAAATTTTATCATAGAGAGCAGCAATTACCTATTAAATTTTATAATTTGTGACTTTTTTTTACCGCAAAATGCAATCAAAAATGTCATTTTTGGTCCAATTAAATTATTCATTTAGTTTAAAGGGAAAAAGAGTTTTACACAATTTTCTTGCAAGAAGATTTGATTTAAGAGGCTAAACATGCTTAGATCCAAGAAAATAAAAATACCAAAATGATAATCATAGGTCTTTTTTGAGTTGTTACAATTTGAAACTCCTTATATTGAACCTTAGTATGTATTCTACCTAAAGATATTTGATCATGCATTTTAACTATAGATTTTCATGCACATTATCCTCTCATCCTAATTTTATAATTATTTAAAGAAAATGTAGTAGTAATTTTTCTCAAATATATATATAAAAGTATATATTATTTAGTATGGATAAATTGATATATTGTAAATAATTATATAATTTTATGTTCTGTAGGAAAATTTAAAATAATTGTTTTCTAATTTATTACAAAATAATAATAAATTATGTTAATTTTTTTGTCTTTTCCCTCTCCTAATCCATTCCCACATTTATATCATCATCACACTAGATCCATCCCATATATTTTCTTCTAAAATTACTCAAATAAATATATTTGTTTAACCAATCGGTTTGATCATTGTGTCAATGTTAAATAAATCTTTATTTAATTAACAAGTCTAAGGTTTCTTCTAACTTTAATTTAATAAATGACCTTTATTTATTTAATTAATATAATGAATATTTCCTTTCTTCTAGGCTTCCAATTTAATTGAATAAGTTATATCTATTTGATTAAATCAATCATTCCTTCAACATTATCTAATAAATTGTATAAAAAAATTATATTAATTTAATTTATCTAACATCCCCCACGCACCATTAATTGCATAGAAATATTAGATTTATTCAACTAATGAATCATTTATACATTCATATTTCATTTTGTTTAAAAAAAAAAACAATCTTGATCATAAATTCAATTTGGCAAGGCTCTCAAAGGACCAATTTTTAATCCTCACCCTCCATCTCTTTCCAATATTTTCCCTAACTATGTGCACAAATAAAAAGATGCTACTTTTAATATCCTCATCCTCTCTTGCAAATGGATCAACCCCATCCCTCCGTTACATGAGATTGGATCGTATCCATCCATCATCCTCATTAAAAATCTATAAATTAATCATTCCATAAGATATTTACAAGAATATGAATTAGAATGTAAGGAAAGGTTATGTTGTGGGATTGGGAAACCACATTCCCTCTCAACTATAATCAATCATATTGAGCACATCACCTAGTGAACAAGGTTTTCTTTAATAAAAAGTTTTCTCAATGTTTGCCATTTATTTTCATTTTTGAACTCAATCCTAGGTGTACTAAGGTATAGCATAGAATTATTATGTATGCATTTTTTCCTATTATTTTTTATATATTTTCATACACCTTGTGGCATCACATGCCGATTTAATTTTCTTTCTTAGAAAGTGTGTTTTGAGTTAGTTTTTTATATTTTTATGTAGATTTGATATTTTTTGGTTTGGTACAAGAAATTTTTGTAACACATATTTTCAATTTTTGCACATTCATGCTCTACCCTAGTGTACCTAAATTTAAAAAACATAAAACCTGAATCTCAGCTCATAGTGCAAGAGTTCTATATAGTGGCATTGTATTGTCTCATGGAACATGTGCATTTGGTATGGTGTATGCATACTTAGGTTTTTCTAATAATGTTTTAGCAAAGGTGTATTGTGCTTTAGCACACCTATCCTATCTAGTGGTATAGATACACTAGAAGTAGTGTAGATTCCTTTTGGTATTTTTCCTTATTTAGCACAAGTGCACAACTTGATCGTGGCACACTTTGGGTTTTAGTATTTAGTTTTAGAATTTTTACATCAATTTATAGCATTTTCATACCTCATTTCTAAGCATTTTTTAAATAGATTTTGGCATATATATAGTCTCTAAATTTTTCATTCTTAATTATTTAGCATATGAACTCTACATAATAGTGTGCACACTCTTGGTGACATATGTGTTATATGTAACAATGATTGTACTCCTAGTTAGCCATATTCTATTATTTTTATTTTTTCCTCACTAATCCTAGTCATTATAGCCCGATGTTCTTGGGTTTTGTACATCATTATATCCCATTATTATAAGTTAATTTATTTGAATAAGTCAATTATAACATCAAAATACTAATATTTGGGTTATAGGTTCCATTGACCGAGAAACAACTTTAAAAATATATATTTTGATTGCATCACACACTTTTATTTCTAAGGCCATAGAACCTTTTTTCTAAGTTTGTGTGTTTCAAGGGCACGCATGATCTTGTCGTGCACCACAAGGTGAAATTTGAAATCAAAAAAATCCCTTATGATCACTTTTTTTACTTCTATTTAGAAAAGTAACATTTTGTACATGCTTTTCTCATCCAACCAAAAAATATTGTAAATAAAAAGTGGTTAATCCTTTATTAATTTATTTTAATGGGGTTGGCTTGGATTTTATCCCCAAATGGAAACCCAAACCCATGTGTTGTATTGGAGTATATAAATTAAGGAGAGAATTAAAATAATCTCCCTTCAAGGTATACTTTTCATTCAAGACAAGATTTTAAGATACTTTATAGGTTGCAAAGTGAAGGAGGAGATTATGTTACCATTTGACACCAAGGTATGAAATGTATACCTTCTTTCATGGATTTGAGCTTCATGAATCTTTGAGTATACCAAATACACCTCATAGAAAGAGATGGTTCATAAATATCATAGCGAACCCTTCAATTATTTGGTATTTATAATGTATTGGTAATTGGTTATCCTTGGGAAGTTACCCACACCATACTTCTAGAAATAGAATAGTAGGTTGTATATAATATATTGAAATTGTAATAACCCATTCTAATTATTACTCAATTATATTATTGCAAATGACATTATGAATATTTAATTTTAAGAAGACATAACTAAGTAGCTATTTTCAATCATACCAACACATGTCTAATTAACATGAGTCAAATGTAAATATATATTCAATTTCAATGTCAATTATAATATCCAAGTTGACTTGGCTCATCGAGCCACTAAGTCAATACAATATACAAATTCTACATCAATGTTACATTATAGACCAATATAGTCTTGAAACAATCTAAGGATTCTTCTTGATACTCACATCCATTGGTGGACGAGAACATGGTTGAAGCACTTTACTGCCCAACCAAGAAGCTTACACTTCCTTGAAATTCTTCCAACTTGAAGAATACTCGATCCTACACAAAAAATTTAGCAAGAGAACAATCTGCAAGGTGGAATCTGGTGTGTTCCCATACATCAACTTGCCTCTCTATCTACATGATTAGAAAAATGAAAGAACTATGCTAGGAATGGGAGAGAGTGTTATCACAAAGTCCATACATACATAATGGGATAATTGCTTGGCCAAGCATAAAAATTAAGTTGCAACAACAAACAATAGGTTTTGAATAAAGCAAAAACCTATACTCTCTAGACTCCATTTCGACACCCTCCCAAAAGGTAACTTTTAACAACAAATTTATTCCATATGTAATAGCTATCTACCCTCTAGCAACATCTACCCAAAGGTGCTCTAATCTACTTAGGTGTTGTTGTTCTACTCAATAAAGAGAATATTCTTACACACTTATCTATGGAAAAGTAATTTCATTCTACTTATTTCCTCATTAGATAAAAATTAGATAAATGATTCAAATGGAACTGATCAAAACATTATCCATCCATTTCATACACATGACACATGATTACATTCAAGTAAATCATTTTTCATTTAAGGATGAATTTAATAAGTAAAAAAAGAAGGTATGTCACAAGTATGTGCATGTACATAGACAAAGGTCTATGTGCAACACATATATGTGCCAACTTAAGTTATCAATTTGTGCATACATTCTAAAATAAGGCCATTATATCATATTGCTTCTATTCCAAATAATGGTATAGATTTTCATCTCATTTGTCAGAAATCCAAGTAAAAGATCTGAGATTAGGTCTATTTAAATAGTCTTTGCATTCTGATATGTTGTTTGTAACAATACAAAGCTATTTGTAGCTAAACAATGTTGTTTGTAGCAAAACATATATTATTTATAACAAAACAATGTTGTTTGTCACTTAACAATGTTGTTTATAACAAAACAAAGTTGTTTGCAACAAAAAAATACTATTTATAATAAAACGATGTTGTTTGCAACTAAACAAATACTGTTTATAACAAAACGATGTTGTTTGCAGCTAAACAAATACTATTTATAACAAAACGATGTTGTTCAAAGATAAAAAAATATTGTTTATAACAAAATGATGTTTGCAATGAGATATGTTTCGTTAATAGATTTAGGCTATCTAGTACTTCATACAAAAGATCAAAGTCTACATAATTTTGGTATTCAATATATAAATAATACTAGTATCCTATGTGCAATAAATGTATAGAATGACATGCTTGTTGTTTCTAGACCAAATAAAACATAAGTGTTTTAGAAACAATTTCACTACATACAGGATTATAGAAAAACATGTGTTTTCTATTGGTGACTGCAAGAGAAGAATTAATGTTCAACTTGTCATTACAAAGAACAATAAATAGTCAAACAACTGTTCATTTTTACCATAAATAATAACATTGGTCGATCTTGATGAATTACCATTTAATGGCATATATAGCTCGACATGCAAGATTTAACCTATGATCCTTAGCATGCAACTAGTCGATCTTATAGATCGACTCAACAAATGCAAGGATTAGAATGATAAATTTGTTCCTCCTTCATTTGAGGTGAATGATGTAGACTTAATAAATAGTAGAAATGACTATGTATTACCCTAAGATTCTAATCAAATTTATGAATCTCAAGGGCACGACATCCTTCATTCACCCTAGTTGAATGATATATCAAATACTATTAAAAGAGTAAAAGTCATAATGATGGTGGCAATATAGTCGTTAGATGTGTAAGTGCGAGGTGGAGTTAGCTAACCACTTGTTTCTCCACTGCCCATTTGTTTCTTTAATCTGGAGAAAATTATTAGCCCTCTAGAATATCTCTTGGGTATTTCCCTTGTCCATTGAAGATTTCTTTTCACAATAGAAAACTCCATCTCCAAATCCCTTCATTAGGAGGTTATGGGATTTTAGTTTCCATTTTGTTGTTTGAGGAGTGTGGAAAGGACTTACTAATAGACTTTTCAGGGATAAGGAGAAATCAGAGGTTAATGTTTTTGAAAAAAAATTAGGCTAATAAAGGAAAACTTCAATGTTATTCCCCAAAAAGCTCTTAACCTTGAAGCTGTGGTGTGTAATCCTTATGATTTAATGATAGAAAAGGATTGGAATATTAAAATGGATGTTTCTATGGAATCCAAGCCAGTTAATAAAAGTAGGGAGGGTCTGTGCTAGACCTTTCCTCCAAATGGTTGGTCTAAGGCCAACTTTGATGGCACTACAAAGAGAAATCTGGGGATGGTCGGAAGTGGAGGTGTGTTAAGGGACTCAAATGGTAACTTTATGGCAGCTGTCCCCATTTCCCTAGGTCATCAAACCAACCATGTGGCAGAGGCTATAGGAGTTTTTCAAGTTTTAAAATTAGCTTATAATTTGAATATAAAATACTTATGACTTGAAGGGGACTCTAAAAACATCATTGATTGTCTCCTAGGTAGGTCCCCCTACTCCTGGACTATAAAGAACTGGATTGATGAAGAAAAATCTATTCTAGACAAGTTCGATAAAGTTAAAGTTTCACATGCCTATAGGGAAGCTAACAACGTGGTAGATTTTTGAGAATGATGGTGTTAATAGGCAAGGATTGAACATGTGGTAGAATTTTAGAGATTTGGGAGTTGAAGTTAGGGCCTTATTAGATTATGATGTTACGCATGGGAAAGAGGAAAATATATTTAATAATTAAAAGGAAAAGGGATAAGTACATTGTAATCAAGAGATTTGATGGGCCTGTGTCATATTACTTAGCTGGGAAGAAAAAGTGACACGCTTTGTGGGTTCATTGGAATGGTTGCGTAAAATTGCAACATGGTTTTGGTGTTGGTAGAGTCTACAGTGAAGTGCAAATGAAAATGTGGGGGGACAGGAAAAGAGTTGAGCCAAATAGCTACAAGGTGCACACGAGGAATGATAAGGTCTGGAAACAGGTTTGAGAGGTGGTCTAGTCCCATTTCTGGAAAAACTTCATTGACCTGATACTATGGCTACGGCCTATTTTGAGAAGAACTGGTCCAACAATGGAGAAATAATCCTCTTTTTGAGAAAGGTGAAGCTAGATGAGAACAATATAGGAGAGGTGACTGGAATGTCCATTGAGGGTGTGAAGTTTTATTGTGACGGAAGATTTTCTAATGAGGCAGTAATTAAATTCGGTAAGAAGGAAAAAGAGAAATTGAAACTAGTTAAAATTTCCAACTACTTTGGAATTGACACCATCAAGGCACTATGGAGAAAGGTGCTTCGTGTCATAATGGAGTATATTACTCTGGACAGGAGATTCACCAGAGTTTATGGTCATCATTTTTCTATTCTTAACCACTTCTACCATAAGGTATGAATTTCTCTACCTCATTATCTATTTTGCTCATTGAGTAATATCCTTGAGGACCACAAGAAAAATCCTAGGAGATACCCTATTCTTCATCCTAGTCTTATAAGGTTAATATATGAACACTATCAAAGCCTATCGGCATTATCCAAACTAGTTGCCTCCACGGCGTCTGAGGACTATGAAATAGACAGTGGTGGTTCAAAGAATCAACCTAACCAGGAGAGAATTGTTGAATCCCATCCATCCCTATGTTTTCTGGTAAGAAAACCCAGCTTAGTAAACCCCATCTTGCAAAAGCTAACCCTAAGATCTACCCTCACTGCCCGATTCCCTTAAAGAATCCCACTCTCAAGGGCTCCCCTACCAATAAGTTTATTTCCTACTCTATGGACTCTCTTGACGACAAAACTAAGAACCCTGATGCTAGTTGAAACTCTATGTCTACCCCTCCTACCTCTTTTATAGTTGATGATACCAGGTTTCCTAGCTCCCCCAATCTAGATGATGTTAACCTCCTTTTAGACTAGGTTCAGTTTGGAGATATTCTTTCCTTTGCCAGAAGTGGCGTTGGTGAAATTTTTAGGGTTTTAAAATGGTCCTATTAAGAAATAAATGATCTTAATCACATAAATAGGGTTCTTAATAGCAAGTTGGAGGAACTGGATTTGAAGTTGTCCACTCTTAGCAATGAAGAAGGAAAACAGAGAAAGAACGATACTGGAATGGGAGAAGATGACATTGAGGACAAGTACAAGATTCTGGAAGCTGAGATTGTCAAAATAAAAAATAACATGAAAAATGTTGTGGAACAAAACCATAAAATGGCTAGGCACAATTCCATAATCATCAATGCAATGTTTGAAAAGCTGGAGAAGTCATAATAGGGCTCACTGGTTGTTGATCTCGAAGAGGACAAGGATAAAAGAAAGAATGAGGACCAAGGTATATTGAAAAGGACCCATGCCAACCTTAAGAGGAAAGCACCTACTACTACCTAAATGGTCCAAATCTTAAAGAGGGGTGTTTAGGAAATGAACGACTTGGAAGCTAAGACTGCAGAAACATTAAAGTCCCAAGTTTAGTTGCTACTAGCATTTTTTCTGGTCTTTTTGGGTCTTTTATGTGGCCCTTGTTGGCTTTTTTGATGGTTGTGGGTTTGTCATTTTGTTTTTTTCTTTACAGGCTTTTTGTTAATGGTGACTTTGACGATCCTATCTTTTGTTTGTAAACTTTGTGGTTTCGGGTCCCTGCAAAACCCATTTTTTCCTCTTTAAAAAAAAATCAACTATTCACTTTACATTGTTTCATATAACTTGACTTTTTCTATTCGGATTTAATCCGAATAGCCATAAATTGGTTAGATACACTTACATGCAGGACAATATAGATAGAGGCAAGAAATATATGGCATACTTAGCTTGACCAAGCTGGATGAAAAAAATGCATAAGCTAGAAGCATACATGATCGGTTCATATGGCCTTGGTTTCATAGACAAAGAATGATTGATTTTACATTAAATTGACTTGGCTCTAAGCCAAATGCATTTCCAGATAGATATTATTTTATCTTTGATTTCAATAGAATTGACAAAGGGTATGTGCAAGATTATCATGGAAAAAATAGGCCCTTAAGTGGCAAAAAATTCAAAAAAATCAAAGTTAGGCAACTTGACTTAAAGATTTGAATAAGTTATCTATATTATTTCAAAAATGTGTAAGAATAGAATCTATAGAAAATTGAAGGTAGTTTCTAAACTAATAGGTTTATTTGAAAAAAAAAAAATTATTTGGTGAAAATTTGAAATTTCAATGCAGTAGTACTTAAATTTCAGGGAAAAATAAGAAGTAGGTGTCTATCTGACCACCCTAACCACAATAAAATGATAGTATTTTTTATAAGATTTTATATATAAGTAGAGGACATATGTCCTGATGTGATGCATATTTTTTTGTAATTTTTTTTCAAGTAAATAATTAATTATTATTTTTTAATTACAACTTTTAAAAAATAGAAAAACTCGTATGTCTAACCACCTTAACTTGGTAAAAACTTCATGAAATTCATTTTTTTTTAATCCTATAGTATGTGAAACATAGAATGTGATACATGTTTTGGATTCAAAAAATGTGATACCATTGGAAAGCTATAGATGATTTTCAATTAGCCTATCAATTACGACTTTAATCATAATTCAAATAGAAAATGAATAACAATAATTTATTAAATTCAAAGTAAAGCATAATTTATATTGGTGGAAAGCTGAGAATCTCCTTTAAAAACCCTTTTCGTTTCATCAATTTTTGGTAAAAAAAAGTGGTCAACCACATATCCTACACATACTCATCATATCGCTACTTTTTGGCCCATCATGATCGCACACATACCCAAAACTAAAAGAATATTGTGGGATTTTTGAATAGAGTTACTAAGAAAACAAGCATATTGTTAAACAAATAATGATTTACCTCAAAGGGAAAAGCTTTTTCCTAAAATTTTGCTTCTGTTTCCCTTTACAACCAAGTCACTTGCCTTCTTTTTCCTGGATACCCATCACCACTGCTCATTGTTTTTGCTAGTGATATGTTTTGAAAAATGGAAAGATCTTTTCCTTCTTACCTATTCTCATGAATATGGGCCGTTTCTTTCATAATTGGCATTAATTTTCTGCCCCTCTTTGAATTTAATTAACTTGGCCATAATTTGAATTTAGGCCACTTTTTCCAATATGTCCTTATTCAATTTTAATTGAAATTAGCTATATACAATTTAATAAATTCGATCCATATTTGATTTTCATATGGAATATAAATATATATGTAATACATTTACACTCATTTGTATGTTGTCTTATATATGTGTGTGTGTATATGCATATATATATACATTTGTGTATTTATATGTTTATATGTTCATAGACCCCTATAAGAAAAGAGAACTTAGACTTTTATTTTATCCATATAATAGAATTTAAGAATACATATGTATGTTTTTAATCATACTATTGTTTTCTTTCAAATTAAAACACATACAAGATCAAAATAGACAATCATATGTTTATCATTCCACAAGCCTTTTTGTTTTCAATCATTGGATCAATTGGAATCAAGTAAACAAGTTATTCTATATGCAAATTTCAAATGAAAACATTATGCCATTTGCGGTGTGTGCACCCATATTCCATCTAGCTTGCCATTCAATCCAACAAAATGATCATACTTCAACCATGTTCTCGTCCTTCATCCTATCATCCTATAATTGCACACACTTGCACTTACACAATTCATTAGTAATGTTCAATCATGATAAAATATAAGATATTTCAAAAGATCACATAGTTAATGACGGTCATCTTCTTTCAAGCTTTGTAAAAATATAAAAAATTTCATTCAACATATTGAATTTCCTCAATAATTCAATTTATCATATTATAATTTAAATACAATAAAAATTGGGTTATGAAAGAAATTCTCTAAAGGGAAATTGATAATCAAAAGTGGTCAATGCACTGAGATCAATAGGGCATACTATTCATGAGTAGGAACACTCTAACTTGAATAGCTAGGAAATTTGTGTGTCTTCATTATCTTCTTGATTGTTCTAAACCTATACAAAAAATTGAGTCAAACATTTCCAAATTATAGACCAATCAAGGTGAGAAAACATGATACCCTTTTATGACCAACATAAAAACCCTGTGAACATGGTGATGATGATAACCTTGAATATCAAGATGAATATGATGATGATGATAGTCTTGTGGGCCAAGAAAAAAATACTAATGATAACTTTGATGGCATTAGCCTAAGCAAGCTTTCCATAGGTCATAATTTCCCAATCATAAATAATCATGAGCTTTTAGAAAAGATCATAATAGCCCAAAATATCTATCAAATTCAATCATATATATATAAATCATATCCAGGACAAGGGAAACACTCCACTTGATCTATTACTAAGATACCTCATAATGATATGAGCCAAGCTTCCCCAAAAATATGACCCTAAATATTTATGTAGTGGAAACATTCCAAATTAAAATTCATACATATGGCTAATCTTAATCCATAAAATATTTACCCTTTGATTTATCCATCAAAATACCCTACATCCATCCATATTATTCTACCAAATTATGTCTTTTCTTATACAAATCCTAAAACATAAAATTTTCCATCTAACCGTATAAATCCAAAACCATTAAAGCCCCCATAAATCTCTCCAAATACTAAACCAAAAAAACCTATATCCATCCATGCTAATCCTAACCTTGAATAATAAAATCCTTCATCCATCTAAATAAATACTAATTCTGATCCATCAAACCTTGTAGCTAACTCATTTATCAAGGGATCTCTTACCCAAAGTGACCCATGTGTTAATTGAGTAAGTGCAAGAAGTTGGGTCCACTTTTATGGAAAGTGTTAAGATTGAAAAAAATTCTGATAGGAACAAGTGGTTTATAATCAAGCTCTTGAACCTAAATTAATACACATATATGAAACAAGTACTCATTTTTTTAAAATGGGCACCCATCTCTATTTACAACATATTTTACACTCTTTTTTTAAAATAGGTATGCATTTTGGAGTGAGTACATGTTTCATAAAATTTTAAATTTGAAACCCATGGTTTTCATTTTCTTTTAGGCTTAGAAACCCAACCCCCAACCTTAGAATTTCAAGTACAATGCCATGAAAATAACAAGAGAAAAATTGACTTTAGCAATATGGTTGACAATTTTTTCAATTATTTTAACAAAATTAAACCTTATTATAGACATGGATAAGTCTAGTTTTCATATATGTAATTCTTTTAATAGTTGGACTTTTTTGGTTAACCAATTTCTTAGGAAGCTAGTCCATAAACTTGAAATATTAGGAATTTGTATCTTTTTAACAAATTTTAATTTTAATTTTTGGTATAGAAATTATGTCAACAATATCAACATAATTCCTTACATAGTGAAAACTTAATCATTATGATTAATTTAGCTCAAATTATATTTTCTATACATGAGGGGCTTTCAAAAATCACAATTAGGGTAAAAAAAAATTAGTTTAAAAAATTATAAAAAATTATAAAAAATCCTCATCAAACTTTACTATAATACATATCTTTCCTCAAAAGAATTAAAAATAATAATTTTATTTAGGTCAAATTATGCTTGATGTGCAATTCTTGTAAAGAAAAGAAGATATGAAAACTGGAAATTAGGCTATATTCTCATGAAAGTCTGGTTACTATTGACCTCTTTTTAAGAAATCCAAATTTCCACACGTATCATGAGGGAAATAAATTGGTTGATGCACTTGCCAACTTCGGGTGTGAATAGAAGGAATTGGAGATCATAGATGATATTGATGCCATTAAAAGGTACCCATGGTTAGAAGAGAGTAAGATCAGAGCAATTTTTTCAATGATTGGCAATTCAAAATGACTTTTAGAGTCTAGTTGTTTACGGTCTTGAAGTGGTAGTTGGTTATGGTGTTTTCTCGATGGCCAATAATTTATGGAAATGAGGTGGCAGTGGTTCCTTTTCAAGTGGCAAAGAGTGTATTAAAATTATTAATTGACAAGCCATATATGAGGTACATAAAGTCATTAGGAAATGATGATAAGTTAAGGAGCTGACATCTTCTCACTTCCCAACAAGTCTAAAAGAAAATCAAGCTTCCTAGCTTGGAAACCACTTAGAAGATTTGAAGACAATCGGGCATTGGTCATTGAGCTTATTGCTTCCCAAACTCACTGAAAAAGACTTAGTCAAATTTGCATTAATTGTACCTCATAGTTGGTCAAAGAGGGAAGGAAAAGGTAGAAGAGACACGTGATTCCCAACAAACCTAAAGGAAATTTGGGCTTCTCATTTCAGAGTTTCAGAGATCATACATCAGACTTCTCACTTCAGAGTTTCAGAGCTTTAGATATTGGGCATTGAGATTTGAAAGCCCAACAAGAATAAAGGTAAGAGAGCTTCTCAGTTCATAGTTTCACCTCCAAACTTCATCATGTTTTTAGTCAAAATTTGGCTAAGTTCATAACCAACAAAATTTAGAAGGTTGAAAAAAATGGGGCATTGTAATTTCGAAGACCAGAGGTCATCTTGTTGGAGTTCACATAAGTGAAAGAAGGAAGAGGTAGAAGAGACATCCAACACCCATCAAACAGGTATGTGCAGGATCATGATGGGCCAAAAAGTGGCAATATGATGGGTATGTGTAGGGTATGTGGTTGACAAATTTTTTTTAACCCAAAATTGATGAAATGAAAATGGTTTTTAAAGGAGATTCTCAACTTTCCACCAATATAAATTATGCTTTACTTTGAATTTAATAAATAATTATTATTCATTTTCTATTTGAATTATGACTAAAGTCCCGATTGATAGGTTGATTGAAAAGCCATCTATAGCTTTCCAATGGTATCATATTTTTTGAATCCGAAACATCCGTCACATTCTATGCTTCGCATACTATAGGATTAAAAAAAATATTGAATTTCATGAAGTTTTGACCAAGTTAAGGTGGTCAGACATGCGATTTTTTATATTTTTTAAAAGTTTTAATAAAAAATTCATAATTAATTATTTACTTGGAAAAAAATTACAAAAACATATGCATCACATCGGGACATGAGTCCTCTACTTATATCTAAAATATTATAAAAAATATTATCATTTTATTGTGGTTAGGGTGGTCAAACATGTTAAATTTAGTGATCAGATTAAATGCACAAAAAATTAATTCAAAAATTAACACAAGACATAGAAGATACCCTGGAAAAACCCTCCTCTTGATGGAGAAAAGTCGAGCACTAATATATCTCTTATATATTAATTCTTGAAGAGAAACACTTGTACAAATGAGGTCAATAAGAGGGGCCAAAATAATGCACCAATAGATGATGCAATCACAGATCTTATCACATATAATTTGCTAACACAGAACTGAAGTCTTTATCAAAATCGCACTACACATATGATGAACTCGCACTACTCCTATAATGAATTCGCACTTGAGACAAGTGATAATGGAATGAACTAAATGCTAAAATCAATGATGAACAATGACCAAACAAATGAATATATATACAACATGAAGGGAGAGATGTGACTCTCCAAACATAGCATGTCGTCCTTGATCAACAAATATGACAATTAATAATCAAAAAGTTGGCCTCCTTAGAATCGCGCCTCCTCAAAAATGTGTATCACTTCATTAAATACATTTAATCATTATTTATCAAATGAAGTGCCTCTTCAAGGAAATCACATATAAGAATTAAATAGCCAATAGCTAACATTTAATTATTCTCTCCAAGTGATCAGGGCTGGAAGGAATCACACGATGCTGCTATAATCATCAACTCTCCCCCTTAGCTAGGGAGAGTAATTCTAGTTGCACAAGACATATCACCTCAATGTGATGTCTACCACATTGGCTACAACCAAATGTGGAAAAGAATAATATCTCATGATATTAGATATCACCTCAACATGATATCAACCATAATGGCTACAACCATTCTATGGTGTGTACAAGTGTTCATCACTTGCGTGATGTTGTCACCTCAACATGACTTTCACCATGGCTCTCCAAGAGGGTGAAAAAAAAGTACAAGATGTTGTCATGGAGACACACACATGAAATCCACCATGACTCTCTCAGAGGGTGGAACCAAGGGCTTTCACCTCAAATCTCAAAGAGAAATGCATTAACAAGGGATTTCACCTCAAACTTCTCTCACAGAGAAGAACTCATTAAATAGGCTCACTAATACTGAGACTCTTTCTCAGTTAAGGCTAGATTCTCCACCATACCAAGCTTATCTTGAAAGTACACAAAATTTATTCTGGAGAGAGGTTTGGTGAGAATGTTAATCATCTGCTCATCAGTGTTGATATACCTCAACTGTATAGCCTTCCACATTACCATATCTGTAATATAGTGGTAATTGATTTCAACATGCTTGGTTTTGTCATGAAACATAGGATTGACAGAAAGATTCACGCAACTCTGGTTATCACAATGAATGATAGTAGGCTCCATTGATTGTCCAAACAATCCTGCAAGGAGCTTATGAAGCCACACTACTTCCCGAGCTACCATACAAGCTACAATATACTTTGCCTCTATTGTACTGAATTCCATAGATGACTACTTCTTGCTACACCAGGATATCATAGCAGAACCAAAACTGATGCAACATCCAAAGGTGCTATTCCGATCAGTGACACACCCTACCCAATTAGAATCAGTATAGCCATGCAACTCCAAGTTTGCATCTGAAGAGTATCTCAATCCATATCCAACTATGCCACACAAGTATCGTAGGATATGTTTAGCTGAAACAAGATGTATATGTCTCAGTTCACACATGAACTGACTAAGTGCACTCACAGCATAACAGATATCTAGTCTAGTGTTAACTAGATATGCATGAAGGACCCAATCAGCTGTCTGTACATAGTAGGATCCACTAAGTCTGAACTAGTTGCAACCTCCTTCAATTTGTGTAGGTTGATCTCCATGGGTGTAGACAATCCATCATATCAAACCTCTTAAGTATATAAATGGTATACTTCCCTTGACTTAGAATCATCTCATCTAGTTTCTGCCAAACTTCTAAGCCAAGGAAGTAATGCATGAGCGCAAGGTCCTTCATCTCAAATTCAGAAGCCAACTCCTTCTTACATTCAAGAATCAAGTGATCTTCTCCAGTAAGAATCAAATCATCAACATATAAGACCAAAATTAATGCTTCACCATTAATTACCTTGAAGTATAGGTTTGAATCAACATCATTCTTCAAGAAACCCAAAATTGATAGGTAATGATCAGTCCTTTCTTACCATGCACAAGGAGCCTACTTAAGACCATACAGGGCCTTCTTCAATTTGCAAACATGAGACTGCTTCCCATGAACCTCAAATCCATCAGGTTGCTCAATATAAAATTCTTCCTCAATCACACCATTCAGAAACACTATCTTCACATCCATCTAGTGAATGTTCCATCCTCTAGATGCAACAATAGTAATGATGGTTCTGACAGAAGTATAGCGAGCAACATGAGAAAATGTTTCTTCGTAATCAACTCCCTCTTTCTATAAAAACCCATGAGCCACGAATCTTGCCTTGTACTTCTCAATGCTCCCATCTGCAGCATGCTTGATTTTGAAGAGCCATTTCGAAGATACCATAGATTTTCCCTTGAGTCTAGGAACAATGTCCCAAACATCATTCTTGAGAATTGATTGGTACTCCTCTACCATAGCATCTCTCCAAACCTATTGACTAGATTCTTCCTCAACACAGGTAGGCTCAGATTCAATAATCTGACTCATTAAGGCAACATAACTGCAGAACTTATGTGGCCTTTTACTTTCTCTGAATGTGCCTCTAGGAGCTGCAAAACTTTCAGCCTCTTGCATAGTACACCTAACCCATAGAGGTATTTTTCTCCCAATTACAATGTCAGTAGGCCCATTAGTAGGTTCTAAGGGTTCAATAGGATTAATATCTTCTTTCACTTCTGAAGTCTCCCTCTGAATCTTAGGAGTATGGTCAACTTCCATATCCTAAGGAGACTCTTCATTATCGATCTCCATATGAGTGCCCCTAGATCTCCTGAATGCAACATCTTCCTCGAATGTGACATCCCTACTAATCTCGATCAACTTCTACCCTGGAATGTATATCCTATAGGCTTTTGATGTTTCATTGTAGCCCATGAAGATTCCCTTCTTTCTAGAAGGCTCCAACTTTGTTCTCTTTTCCTTTGGAACATGAATATAGATAGGGCATCCAAAGATCCTCAAATGACTAACCTCAGGCTTCTTCCCTGTAAAGGCTTCTTCTAGAGTCATATTCTCTAAGATCTTGTGAGGACGTCGATTCTGAACATATACAACAGTCCTAGAAGCTTCTTCCCATAAGAAGGTTTATTGATCTTGGTCATAGATCATGGCTTTTGTTGCTTCCACAATCGTCTTGTTCTTTCTTTCTGCAATACCATTTTGTTGAGGATTATAGGGGACACATAACTCCCTCTTAATCCCTGCATCAATACAAAAATCCCTAAAGCTGCTGAAGGTGTATTCTCCACCATTATCTAATCTGAGGACCTTGATTCTTTTCACTAGTACACAAAGAACAATATATGACTAAATAAACTACTAAAAATTGCATATACATGACTAATTTTGGTCACTTGACCATTAGTAGTTTATTGCCGGTCATTTATAACGCGACCAAATTTATGAATAAACTATTTTAGTCATTTATTTGGTCATTGATTTAGTCATTTATTTGGTTATTGATTTAGTCATTAATTTAGTCATTGATTTAGTTGTTAATTTAGTCATTGATTTAGTCGTTAATTTAGTCATTGATTGTTATTAACTGGTCATTTATTTAGTCATGGTAGTGATTTATTTAGTCATATATTTAGTCATTAATTTAGTCATATATTTAATCATTAATTTAGGCATTAATTGTTGTTAACTGGTCATTTATTTAATCAAGGTAGTCATTTATTTAGTCATATATTTAGCCATTACTTTAGTCATATATTTAGTCATTAATTTAGTCATATATTTAGTCATTACTTTAATCATATATTTAGTCATTATTTTAGTCATTACTTTAGTCATATATTTAGTCATTTAGTCATATTTAGTCATTAATTTAATCATTACTTTAGTCATATAGTTAGTTGTTAATTTAGTCATTTTATTTAGTGGTTTCCATTAATTGGTAATAAATATAATCACGAAATAAATTATTTATTAAATACCATAAATTTTATAATGCAAAACTAACATAATATTAAATTTGAACTAAAACATAAAAGTAAATAAAAATATTGCATATGTGTATAAGCTACAACATACTAGAATTAAAAGATTGATTCAACATCATGATAAATAAAGGTAATCTACAATAAAAAAATTTAGTGCAAATATATATCAATATATATATCAAATTATAAGATGTCAAAGTTGTCTAAGAGTTTCCAAGTCTTTCAAACATACTATGATAATTAAGATCCCTGAACAACATATTCAAAATACTCAATAAAGCAGTGAGCCAAGATGTCTAGCAACTAGTACATGATAAATATGTTCAATTGTCATTTTTTGCAAATATTTTAGTGGCCACTATGTGAAGGTTCCCTCTTTCTTTTTCAGATGAACAATTCCATCTATTTTGTCTTCATAAACAAGGGGTATGTTACTTGTGACCTTTAAAATGTTTACATTTTGATTTGCATCTCTTGTTCCTTTCAAGTTGACTCCATGTACAATAGATAGGGAGTGGATCTGCCCAATGCCCACAACATCACCATCTAATGGATCCAACACCTTAACTTTATCCCCTTCTTTGAGTTTATCAATACATTCCTGCAAAAAGAAAAAAATAACACATTATATTACATAGGTATTGATTACCCTTGTTTGCATAATAAAACAACCATTACTTACTTAAATAGTACTTTTATGTGTGTGTTAAAATAATTGCAAAAGGAAAATTTCAAAAATAATTGCAATGATACCTCATTAATGTTTTACCCTGAAAATTACCTTAGTAGTCTCACATTTTTGTTGATCAAGAGGTCTAATAGTCTAGATGATTATTATCATCCATAGGGTATAAAGTCATCAGAAAGAGAATGGGGAAGAGGGAATAAAGTAAGCATAGATTCTAAGAACCATTCATCAATCTAATTTAATACTAAAAAACCAACACTCATAGCAGTGCTTACAATGTTATTATTAGCTTCATGTTAATCAAATACAAAGGCCACAAATATAAACACTACATTACCATGCAACTTTTTTGGGCATATGGTTTAAATTATGTTAACTTGAATCTTGCAAGGTCAATAAAAAAGGATGCACAAGGTAGCCAAAATAAATCCAAAGCATGACATTCAACTTATATTATTTTTGATCTATAACAATCCTTGGAAGATATATTAAGAGTTCTTATGACATTCAAAAGTTTCACTTCATCCATGTTCCTATTAAACTTGCATAAAGGCTTCCAGCAAATTTTTATGCATGAATAACGTAAACCAATAAACTTGTATAGTTTTCTCTTTAGATTACAGCAGCTACATGCAGCTCAATCAATATCTCATTTAGAAAAGTAAAAAATTGTAACATTTAATATTCAATACCATAGAACACAAAAAATACAATCAAATGTGTTCACTAAGGTCATCACAGAACTCACCGTGTTTGGAGAAGCAAGTTGCTTTCCCCTCAACATACTAGCAGCTAATATTTTTACAAACCCATTCTCATCAACCTGCTTGTGCATACACCTCAGCAATTTAAATATCAACAAGCATTCCATATTAACTATTGTTCAATAACCTTATTACAAACTTTCCTTATAACATAGAAATCAAGAGAAAATTACAAAACATACATTTTTGCCAAAGTGTGAGGAGTCAAAAACTAGGAAAAAAGAAATTTTTATCCAAAACCTATGGATGATAGTTAATTTTTGTTCAAAATTTCAATTCAACTTATAAACTTGAAGTTAACATTTTGACAAAATGGTTTGACTAGGTATAGGGTTGGTTTCCATCCACACATAAGGAGATTAGTAAAAAAGGATGCATAAGGCAGCCAAAAATAAATCCAAAGCATGATGTTCAACTTATATTATATTTGATCTATAACAATCTTTGGAAGATATGTTGAGTTTTTATGATGTTCAAAAGTTGCACTTCATCCATGTTCCTACTAAACTTGCATAAAGGCTTCCAAAAAAAATTTATGCATGAATAACGTAAACCAATAAACTTGTATAGTTTTCTCTCTAGATTACAGCAACTACATGCAGCTCAATCAATATCTCATTTAGACAAAAGAAAATTGTAACATTTAATATTCAATACCATAGAACACAAAAAATACAATAAAATGTGTTCACTCAGGTCATCACAGAACTCATCGTGTTTGGAGAAGCAAGTTGCTTTCCCCTCAACATACTAGCAGCTGATCTTTTTACAAACCCATTCTCATCGGCCTGCTTGTGCATACACATCAGCAATTTAAATATCAACAAGCATTCCATATTAACTATTATTCAGTAACCTTATTACAAACTTGCCTTATAACATAGAAAACAAGAGAAAATTACAAAACATACATTTTTGCCAAAGTGTGAGGAGTCAAATAATGGTGATATATGTTTGGTTGTGCTTAGGCAGATAAAGTTTGCATTTGTAATCATCTTATGCCATTATGAAAGGTTGGGAGAAGTTGTAAAGGAAGTTGATCCTAATTAATTATGTTGACTAAGTGTTTTGAAGAATTTGAAGGAGATTGGAACTCTTATTTCAAATGTTTGTGTTGGATAATGTTACAATGAGGCATATAGTTTAGTAAGTGTCTCAAGGTTTTGATTTCTCTCTTGGCTCTACATCATCTCCATGTATGCGAAAATGTAACTTATTTCATCCTTCTGATGGCTTTATTGACTTGCTTGTTTATAACAAACATGTCTGATGCAGAGCTAAGAGAGAAGACAACACCTTGACACATTTATTCAACTATATGCCTCTTTGTAATAGTTTCCAACTCAAACATTTGAATTAAGAGTCCCAAACTCAGTCAAGTTCTTCAAAACACTTAGTCAATGCCATTAATCAAGATCAGCTTCCTTTACAACTTCATTCAATGGCACATGATGGTTGCAAATACAAACTTTGTCTTTAGAAGCACAATCAGAAGATGTCACCTTGCATTGAATAAAAATAACAAATAAATACTTTTACAACATCTACCCTTTCATTATACCATTAGTTCCCTATGACTGTCCTTCAAGGTATAACAAAGACACTCTTTCATTACAAACACAAATTCGGATCTCTAAGACACAATCAATCTAGTCTATACTTGATACACCTTCATATGAGTTGAAATGACAAGATCACATTCATTACACAGCCTGTCGAATCATCTTTCTTCCATTCTTTATGACTATCTATTAAGTGTGCTACAATGGCTCTCCTAAGTCACAACCTTAACTTCATCTTCCCAAACACCAAAGGCTAAGCCAACACTTTGAGCAACATTGCTAGACTTTTTTTATTCAAGGGGTAAACGCTTTTGACCGGAACTATAGACCAGATACAACCATTCAACAATACACGCCAACGGGGTTTGAAACTTGGTGGCAAGAACAACAATGCCACCTATAAACCATTACACCATGCCAATACTAGCTAACATTGCTAGACTTGAAACAACATGAAAAAACCCTTTTTTTTCACCCCAAGAACTCAGTTATGGAGTGCTTCCTCCATTACTCTGCCCTATTCCTACTATGTCTACCATAGGTCTGACAGAGCTTCCCTTCAAACACAGTCCCTCAATACTGACTGTAAACAACCTTTAAGGTGCCCTTCATCATATATTAAAACATATCAAAGACTCACCATAATTTTCTTGAATAAAAATGCACAAATTCAAACTGTCTACGTTCCATAATAGAGTTAATTAGGTTTGCACCCAGGAAGGGCTTATTCATTTGGCTACCTTTGATCACAAACTTATTGGAAAATCACTTCAGTCACTCATATATAAACTTGCTTATGCTTAAGGAACCTTTAGAAAATCACTCCCATGCTTATTTTTCAAACCCTAGGTTAAGTTCCATTGGAACTTTGCATTTTATTATACCGTGACAGATTTAAGTCAAAGAAACTCTCAAGTTTCCACATTATAATCTTATTAATTCAATCTAAAACAAGAGTTTAGTGGATCAGATTGTTTTTATGGTTTTCAATCAGTACAAATGGTGAAATCATGAGTTTTGAGGAATGATTAATGACTGTTTGAGGTTGATAAGGGTTTGGGAGTAATGTAAGAGGGGTCTCCTTTGTAAAATAGACCTATTCTAGTAGCCTTTTTAGGCACACAATCTGAGAATCTGAAGATTTCTTTCAGACAGTCATTGTAAGTTTTTTGTTTTGTTGAAGTGGATAGTAAGAGATGTTTAAAAAAGCATTTGGTACTTGGAAATTGCATCTTGATTGTGAGACTTACCTGGTTTAGGGTATGAAGACCTATCTGTCAAATAGTGCCAAGACTTCCAAAGATAATAGAAATCTAATGACACAGTGCAAAGTATGGCTACAAATGGTTAAACATCTACATACCTCAACACAATGTTAAACTCAAACAAAGAAACATTACACAGTGCAAAGAGAGTGATCAGATAGAGCTAATACAAAATGCCATCATTCAGGCACTCAAACCAATAGGGAATACTTCGTCCTCATTTCACTCTCTGTTAGAAACAATTAATGTATGAGTAAAACAAAAAATAAGAAAAAGGGCATCAAGTCTCCAAGGTGTTTTCCATCATAGAATCAAGGAGGTTATTTAAACCTTTAAAATTTCCTATTATATTCAAGTGTTGCAGCTGTGAGAGTTTGAAATGGAATTGGGGAGGTTATTTAAACCTCTGCAACTTTATATTTTCAAGTGTTGCAGATGTGATAGGTTGCCAATGGAATCGGGAAGGTTATTTAAACCTCTACAGTCTTCTATGTTCAAGTGTTGCAACTGTGACAGGTTGCCAATAAAATCAGGGGGGTTATTTAAACTTTACACATTTCTATGTTCAAGTGCTTCAACTTTAAGTACATGTTTCCCTAAAACAGACACAACTGTGAAAGTAGAAAATTACATGCATGTAAGGGAAATGTACACAAATAGGATAAACAAGACAAATTGAGTATCAAACTGCAATAGGACCATATTTTTAATTCAAAGATTGTATGATTATATGATCTTGAACAGGCCCATTGCATTTTAATGTAGATGTTGTTTCATGATATATTTTGAAGAGCCTTGATAGTGTCTCAATTGAGCCCTACTTGGGCACATATGACACCATCAAAACTCTTTAGCAAGACACAATCAATGGCTTCATGCAATTAATAAAAGAAGAGACCTTCTATACATTCCAACACATACAAATAATCATCTCCAACCAAAAAACAAAGCACCAAAACACAAAAAAGTATACATGGGAAAGCTTCCATTTGGTCCTCTAGCTTTGGGCTCCTGAAGGGGAAGGCATGTTGCATACATATTGCCGCGTCTGCGCCTTGAGTCACCGATTTTACCTCGTCGAGTCTGAGCCACGTCCAAGTCTCGTTACTATGATATATACTATGCTAAAATTGTTTTGCCTAAAGGTTTTTCCCTATCATTTATAAGCAACCAAGGAAAATCCCAGAACCAAAAACAATATTGTGTATATTATAATATGTGCACATATTGACAGACGTATATGTTCATAGCATTACAAATAGGATTCTAAGTAAACTAGAGGGTATAGTGATTGGCATAATTATTTTCAATATTTTATGCATGTAATACCCCCACATTTCTGATACTATTTGCTACTATTGGTTTCTCTTGTGTGTTAGCATGATATTGATTTGTGTTGGTGATTCATTCACCAACTTAGTGTGTGCGGAGGTGTAGTTTAGTTAATTGTTGCGTGTGACATTATTAGTATGACTTATGATACTCTGTGTGTTGATTGGATTATTGTTTATTCAAATAGTTGTTCATTAATGTTTATATGTCAATGTGATGATTCTATGGTGATGTTATTTAATTCAGTATTATTTTATAATGTGATGGTTAATAATTAGTTATGATGCAGTAGTTAAGTAATCAATTATCTTATAATCAATTTGGTTAGAAATGTTAGCTCGTTATTGATATTATAATTGTTAGAATAGATTAGGTGAGAGGACAGTGTAGCATCACTCGTTCATGAGTGCCCTGCTACACTGCAATTCCTTCACATGATAGCATGTTGATTATATATATACATGTGCTACTTGACGTTTATTTGGATGCAGGATTGCAGGAATAAGTCTCGATTCCACCTGCTTCGGCAGGACAGGGCGAGCAATAAATTAACCCAATGGGTAAAATGTTGAAAAAGGGAGTAGGTTTCGAAGTGTCCCCATCCCAAGTCCGTCGTCTGTTGTGAGTCGTTGTGTTATGACTGAAGTTTTGTCTTTGTCTTTATGTAGTTTGACTGTTGAGTATTTATTTAATTCTTGGTTAGTGTTTAATTAATTAATCGTATTTCATAAAATAATTAATTAATGTTGCATTGTATTTGATTTAATTGAGAGTTAGAAAAATGTTAAAACTAAATATATTATAAATTAAAAAGTATTTAATTAATTAAAATTTAAGAAATTAAATTAAATTAATATTGTTGAGAATAATTAGATATTATATTTTTTAATATTAAATTAGAAAATTATGTGAGGATAATATCTGAATTTAATAAATTATTTCAATTAAAATTTTAGATAAGTGTGAGCTTTTAAAAGCTGGAAAAAGGACCAATAAGGAAAGAGGCTTTTTGGAAAAGAAAGCGGAAAAAGATTTATTGATTTTAATTAGTGATTTATTATTTTTATGGGAGGATTATTTAGACACAAGTTTTGGCTCTGATGTTCTAGATCTGAAAAAGAAAGATAGTTTTGGGATTTTGGTTTTTTTTTTTTTTCTAGTAAAAATTATTGTGGTTCTGAAGAAAGGTTGGATTGGAGAAGAGAGCGGCAGGGGGAAAATTATTGTGGGTTTGGAAAGAAAAGAGGGATTCAGTAGAACATTGAAGTCAGAAGGTCGAGAAAGGAGTTACAGGAGGAATTCGAGAGGAGGTTACAGGCGGGATTCTCCTTCAGACACAGGATTCCAGGTTTTCCCCTTTTAAATTATTAATACTTCGTAGGTCTGTAAACAAATCTGAATGCTATGTTTTCAAAAATTGTTTGAATGAAGTTTATGTTTTGAAAACTTGTTTGTGTTTAAAACTCTCGAATCTTCTGTAGTAAATTATAGCAGAACTTGTTTTAAAATCCTTCAACATAGTTTAGTAGAGAAAACTAGTGTGCTTGAAATATAAAACAAAAAAAATCATTTCTGATGGAAGATCAAATTTGTATGTTTAAATTTATATTGAGTTATTGAAAATCCATGGTTGAGTTGCTTAGAACCGCGGGTTAAATATATTTATTCATATACAAAGATTAGATATACATATATTATCATTCTGAATCGATTTTCTGGGTTAATTTCTATCTTGTATGAAAACCTGAAGTTCTTATTGGTTTTGTCATAAATTTTGTTTATATATATATTCACTATATACTATTTAATATATATGTAAATTAATTGTTATGTATATATTTATAGATTTAAATATCTATTTATACAGAATAAATAAGTAAATGTATTTATGCATGTATGCTAGGTCGACCTCGGGTTCTGTGTATTGAATAAATATTTAGATATTGAGTTTTAATTTTGTTTATAAGAAAAAAGGCGTCTGGACGAATTCAATTTTCGAAATTTGTGATATTTTTATTTACATTATAAAATCTGAATGGTTTATATAAAATAAAATAAAAATTAAAAAAAATTAATTTTAATTACTTGGGGGTGGGGGTCGGCCGAGGCCGTACCACCCACGGCCCCACTATGGGGCTGCGGCCACCACAGGGTGGTACGTAGTACCACCGACTATGGCAGCTGCGGCCACCACAGGGTGGTACGCAGTACCACCGGTGGTGGGGACTGCGTCCTCCCCTTGGGAGGTGCGCAGCATCCCCGTGGCAATGTCAAGTTTTATTTATTTATTTTTAATTAGTTTTTTTTTTATTTAATGCAGTTTATTTTTATTAATAATTAATTTATATAAATATATAAATATATATAGATATATTATATTATTTAATATATATTTAATATATATATTATTTAATATATATATATATATATTTACTGAAATTTAATTTAATTTTAAATTATTTAATATTCAAATGTGATTTAATTTGAATCTTGTTTTATAAAATACGTTTTTTCGTAAAAAGAATATATTAATAAAATGAGTATTTATGTATTTATAAATGACCAATTGTGGGTGTGAGGTAAAAAAAACATAATTTTGAGAAAATTGTAATGATTAATGTAGTTGTGCGAATTTTAATTGATGTTGTGCTTGGAATTAAATCGAATAGTTAAAGTTTAAAGGATATGATATTATAATGTAATTGTGCGAATTTGAATTTAACAGTGTGTTTTGTTTTGAATTGAATAATCTCGTATTGTTGATTTATTTGTTTGACGAAATTATTGAGTTTGGAAATATGTATTTATGGAATTGTTCTTAAGTAGTTGTTTTCTTGAGGTTATTCATCAAGTTGTGGTGGTACTCTCTTCTTTATGTAATTGTGTCGTATGGGAAAACCCTAGGTTCACCTTATTGTTCGTAAGAGTATAAGTTATTGTTAAGGGCTTCCAGAGATGGAATGCTTGTCTTTCATGTTTCTTTTATTCTCCATGTCGAGCAAATGGGGTTAAGGGTCTATGTAAGTCTTCCAGAGAAGTTCTCTAGAGTGGGATGTTATGTGTTGAGGATTACTGTGTGAATCGCCTTGAGGTATTGTACTATGATGTTGTACCCAGTTTCCACGAACGGGATTTGTGCCTCCTAGGAAATAGGAGTGGGTAATGAGATTTGTACCTCCTTTGGAAGGAGTGTGTATTCGTATTGGTTTCCTCCAGTGGTTGGAGTGAGTTTCCTTGTTTTGTTTCCTCCTTGGATTGGAGAGTTTGTGATGTCTAGTTGCCTATTGTGGTATTGTACCTTGTGTGTTGTTGATAGGAGAGTGGCTCTTTGTGGGGGTCCAGCACACAAAGGGGTGCCAGGGTAACCTACCTAGAGTTTAATTAAGTGATAATCTAAATGAATTAATGGGGGGGCTTTCACACTAATAAAGATAAAGGATGTCTCTCTTGTGAAGCAAGTGAATGATAAGGCTCGAGATGAGATGGGATGCATAGTTTTGCGTGAGGGTCCGGCGGCCGGTAGAGGCAAGCCAGGGTAACCCAGGATGGGGGTCTGGTAGCCTAGGAAGGTTGAGCCAGGGTAACTCATGGCAATTTATGCATGACACTCTTCCTATGTCGATGGTTAATCAGTTATTGTGCGATGTACATGATCTTTTTTCTCTGGAAGCATTGTAACCTCGTGTTAAGTGATGCTGTGATTGTCATGTTAAGTGATATTGTGTTTGTAGTTGTTAAGTGACTTGTGATTGTAGATGTTAAGAGATATTGTGTTTATAGTTGTTAAGTGACTTATGATTGTAGTTGTTAAGTGATATTGTGTTTGTAGTGGTTAAGTGATTTATTGACTTCTCTTTGGTTATTGTTGGAAATAGTCCTTGATATTATGTCTTGAGTCTCATTGGTGTCGTGATTATGACTTGTTGTTATGTTCTGAAGTGGATTGTTGTTGTGCCTTTGATTTGTCATTGTTGAGTTTCTAAGTGGTCTTTGATGTTAAGTTGCCTATTTGGAGTTAGTCTTTGTTATTGTTAGGCGTGCTTGGTCAGGGACCCTTCCTTGTCTACTCTCAGCATGGGGGTGGTTGGGTGGAACGTGCTTCACACCCCGTTGGGTTTCCCATTCTGTTGCAGATATATTTTTATTGCAGGTTTTTTTGGAAGATATTGATGATCCAGTAATTCATTGTACAGATGTATGTTATACTCCTGATGTAATATATTCATTGATGTATTGTCTCCCACATGTGTTGGGATGACCTTGTTGTAAATTGTATATGTAGTTATTGAGTTGTATTTTCAGTCAATTGTATTCTTCTATCATTGGGATGTAATATTTATTCAGGCCATGTAATTATTCAGGATCTTGTGTTATAGTTGGTTATGTTGAGTTGTATCTATCGAAATATATAACACCTTATATCTTTATAATTCCATGTATTGCCATATGTGCATATGTTATTAATATGGATATAGTTGATAGATAATTTAAATGATGTAATGGGAATGAATAGATTTACGTAATAGATTAATTATTGTTATCTTATTATTGTTGTTATGGGTTAGTGTAGTCATGTCACTTCGTGTACCCCATTGGAACTAGTTGTGCCTCATAATACATTGTTATGTTATAATACTTAAGTATGTTATTATATTCTTTTAAAAAAAAAAATTGTTTCGTTGTTATTAGTTCCTTTGGGGTTCGCACGGCGGGGCGTGACAATGCAAAAAATTACATGGCTGACAACGATGCTTAAAATGCACTCATTTCACATACCAAACATTTTAGATTTAAAAGCAATCATAAATGAATCTGATATACAATCCTGGTTGTGACCTATGCTCAAACCCAAAGTAGCCAAAATTAAAAATTAATCTAAAGGTTTCATAGCACTCACCTCAATATCATGCACACACTCCTTGAATTCAGCATAATCATTGTCAACATTGTCCAAAAGTTGTGTAGCTTTGCTGAGAGCTCTATTGATAGGGTCTTTTCCTTTTCATTCTACTTTCACATAATTGTAAGCACCCCAGCTAGCAACCTGAATGCATGAGATCGCACTAAAATTCAGCTTGAAATTTGAATGCATTAATGAAACAACAAAAGCAACTTCCTTATGTATTCTGATGGATAAAAATAGTTTAGAAAAAGTTTTCAATGCAAACTTGGTAAAGATTGTTCCCTAAGTTAGCTACCCTTTTTGTAAAGATGAGGCAAGAAGAATTGTGGCTTCAACAACTCAAATGGTAGGATTGTTGTTTGAAGGGCTCTTTAGAACTCTATGGGTTGAAGGCACCTCATTAGCATTTTAGGACTTCAGTGCTATATTCAATCTAATTTTTAATAAAGAAATACTAATTTAAGATAGATTTTGAAAGAGGGTTGGAAAACGGTAATGGTTGTTCCTGAATTATGTTGTGATCTAAGCATTGTTTAAAATTCAATTGTAAAATTAAAAACACATAATCATGTGGATGTCAACAAAAGGAACCTTAAATAAACTGTCCTCCTATGTAGCTAGCAGAAATGCTTTTTAAATAATAACACAACACATCGGTAATCCCCCATTTTAATTTGAAAAAAAATTGTTAGGAGACTATATTCGAGTTATTTCATCAGCTTCAGCTCTTTGTTATCTACTGTCTTTAAATAATTATCTAAATCGGGTGTCTTTGAAAGTATCATTTTGGCTCATTCTCGTTTATCTTTCATTTCTCTATGTTATATGAAATACAAATCTTGGTCAACCACTGTGGTTAATGCAATAGTTCAATCACTTGCATAGGAAGGTCAATTTATATGACAGTTCCATCTCAAACTCAGCACTTTAAGATTATTTATTGTATGCACAAGCTCAAGCTTCAAACTCAATCGGGGATTTCTTACAAAAGTTCCCATTCAGATTCAAAGCTTTCAACATCAGGCCATCTACATGAATTTGTAATATCTACAAAGGAATTAGAGGATGAATTGTTAATACCCTTATGGGCCTGAATATGGGGGTTTCCATACCAGCAAGCAACTTGCTCCTTTTCTTTAACTGCTAAATACAGAGACTTCTTAAAATTCCCTTCCTAGAGCACAAAAGTAATTCAAAAAAATGGATTAGACTTCTCAACAAGCATGCAAACTATGAAAGGAGAAACAAAACGATAAGGAATCACATACCTTAGAGCAAGTAGGGGAAATTGTAGTATAAGGTTCAGCAACTGAAAGGATTCTTTCTACATCTTCATTTGAAAGATTTTTTTCAACATTCTCATACTCCTTCAAAAATTACCTCCATTATCCCATTTTCTAATAGCAATTTTTCTCCATGACTAGGATGGTCTTCCAACTTTATCCTTCCAGCAAGATCCATAGTTACATATTTCCCTTGCTCTGCAACTCCTGTATATAAAGAAAGAATAATATTAGGCTTTGCAATTTCAGCATCGCTCTTCTTGCTTTTCTTCCAAACAAAACCAAAGTGAAACAACATGATTACCAAAAGCAAAGATAGAGGTACCTATTTTTTTCAAAAATGGGGTATGGTAGACAAAAAACGTTACTAGATTCGAATATAAAAACTCAAATTTAAAATCTAACCGGACATTTAATTATACATAGCAGTTCAAGTTTTTTAAATGTTTGACCATCCAGAGGTTGACATCACTCTATATTTTCCATTCTTTATTTGAAATTTGATGGCTCTTCTAGGTGTCATGCCTACTTGCATGCACATTTATAGTAAAAAGCACCCAACATTGAACGAATCTAATTGCCAATTTTTTCCCATATTAGGGAATGATTCCTGAGGCACCAAAACAACCAGTAAAAACACACTTTAATTGCAATTTTATCAAATTGCAATTAAATCCCAATTTTGTCAAAAATCTTGCGACTAATCCCAATTTAATTAAATACAAAAGTTTTTTCTAATTATATGAGTTTTCCAACATTTTCTAATTTACCAAATAATTGGAAAAAATATTCTTTTTAATTTACCAAGTAAATCCAAAGAAATATTTTTCTACCACACAAATGATAACCTTTATACTTTTAGTCTAAAGAACAAAAATGATCCATATGGATCATGAAAATTGTAAAAAACATGTACATAATGATGTTTTGTTTTTTCGTAAATAGTAAAATGAATTCATCAAATAGACAGAAAACATAAAATGTTGATCAGGAAACAGGGCAGGAAAAATGTCTATGAAAGGACTGCAACGATAATAGTGTCCAACATAGAACACATGACCATGGTAGTGACCCTTGATTGTAAAACCATGCAATTTGGAATGTGAACTGAATGGGTGTCATTTCACCTTATAGTGTGTGCAGGGAAAATTCCAAGGCCATCACAACCTTCCTTTCACATAAATGATAAATTTATAAAAGAAGATAGTTCAAAATACACACAACAAATCAATATCACACCCTTGTTATATGCCAGATGTTTATTTTGGGGTAAAGATCTGAAAAAATCTAAGGAGAACACTACTTAAATAACTGTAGAAGTGTTGTTAAGAAATATAGAGGAATAAGATAACCATACACCATATTTTTTCAGACAAAAAGAAAGGTGAAGCACAGAAGTGGCCATACATGAATGAATGAGCCAACAATCATTACATACACCATTTTTTTGGACACAAAGAAAGTTGTAATATTCTTAGCCTCTATTCTAAATAGACCAAAAACATATCTACAAGCGTCAAAAACATCAAAGAAAAAATTAAACAAAACATGTTTAAGCTGTAATTTTCTTAGCCTTTATTCTTAGCTGTAATATGATATGTCAAATAATATAAAATAATGTAAGTACCTATTCTGTTCCATATTCGAATGAATAAAATGAAAAGATTAATTTATTCCTCCCCTTTTCTCAGGTGTAGGAGGTCAATTAGGAAAAATCCTGTCTATTTAAGTTAATTAAAGATTTTCTTAAATTATTTCATTCACCTTTTTGAATTATTTCTTGTTTTAAGTAATAAAATATATCAAATAACATATTTTTTTGTAATTTAACATTCAAAGTATATAGAGAGGCCCAATCACAAAATTCATGTAGGTGAAAGCAATACCCAACATTTTTTTGCAAATACATGAGGTCAAGTGGTAGGCCAATTAACAAATGATGTCATTTGTGCAATAAAGGTCTCATTAGAGAAGTGATAGCTTAAAAGAAACTATACATCTTCTTAGAAGGGTCCAAACACATTTCAAACAAAATTTAAATAAACTATGCATCCACTTAAAAGGATTCAAACATGATTGAAACAAAACCTCTGAATCAAGATGATAATAAGGTTCCATTATTAATAGGCTCATGGTATGCTTGCAAGCATTAGTGTTCCAGCTAGAGTTGAAGGCTACTGTGAAACCAATCCATTCATGATGAACATGTGATGCTCATGGTCCCCATTATTTACATTGGAAACACTCCTTCCTGTTCCATCTCCCCATGAAGATGTCCACTAAGAAATGGTTCGCAAAGAATTGCACATGATAGATGTTGATAACTACAAATCAGACTAGTCATTGATCACCAATATCAGACTACTCGATTCAAATATGACACATGTTCAACATAATTGTATAATATTATTTATATATTGTATAATAGAATATAAAATATAAATATAAACATAATAAGTAATATTTTAATATTATATTTAGTATCATATTATTATATATTGTATAATATAATATAATATAATATACACTATAAATCTAATAATAATAAAAAATATATAAAAAATATTATTTATATATTATATAGTATAATATAGTAATATACAATATAAATCTAAATATAAACTAATATAATATCTAATATATATTTGTGTATTATATAATTTAAATATAAATATAATAATAATTAATGAAATATGACAACACATTAAATGTTACTGGACTATTGAGCATTTTATGAGCAAATATTTTTTTTCTTGAAAAAAGACAATTAAATAAAAATGAAGTAAAGATTACAAACATATCCAAATGCACTAGGGGCAGCAAGCCAAGCAAATCAATATCATGGTTTTAACATGTTGCCTCTCCTCCTCTATAGTTCATGGACCATTTCATGTCCACTCGTCCTCCACAAACTTGGAAACTATCTACAGCAGCAATTCTACCACTTGTCATAACTAAAAGAAGAGAATTTTAGCCTCCTTTTGTCATAACTGAAAGAAGAGAATTTCAGCCTCCTTTGTATGCAAGAATAACTGTAGGTCTCTTACATATTAAACTGAAATTTAATAAAATAATACATATTATATAACACAAAATAATAATTATTATTATTATTATATTAATTTATTTAAAATAATTAAAATATTAATTACTTTAAAATAAATATACAGTTATATAGATGTTATTATAGAATATATTGAATATAATAACTAAATATTTATAGATAAATTTAAAATAATGACATAATTTAATATATATTAGATTAAAGTAAATAATTAATACAATTATAATATTAATTATCTAAATTAAATATATAATTTTTTAAAATAATATCATAATTTAATTTATATTAATTTAAAGTAAATAATAAATATAATTATAATATTAATTATATACAATAAATAATATAATTTTTAAATAATATATGAAACATAATTTTATTTTTTATTTTTTTTTAGAACAAAGGGGTAAAAACTTTATTAGAAATCAGAAAAGAGCATTACAATAATAACCACGGGACCCAGTCCCAGAAAACAAGGCGAAAACCCCACAACATAAAACAAAATCAACTATCCCCATGTATCCTCCTATCCTCTTCCAAGAACCGGTCTAAATCCAGATGCAGCTCAGGGTTAACTTGATCCCAATCCTCAACCTTCCAACCACTATCTTGCTCAGAGGCCCATTTGGCCAAGCAGTCAGCAGCGCGATTCCACTCCCTTGGGATGTGAACAAAGGATGCCTCCTCCATCCGAGAACTAACTTGAAGAATCCGTTGAACCACCGAAGCCAACTGCCAATTTATATCAGATATCTTTCGCTCATTCAAGAGATTAATCAAAATCTGTGAATCAGCTTCACATATAACCTTTCTCCATCCCAAAGCAAGGGCCCTCTCCATAGCATGAAGAATTGCTAGACCCTCCATGAAGTTAACAGTCTTCACCCCCTCATGTATAGAGAATAGAAAAATCACCGAACCAGCTGAGTCCCTGCCAACCCCACCAATTCCAGCAGGCCCAGGATTTCCCCTAGAAGAACCATCAGTATTGATCTTTAAAAATCCATTGGGAGGAGGTAACCACCTTCCAACCCGTTGGACCCTCTTTTTCCCATGCCTACAGTTCCTAGAACTGACAAAAGATGAATGAATTTCTTGAAGACCTAGTCTGGCCACCAACTCAGCATCACCTCTCTCCAAGGGGAAAACCACATCACATTTAGCTAAAACAGACTCCTGCACCATTCCAAGCATACGCATCCAAACTTGCCGACCCACCAACTTCTGATCACGAAAAATTCTGCGGTTCCGCTCCAACCAAATCTGCCAAAGCAGAAAGGTAGGGCCCACGAACCAAACTTCCTGCAAAAAGGAAGCCATAGAAGGAGGTCTTCCCATACTATCCCAGAATTCAACCAAAGAGCACGCATGAATACAGGGAAGCTTCCACACCTCCCACCACCAATGCCAAAGTTGCACAACAAAGGGGCACCGAAAGAACAAATGTGAAGAATCCTCTTCCGCTCCCCCACACAAAACACAAATTGAAGGTCCTTGAAATCCCCGTTTACGAATGTTATCCCAGGTCAAGCACCTATTCCAAGCCAAAGTCCAAACAAAGCAGTTGCATTTAGGCCACGAGAGTTTATTCCACACCCTTTTCCACCAATGAACCTCTGCCCCAGTTAGCTTCTGAGCCAATAACACCTGATAACCAGAAGCAACAGAGTAAACCCCCTTAGGATTATGGGTCCAAGCAAGAATATCTTCTTCCAGAAGAGAACTACAACTCCTACTATGAAGAATCTTGTGAAGCTCAGCACTTTCTTCCGCAAGTCCCAAATCTGGCCACTCTGCGGGATCCTTCCAATGAGCTACCTCCAACTGACCAAAAGAAGCAACAGACTTGAAGTCACTCACCCTAGCCCAGCCAGCCTCGAGAAATCTTTGGCACAAAGGAAGTAGATTGGGAAACTGAGAAGTAAGTGGAGGGAATCCATCCCAAGAATCCGACCAGAAGAGAGCCTCAGTTCCTCGTCTACAGATCCAAAATAAACCTTCCTTAATAAGCTTTGCACCCTTCTGAAGAGTATTCCAAATCACTGAACCTTTCCCCTCAAGAGGGTAACGAGGAAGATCCTGCCGTGGAATCCCCGGGAAATACTTATGAGATAATATCCTGGCCCACGGCTGATCCTGTTCCACACACCATCTCCAAAATAGCTTAGCAGCCACAGCCACTCCAGATAACGCAGACTGTCGAAGACCAAGACCACCAAATTGCTTTGGGCTGCACACAACATCCCACCTAACCAGGCTCCACTTGGAAGAAGCCAAACTTCCCGCCCATAAGAACTGCCTTTCAAGAGAATCCAACTCCCTCAGAAAACCCATCGGAGCCACCTGAAGCATACATCTGTAGGTAGGGAGAGCCTGCACCACCGACTTGAGAAGCTGAACCCGCCCCGCAAAAGACAACCATCTGTGGGTCCAATGATTAACTTTTGCACGGAGCTTATCAATAATATTCTGCCAAGAACCCTTGGGAAGATGGCGAACAGAAATTGGGAAACCCAGATAAGTCAAAGGGAGAACCCCTATCTGAAACCTTAAGATATTAGCAATTCTTCTCTGTATGGGGCTCGGCGTGTTGAAGAAGAATATGGAAGACTTCTCCTCATTAATCAATTGTCCTGAAGCAACAAGATATATGTCCAACACCTGCCTCAAGTTAGTAGCTTCCCTAACAGTAGCCATCCCCATCAGGGCAGTATCATCAACAAACTGCAAATGAGATTGCGGAGGCAAGTCTCCACCCCATCGCCAACCTTGAATGATGCCAAGCTCCACCCTTCTTTTCAACAAACGACCAAGGCCTTCCACAAGAAGCAGAAAAAGATACGGAGAAAGAGGATCCCCTTGGCGCAAACCCCTAGAGGCACCAAAAAGTTCAGAATGATCTCCATTTATCAAAACTGAGAAGGAAACAGATGTGACACAGCTCATGACCCATTGGATCCACTCCTCACCAAAACCAAAAGCAACAAGGATCTTCTGCAAAAAAGACCATCTAACCCTGTCATAAGCCTTAGCCATATCCAGCTTAATGAACATAGCCTTCTCATGGGAGTTATCCATGGAGTGGATGGTCTCCGTAGCAATGACAACCCCATCAAGAATCTGCCGACCTGCCACAAATCCACTCTGTTCCTCCGAAATCAACACTTTAAGCCACTTCTTCAGTCTCTCAGCCAATAACTTTGAGATGATTTTATAAGCCACATTGCAAAGAGAGATAGGCCGGAACTGAGATAACCTATCAGCCCCTTCACACTTGGGTATGAGAGCAAGGAAGGTGGAGTTCAGAGCACGAAGCATCTGTTTATTCCTTTATGGGAAAAAATTCAATCGGGAAACCATCGGGACCAGGAGCTTTACCCTTCTTCATCTGAAACACAATCCCCTCCAGCTCATCAAGAGAGATATCTTTCATCAAATACTCATTCGCCTCCCTGGAGACCAACTGAGGAATACAAGAAAGAACCTGTGCTTCCTCAACAGAGCCCCCTTGTGAATCCTCCCTAAATAAAGTAGCAAAATACTGAGATGCCTCAGCAGAGATTTCTTGAAACGAGGCAAGACGTTCACCCCTATCATTCACCAGAAAAGGAATGGAATTACCATGCCTCCTATCCTTCACAGAATTGAAGAAGAAGGCGGTGTTTTTATCACCTTCCTGTAACCATTCAACCCGGGCCTTTTGCTTCCAATAGATTTCTTCCCGCAATTCAAATTCCTCAACCACTTTCAAAGTCTTAGCCTCCTCCCTTAGAAGATCCTCAGAGGCCCCATTCTCACGAATCAACCGCGTAATATTATTCAACTCCTCCTGTGCGGCAACCTTAGCATGAAAGATATTACCAAAACATCGCCGATTCCACCTTTTAAGCTGATATTTGACAAACTGAAGAAGCTTGGAGAATGTGTACATTGCCGTACCAAAAGTTGGTCTACCAATCCGCCACCACTCAGCCACATAATCATGAAGAGTGGGATCCCGTAACCACATAAGCTGGAACTTGAATGAGGGAGACCGAGGCCCCCGTGCAGAGATAATACTAAGCTTAATAGGCCAATGATCAGAACCTCTCCAATCAAGAATTTCAGATCGAGTGGACCATAAGTTTCCAACCCAATAACAGGAAACCAAGAAACGATCTAGCCTCTCAGCAACACAACTCTCACCAATTCTCCTATTATTCCAAGTGAAGCGACCATTACTAGGTAGAACATCAATAAGATTTAATTCAGAAATGCTATCTCTGAATAACAGAGCAGAAGGCTCCAACCTAGGAATTCCACCTCTTTTCTCAGACAATTCCACAATAGCATTAAAATCGCCAGCCATAACCCACGGATGGTAAGGAGCTAAGCTACGAACAAAACGAAGATGGGACCATAGAAGTTGTTTACCCAGAAACTCAACAGGAGCATACACATTAGAGAGGAGAATACACTCACCAGTCTCATACCAAGAGGCGACAAGGGATATAGAGGATCTAGAGGACATCCACCATAGGGGGAAAATCTTCCGAGGGTTCCAAAAGCAAGCCACCCCTCCAGAAGCACCAAGAGCCCCCACACACTGGCATTCACCATATTTCCACAGCTTAGGAGCCATGGCCAACATATTATCTACAGATAATTTAGTCTCCTGAAGAAAAAGAACATCCGGAGAATGATTCCTAACCAAATCACGAACAACTTTTTGTCGAGGGCCACTATTCAAGCCCCTTACATTCCATGAGAGAACAATCATTTCTGGGGGCATGAAAAATGTGAATCAAGAGTCTTGACTGACCCTGACTCCACCAAAGTTTCCCCAGTTAATTTAATCTTCTCCATATCCTTTTTCCTTCCCAGCTTGGAAGTCCTGTCACCAACCCCTTTCTTCAGTTCATTTTGCTGAATACCTAAACGAGAGGAGGCCAAAGAGCTCTTCCCCACATCCTTGCCACCTTTCAGGGGCAATGGGGAGCCACCTCCACCACTCTTCGAAGCTCCAATAGAAGATTCTTGTTCAGTCTGGACAATCAATTGTTGATCTGTATCCATCTGCCCAACCCCAATCTCCTGCACATCCTGCATGGCCTCCAATGGTGGCCCATCCTGTCCTGTACCCAAAGTTCCCTGATCCAAGTTCAGCAACCCCGGATTCACTTCCTCCTGGCTGAGATCATCCAGCACCTCAAACCTATTAAAAGTTTCATCATCCTGCCTCTCCCTCAAGGTCCGCTTCTGGCCCCGATTCCTATTGCGAGCCTTAACAGGGACATAACCATCATCTCCATTACCATCACCCGGAATAGGCTCCTTACCATTATCAGTCCTAGGAGGATTACGAGAAGGCTGAGAAGGTTGGGGCCCCACAGGCTTAGCCCTAGGGCACCTACGCTGCAAGTGACCATATTCATGACAAAGACGACACCGAAAAGGTAGGGTTTCGTAATCTAGCTGTTGAACCCAAGTATATGATCCAGCACTCACTTCAACAGAATCTGGTAGTGGCTTGCTTAAATCAATTTCTACACAGATACGAGCAAAAGTCATTACCTTTTTATACTGCGTCTGTTGTGAAGACCCAATAGGTTTACCGAGCATTGAAGCCACCAAATGCAACACGTCATCCCGCCAACACTCAACTGGAAACCACGGCAACCGAACCCAAACTGGAATCCGACTCGGTATTGCCTCAGTCGGGTTGAAGCCAGCATGCCATGGCTTGATAAACAAACCCACCTGGTTATAAAAATAGGGGCCACCCTCGAAGACCTTATTCCGATCTGCCATGCAATCAAAAGAGACCATAAAAAAGTTGTTCGCAAGGAGCCTAATCTCCATCTCCCCCTCCGGCATCCAAGTCCGTTGAGCCCAGGATTCCAAAAAATGCAGCGAGACTCTCAAACCCATGAACTTGCAATAAAAAGAGTGCCTTGAATAGTATTCAATATCATCTGCAAGCATTTCCATCGGGATAATCAGCTTCGGTCGCTCTTTGCATCTTTCCAAACACCCATTAATCTTCGTAATTCGGGAACCATTAACCGATCCTAGATCATTCATCTCCATCTCTGAAGAAAACAGCGTATTATCAAAAACATTCACTCCATGCGCCGAAGGCTTCGAACCAAATGCTGAACGGAAATCCAATTTGGGGCTAACCCCAGATGTTTCCCCACCCGGCATAGCAAAAAACAAGATCCCCAGCAGGCATGCAAACCCCCAGGACACTTTAGCAAGAAATGGAAAAAAGAAAAGACCCCAAGGGCAGGATCAAAACCCTTCCACCCACAAGCCACCCAAACAGTAGCAAGAAGGCCTCCAGAAAAGAAAAAAACCCCACCACCACAGCCCCGATAGCTTCAAAAACCCCCCCCCACAACGCATAAGCGAGCAACACACAGAGAACGAGCTAGGGCACGGTCGCCCTAGCTCGGCTTGCAGAGCACGCAAACGCCATCCCTTTTTTTCTTTATCTTCTTTTTCTATGAAACATAATTTTAAGCTTATATAATTATAATTTTATTTTTAAAATAAAGTTACATTATATAATAATTAACTAAAAAAATATTAATTTTGTTAAAACTATTAAAAAAAATCTAAAACTGCACATGCAAAGAAATAACGATTTTGAAGATAAAAAAAAAAAAAGCAAACATAAGCTAATAAAAAGTAAGAAAAAGGGAAGGTGGTAACCTTCAAGTGCAAAAATTTGAACTTTTTTCTTTGCTAAATGTCCATGCACTATTCTGAAACTCCCATTTTCAAAACATAGGTACCTAGTATGCTTGACACCTGCAATTTACACTTTGACGTTTTTAAAAAATTCATATGGTGCAATTCTAGGATGTCATGAGGCAACATTTATCATTAATCCTTATATTCATCCTTAGTGACTTATTCAAGCCATGTCTTTAGCAGTCACAACTCTTCAAGATCCTCCCTTCCTATTTATCATCCCCTAAGCTCCTAGCCCCTCTCACAGCATAGGATGTAGTGAATTCCATTGCAAATCATAAAAAAACTTCTTTTATGTCTGTAATCCCTTATTGTCATAACTTTTCTTTGTTGGTAGAGGAGGTGATTTATACCCTAGTGTAAAGGGATAAGAAAGAAGTTTCAAATTAATAAGAGTGAGACAGTACATAAATCCATTTAGCATCGACCATCATATATTTATTTTATATAACATTATTGTGCTTCATATTCTTTATATACAATCTATGTCATTTATGTCAGTTTCATGTACTCCTTACCAACTCATATATCCTTATACTCCTATTCCTCCTTGTTCTATCTCATGTATATGGCTTAAATAGTGAAACTATCAACCATTAAGGAGCTAATCTTCTTCTTCTTTTTTTGTTGTTGAGAGCTAATATTTTCCTCCTCTCCTTTCTCCATGGCATAATGAGCTGAAACTGACCCCCAATAAATACATACATCAAATAATAAATAAACTATTAACTGCGAGCAAGAAAAACTTGTAACAGGGAAGCGAAGGTGAGGGTGATATGAAAGAGACAAAGGTGAATAGGGTGAGCATTCATACCAGTGGGGCTTCATTCTAACCATAAAACCTAACGCAAGGTCGGGAACTACATAAGAGAAATATATAACAAACTTAACCTCGGGCTGAAATCTCTGGCCTCGTCTTTCCCCTGGGTGGTTTCAATTTTGAGCAGCATATACAGAGGCCTAATTAAGAAATTCATGTAGGTGAAAGCTATACACTGAAGCAATGAATTTAGATTTGATAACAATTACTCCTAGAAGACAAGCTGAGATTTATTGGAGAGCTAAAGCAGGAGGGCATGACTGCCATGGTGGGCGATGGAATTAATGATGCACCGACATTAGCAAAGCTTACAATGTTAGGATATCTTTTAGAGTGCTTCATTAATTCAAAGATTTTGAAAGATTCCTTGGAAAATCCATGTTGTGCATTTTTTGAAATCATCGTATTCCATGAGATGACATATCTTTGGGGCATTTTGTCAAATAGTTAACGTGCCTTTTCTATGCTTCCACATGTCGCATACATGTCCACTAGGCAGTTGCAACTGCAACATCTAATAAAATTCCTCTTTTGTTTATGCTTTGATGGATGTCCATACCATGTTCCAATGCTCATATTTCGGCACAGGTAGGCAGGGAGAATGCTAGCAAAAGTTGTGGAGTCTGGCTTTACAACTGCCAATTGCATTTGCTTCAAAGTTTAAAGATTTTTTAAAAAATCCATTCTCTACATATCCTGCAATCATTGCATTTCATGAGATAACCTCTCTTTGATGCATTCTGTCAAATGGTTTAGGTGCCTTTTCTATGATTTATTAGCATTCTTGTCACTTGTTGCCTCAAGGCTCATTTTTTCTTGTGACTATTTAGGTATATATTTGCTAACCAAACAGGAGTAGATACCCATGAGAGCTTACCACAAAATATTTAGTATTTTTTGCAATGTTCCCCAAATATTTAGTATCAATGACAGAATTTCAAATGAAATGGACCAAAAGCAAATCCTTACAATTGTTGCTTCAATCTATTCATAGTAAATGAAGTCTAATTCATGTATGCAAATTGTTGTGTTTCTTGTTAAATAAATTTAGCAGAATAAATGGTTTTTACCATGTAGAAAGAGAATCAATTCAAACACTTGAATATGGTTAATTTATGGTGTCACTGTCACTTTGTGCAAGTAGGGACAATCTTGCTAGTTTAGGAAATGGTAGTAGAAAAAACCTTGATGGCTTTAAATGTGTGGTGCTTATATGTAGCAATCAGCCCATGAAAACTAAAAAGGAAAAATGAAAAAAATACACTGCAATAAAACATTAGGTATTAAAAAAATTATTATGCTGAGAACATATCTAACTGCCCAGATTTATTACTGTAAACTGTGATTAACCAAGATAGATCAAGTTATGTCTCTAGATGTAAGAGAGTCTGACTTTATTAGTAAACAAGATCAACTTATATATATGTCATTGAAATGGCTACATTGATCCAAGATGTAAATGACTTTAGATGCATAATGCTTGTATGTTTTTAGTAGTGGGAAAAATAAGAACTATACATTTGGCAACAAGTTTAAAAATAATAGCTAACTTTCAAAACATCAATTAAAAAACTTCCCAGTTTTCATAAAATCTTTTACATAAATTTTATATAAAAAATTGACGAAAGATTAAAGGTAAAAATTGTGGATAGAATTTAAAAATATTTACCAATTTTCTTCATATTCTATACAGTTTATGCAAATTTGAGCAGATCTTAAATGGATAGAAATTGGGGAAAACCTTTTTTTCAGTTGACAAATACATTTTGGAAGTTTTCCTTATAAAAACTAGACAACTAGAGAATATTAGCCACTAAAACTTCCCCAATTAGTAGTTAAAATGAGAAAAAGTTGAGCATACCCGCCACACAACATTCTGCAGTGCATGGCTCTTCTTGAAATACTCAAGCATCTTCACTTGCTTTGTTACAAAATTTACAGTCACTTAATTCTGTGACCTCAGATAAATGCTATTTCTAGTATAACAGCAAACGATTTTGCATGCTTTAAATTTTAACGATCCAAATTAGGCGTCAGATAAATTTTCGACAATAACAGATTGGGTGTTATAAAGAATTTATAGTGACCTGATCATGTAACCTCGTTTAAATGCTACTTCTATTATAAGAGCATGACCTAGGTTCAAAGATCGTCACACTGCAATTAGATTTTTATCTTGAGATGTTGAGGCAAACTAAATTAGAAATTAGTCGTCTGATCAAATTAATTTTAATGTTGTTGCAGGCTACTGATTGATATCCTTGGAGGCACAGACCCAAATCAAGGTCCTTGCATATCATTTTGTTGGCACTCCTAAATGAGGATCCTTGTATTAGATTCATCCCTGATTTACTATATATCATATATGGGTATCAAATAAAAAAAATGAGTTGAATATTTATGGTTGCAGGCAGAGAGGTGTTGGTCTATATGGGACCTAGACCTCCAATAGGCATCCACAGGTGCTTGCACTGTATGAGAAGCAAGGTCCCATAGTGACGGTGATTCCTCCACAACAACACAACAATTTTAGCACCTGTGCATTTTCTGCACACTATGGCCTTGGCCTTCCTGTTGCTACAGTATATTTCAATGCCCACAAAGAACCTGGATCTACTTTCATGCCCATTGCTTTCCTAAGAGTTGCTTTTATATAGCTAATTTTTAATCTTGATACCTGACATGATTACTTTTGGTTTATGTATTGTAATGAGTATGTCTATAAATAGAATCTAATTCTCTAAGAATGTGCAGTTTATTTCATCCAATCTACCTATGTGATTGTCATGGTGACATAGATTTTATTATGAATGGATTTTGCATTATTTTTAGCACTCCTATAGTAGTTATTGTGTTGAAGGCACGCAAGAATACATCCAGTTGGTGGGCAACATTGCATGTGAGCTACCTAAATTTTCTATTTTATGGTTGTTGCTGTTGGTGTTGCCGTGGCGGCACTGTGGGAAAATCATAGGGCACTTTCCTTCCATTGTGATAAAACTACTGGAGAAACATGATCTGGCTTTTGACAAGTTCCAACTCTTGATGAAGTCTCTTGACATGGGTCTGAAGCATCACTATGAATCCAAAAACACTCACAAGAGAGATTTCCCACTACCAAGGCAATTGAGTAGATCTATATTTACCAAAAAAATAATAACTTAAAAAACCATAATCTATAAGAAGTCTCCTTGCAAAACCCGAAAACTCTACAAAAAGCAACATCACAACCATACACTATAGCAGTGACGAGTGATGCTTAAATTATAGTACAAGTAAAATCAAATACTACTACCAAAAACCAACACAATCAGAAAAGAATTGGAAAATCAAACCCTAACAAAAGATAATGACTCGCTCAACAGGGTAAAAAAATCAACTAACCTGAGCAAAAATATCCTCAGCTGCAAATTGCTTCCCAATAGCTGGGCAATCCTATTTCACATTGCTGTTCTTGTCAACAACCCTACAAGACAACTTCTTCGACTCTTCAACCACCTCATTCATCTTCCACCCAATAAACCTCTTTACTGAAAAGAATGTATTCTCGGGATTCACAATAGCCTAGCGTTTAGCAATCTGCCCAACAAGCCTATCCCCATTTCTTGTATAAGTAACTATAGAGGGCGTCGTCCTCTGCCCCTCCACATTTGTCAAAATTTTAGGCTTCCCTCCTTCCATGGCCGCCACGGCCAAATTCGTGGTCTCCAGGTCGATGCCGACAACCTTCTCATTCACAACCCTAACAGGCTCCATGGCTTGCCTCTGCTGCTGCTGCTTGCTTCACAAGCTAATAAAACCCCCATTGAAAGCACCCTTTTGTAGACCAAAAAAACACTGTTCCGCATAAATACCAGCGATGAAGAGTTTGGAGGAACGAGGAACTGCTTTGTAGATATTTTTCCCTCTTCTGCAATAAACTCTGCCATCGGGGAAAAAGCATTGAGCCGCTCATATGCATTTGATCGCAGGCGATTGCCTGTGCACGAATCTACACCATCCACCATAAAAAGACCTCCCAAATACTAAGCATGGGATGCCTTCGGCGTAACTAGCAATTGCACCTTGGTGTGCAATGGGTACACTGAAGAGGTGTAGGAAGGTCATTAAGAAAAAATTTGGGTCTATTTTTTGCATTCATCAAATGGTAGGGTCTTTATCAAATGATATTGTATATGTGAAAAAGGTCTCAATGTATTGTGAAGATTTCAATTTTTGTTTTTGCAAGTTTGTATAAATGTTCGAAAAGGTTTTTTTTTTCTTATTAAAAATAAGGACTTCATAAGTAGAAAATTTTGAAACATTCTAGATCATTGAAGAAACCCACAATATTCAAAAAGCAAATGCACTCTATGATGGATGTTAAAGGTGCAGGAAAGCCACCTAGACAATTGCCTTCGAAGGTGGGAACACAAACAAAAACACCAAGTGCAAAGTCAATACAATTATTTAATCCAAGAAAGGAAATGAGTAGGATATGATCTGGATTTGATAGGCCTATTATTTGGTTCTTTGCAACACAGTATGGACAATGCAATAATGGTAAATGGTGTGCAGAGTAATAAGAAAAAGGCTCCTTCAATAATTTATAGCGAAGTTAGAAATGATGAGCTTCAAAAGTGAATAATGGCACGTCTTACAAGTGTGCATAAACCACTTACTTCAAAGACTCCAATGCAAAAGCCTCGCTAGATCAAAGAAAGCTTTCAATGTTTGTAAAGCCAATACCAAGACTTGTGAACAAATTTGAAGCAAGGTCACTAGTGAGGCCAGTGCCAAAACCCAAACTTTTAAAAGTAATAGATAAAATTCACTTGTCCCCTATTTAAAGGTACACAACCAAAACTAACTCACTTCTATTAACACATGTATAATTTTAGTCTCTGCTATCTGATTTTAGTTAATTTACATACTCAACTTTTATATTAAAAATGTCACCTACATTTAATTCATTTTAGTCATTCAACTCACATTAGATATTTTAAAGGAGATTATTTTTATTTTTGGAAGTGTATTCTTGAAAATGATTTTATGTAAGAAATATATTGTAATATGGGTAAAAAATCATTTAAAAAAAATTGGGATTCATAATTGAACATACTTATTCAAATTATACAACATTTTTGTATGGCATAGACTATTAAATATTACAATTTTATATTTTAAAAAATTAATTTAAATTTACAAATTATGGATAACTCCTTTTCCAATAAGTATTAAGTTAGGTAGAATATAAATGGACTAGAAGATCCATTTGTATTTATAAGTTTTTTTGTCTATATCAAACACCGTGCTACCATGATCATAACTCCCCGAAGAAACCTACCATTCTTGAATTTTTGTCATGAAAAAAGTAATCAAAAGTTAGTTTAATTTTCTTTTTTCTATCTCTCTTGCCCTTTCTATCTCTTATATGTCTATCTTGTATTATCTCTCTTTTTTCTATTCCTTTCTCATTCAATCTTTCTCTCCATCTATATCTCTATTCCTCTTTATCTCTCTACCTCTATATTTTTTTGTCTCTATCTCTTCATTTTTTGTATCTCCATCTTTATCTCTTCTATAATTATAATTTAACTAATTTATATAATAATACTTGTAAACTATTTGTAATATCATTATTTTCCTCCAGTAAATGTAGAGTATGTAAACTTATAAGTAGCTTAGTATATATTTGAGAATTGTATGCATATTTTTCTTCCACACAACATAGTTGGGCCCTTTGAGGAGTTGGGTATTCAATTTAGAAGAAACTTTGGTGTTCATATAATGATGACACCACATGAAAACAAAAAAATTATTCCACAAAAAATATTAATTAGTAATTTTATTTGTAATATTTTATTATTAATTATGGCAGGCTACGATTGAAAATAAGGTCTTGACAAAGGTTTTAGAGTATGTTTAATTAAAATGACAATTATGGCCAAGATTTTAATAATTAATGAGCACATTTATTTAGTCATTTTTATTTGTCATTTATTTAGTCATTTAGTTGTGGTTTTACCCAATGACCAAATTAGTCACTTATAAATTACCAAATTAGTCATTTATTTGTCAAATTCTACTAGTGTTAGTCACGTAGTCATTTATTTGCCAAATTATACTAGTGTTTACTAGAAAGATTCTCTACCAAGGCTTTGAACTCCTTAAACCTTCCTAATACTTCCTTAGACTCTTTAGTTTTCAAAAAATAAATCCAAGTCTTTCTAGAGTGGTCATGAACAAATAGAACATAATACAAGAATACACTCGAAGATGGAACATACATAGGTCCACATAAATTAGAATGAATAAGGTCTAAAATACACTTAGATCTATTTTCTCTACTATGGAAAGGAGATTTTGTATTATTACCCAATGCACAACCCTTTCAAGTTTTTTCATGCTCCTTATTGAAATTAGAAAGACCCATAACCAACTTCTCCATGATAGGTAAAGCTCAGAAGTGAAGGTGAGCCAATCTTCGATGCCAAAGATCACATAAACTTGAAGAATCATGAACTAATGCCTGCAATGGACACACATAAAGTCTGTAGAGACTTTCATGTCTAACTCCAATTAATTGAGCATCTTTGAATCTGGAATTCTCCATCCACACAAGTACTTTTCCTTTAGAGAAGGCAACTTGATATCCTTTATCTTCTAGGGCTGAAATTGAAATGAGATTACGCTTGATTCCTGGAACATAAAGAACATTGCTCAACTGAAGTGTGATTCTGGAATCCAAATGAAGAGTATAAGTCCCAATCCCTTTCATGGAGTAGCTTGCATCATCTCCAATAATGACTTGTTCATAAGAATCCTTCTCCACCAAGCTTGATAAGCGCTCCTTAAAACTTGTGATGTGTCAAGAATCTCCACTGTCGATCAGCCAAGTGTTGGTGTCTATAGGTACATTGCTTGATAATGCCAAGTAGAATAAATATTCACATGTATCCTTCTATGGAGAAGCATCATCAACATCTGCAATAGTGGCTTGTTGCTTAGGTCTAGTTGGACAATGCTTAGAAAAGTGACCAAACTTATCACACCTAAAGCATTGGATCTTGGACAAGTCTCTCTTTTTCTTGGAAGGGGGGGCACCATCAATTCCCTTATCTTGATTCCTCTTGAAGAATCCTTTCTTTCCATCTTTTCCTTTCTTCTTCAAAGTTTGGAAGGCGTGAACATGAATATCTTCATTAGTTGAACTTTGACCAACGCCTCTAGCCACCAATCTTGACTCCTCTTGAATGCAATCAACCCTCAAGTGATCAAACTTAGGAAGTTTGGATCTTGCATTGATTCCTTGAATATAGGAGTCCCATGATAATGGAAGACCATTGAGAGAAAGCATCTTCAAATCTTTATCATCGACCACATGACCAATTGTAGAGAGCTGATCTCTCAATTTTGAAATCCTCATGAAATAGGCAATCACTGTTTCTCCTTTCACCATCTTCACATGGTGTAGTTGTTGCTTCAATGCAAGTGCTTGACTTATGTTTTTGATTTCATACATCTCCTCCAATTTTTGTAACATATCTCTTGTCATCTTCAACTTGGAGACAATCGGAACAATATGGTTTTTGACTGAATCAACCAACAACTTCTTCGCCTCAATGTCTTTCTTCTTCCATTGCAACTTCTCTTCTTCCTCTTCTGGTTCGGGAACTTTGGTTTCCACAAACTTATCCAAATCATTTTCTTCCAATGTGAGAATGATTCTAAACCTCCATGATGTATAGTTGGATGCTCCCTCAAGTATATCCTCAATCTTCAAACTATTCACCATCTTGACTAAGGTAGAGATAGACAAATAAATATCAAGAAGAGAATAGAGTAGATCGTTGTAAGGAAAAATCTGATCATGATCTTCTCAAACCTGTTCTGATACCATGTTAAATTTAGTGATAAGATTAAATGCACGGAAAATTAATTCAAAAATCAACACAAGACACAACAGATACCCTAGGAAAACCCTCCTCTTGAGGGAGAAAAATCCAACACTAATATATCTCTTATATATTAATTCTTGAAGAGAAACACTTTTACAAATGACGTCAATAAGAGGGGCCAAAATAATGCACCAACAAATGATGCAATCAAAGATCTTATCACATATAATGTGCTAACAAAGAACTAAAGTCTTTATCAAAATTGCAGTGCACATATGATGAACTCGCACTGCGCCTATAATGAATTCACACTTGAGACAAGTGATAATGGAATGAACTGAATGCTGAAATGGATGATGAACAATAACCAAACAAATGAATATATATACAACATGAAGGGAGAGATGTGACTCTCCAAACATAGCATGTCAGCCTTGATTAACAAATATGATGATTAATAATCAAGAAGTCGGCCACCTTAGAATCACGCCTTCTCAAAAATTTGTATCACTTCATTAAATACATTTAATCATTATTTATCAAATGAAGTGCCTCTTCAAGGAAATCACATATAACAATTAAATAGTCGATAGCTAACATTTAATTATTCTCTCCAAGTGATCTGGGCTGGAAGGAATTGCACGATGCTGCTATAATCATCAACAAGATAGACACCTACTTCTTATTTTTTCCCTAAAATTTAAGTACTACTACATTGAAATTTCAAATTTTCATCAAATAGATTTAAAAATAAAAAATAAACCTAGTATTTTAGAAACTACATTCAATTTGCTATAGATTCTATTCTTACATATTTTTGAAATAATATAGATAACTTATTCGAATTTTTACATCAACTTTCTTAACTTTGATTTTTTTGAATTTTTTGCCACTTAAGGGCCTATTTTTTCCATGATGATCCTGCACATACCCAAACCTAAAGGTAAGTTAGGCTTCTCAATTCAGATTTTTGGTGATCAGGCATTGGGCTTCTTAGTTTAGATTTCAAAGTTTCAAAGATTGGGCATTGGGCTTTTGAAGATCGAAGGTCAGCTTCTTGCGAAGGTTGGGAAAGGTAGGGGAGAATTTCAATCCCTGACAAGTCTAAAGGGATGTCAAGCAGGTTATGTGAAGGTGGTTTCAGGCATCGCAAATGGATGTTATTCATTATGCCTTATTACAAGAGAGGGGGACCAACCACATCAAGGCTCCAAGTCTCGAAGAGCCAATAATGGAGGGTTGTCCTAACTTACCTCACTCTAAAGGATGGGGATCAAGAATGAAGAGCACTATGTAGAACTTTTCTCTCTTTAGACCTATATCTTAGGTTTGGGCTAGGTGACCCAATTTTTGGAGTCGGTATAGCACCTCAGAAAACTCTCTATTCGAGGATGGCAGTGTAGTTCTAGGATGAGAGTGCGATGCATTGGAATCTCTCAGGTGCATTGGCATCCATACAACTAGAGAACAATGAGTACAAAAAAGAAACTAGAGAAAACAACTAAACAACCTAGCTGATTGACTTTAACAAAAGTGACAAGGTAATAAAATACAGAAGGTAAATATGTAACTAATGGAGCAAGTAGATAAAGACTAAAGTGAAAGAGATAAACTCACATAAGCATTGGTTCACCAACTAGCTCCACACATATAAGCACCTACACATAAGAAAGAGGGAAAATTGTTGGGGCTGTATAGGTGTCTACCTTAGTCAGAACCATATTTTAGTGTTTCCACCTCCATAGACAACTAGAAAGCAATGGATTAGAATATGTGATAAAGGAAGCAAAATAAAGCAATGAACACTACAAAACACTATGCTACTCAATCAAATCACAAAGGAGAGGAGTGAAGCATTACCACCCTCACCCAGAAGCTCACTAGCTAATGGAGGAGAATGCAAGGTGTGGACTTAACAAAGTCACCACACCGCAGGGTTGATGAAGAGAGGTCTTGCAAGACTCCAAGCCCACATTTCCAAAGTTTTCTCACACTTGCAATGTGGAGTTGATGGAGCTTCAAAGCTGCTGCAACGAAGTGCTAGAATGTTGCTTGAGAGTGAAAGAGGGAAGTGAATGAAGTGATAAATTACTTAGAGAGTTCAAGAGAAATTTCTAGAGCCCAAAATGAAGTGAGAATGGATGAATTTGAAGGTAGAATGAGGAAGAAGCTACCATTTTTTAGGGCAGTTGGTTGAAGAGGTAAGTTACAATTCAACCCCAATCAGGTGTGTAATGCCTCTATCAGCTTCAAACACATGAATCCACCAGGGATGATAGTCCGCTACACAAACATCTACATGCTAGTCATGCATCCTTGACAAAAATTCTCACTGACACAGAGGATAGATGCCAAGTGGAAGTAATGAAGGTGGGTGATGGTGAATTTCTCCTTCAGATTTGATTTTCTAAGGATAGGGTATGTGAAAGGGGAATTTGCTTAAGGGGTGCAAATTTGCTCCTATACATTTTTACCCCACAGGTTAGCAAGCACAAATAATGATGAGCACTTGGTAAAGTAGATCAAAATGTTACAAACATATACCTAAACCATCAAGGAAGCATAACACAATCTAGAAAACTCAAAAGTGTGGGGAAAGCAAAGGACTCCACAAGTACTCCCCCTTTGGAGTTTCAAACAAAAGGACTCCATAGCTCCACAAAACTATGAAGTTTCACAAAATACACTGAAGTCCCTTGGACTAATGATGGACAAATCTCACAAGATTTAAGCATCTCACAGGTCCATAGACCTACAAGGAGGTGACCCCCAAGTTCTCTCTTTGTACCATAGAAAAAAGGCAACTTGCTTGATTTAGGGAATAGATAATGATAAATTAAACTTAATGAGGCCTTGATTTGGTGTTGCAAGGTGTTTTTCACATCAACACTAGGTATTGGCCCCTTTCAAATGCATTTAACGATGTCTTGTAAAGGTGTTCTAAAGTGTTGTAAAGGACTTTCACACTTTTCTAGGTGTAATACACCCATTCTCCCTTAATTCAACATTATAAAATGTGTTTAATGACATTATCACATCAATCTAGAAGGCTTGTAAAATAAAATTAATGTTAATCTAGTGTTGTAATGTGTTTTACACATTCACATTGGATGTTGTACCTTCCTAGGCTAAGTGGACCTCATTTTAGTGTTGTAAAGTGTATTTAGTCACACTTTCACATTGAATTATGTGTCCCAAGCCTTAATTGACCCTCACATCATTATTAATAGTCCCTTATTACCCCATATTATGCATCCTAAGGGAATATTTTATGAAATACTTGACATAGTCACCATAGAAACCTTATTTCCTTATTTCCTAGCATCCTAGTTGTCAAATGGGCTCCATTAGGACTAATTCGCCCAAGGTTGTGAATGAGCCCCATTTGGGCCATTTTTTACTTTTGAACAGGAAATTTTAGAATTTAAGTTTTTTTTTTCTTCATGTCAACCTTAAGGATCCAATTTACGAGTTAATAAGGTGAATTTCCTATAAAATCAAGTGTCTAAACTGTGATTTACACCTCTTAACTCATTCACACATCTCTTATCATTCACTCATCATCTATCTTCTCTATTAAGTCAAGCAAGTTATGGTTTCATCATTGCAAGTCATCAAGATAGCCTCCTAGGACATTTAAGGGAATATTCTTCATGTTTTCATGCATAACTTCAAGATCAAAAATCATGGCAAGGTATTGAATTCTTTGTTTCATGCTTCACTACATTCTTTCATCATTTTAGTTTAATTACCTAAAAGGGGTTTGACCAAGGAAAACCCCCATGCCCTAACATTCAACATTTCTCTCTCTTGTCTTGTGTGTTTGAAGATTTAGACATCTTAGAGGCTTAGAAACAATTGAAGATTGCATTGCAAAAATTTTCAAGTCATCTCTTCATTGGATAAGGCAAAACATCAACAAAAAGTCATCTTTAGGCCTGAATTTGACAGTTTAAGAATCAGACACTTGGAGAAGTAGAAAGTGCAGACAAAAGGCTCTTGTTTCCACCTTTGAATCTTCAAAAATTCAAAAATGGACTCATTCACCAAGGGTGGTAAATGAGTCCCACTTCCGGGACTAATTATATTATTCTGCATTTTTGGATACCCATTTGTTTGAAACGGGCTCTAGAATAGTTTTATAGAACTAGGACTAATTCGTCCAGAATGGAAAATGAGTCCCTCCAAGCCTAAAAATCAGGACCAGTAGCATTGTAGATGTCATTTAAAGTCTTCATCCATATCTCAGGTGCACACTTCCAATTTCATCTATTTTTGTTCAGTTTTGCATTCATTTCTAGGTATTTTTGCATTACACAATGTGTTTTCAAAAAAGTTGTATTTCTTCGGTTTCCATTCAATAATCAATAGCTTTTACTAGTTTTTTTCATCTATATTATTTAATTTAGTCATAAATCCATGATACATTCCTTTATTTGAGTGTACCACATCAATTTTAGTGTTCTATCTCTCTCCTTTTAGGTGAAATACCCTAAGAGTGCAAGAGAAGTCCTTAGAGCACCACAAAATCTTTGGTTCATTTTGGTGAAACTGCTTCTTGAACACTTTCTTCTCTAATTTTGAAGTCCTCCATCATAGATCTAGCCTTGCATTGACTTTTCATTAGGGTTTACATTAGTTAATTTGCATGCTAGGTTTCAAATTTTGCATTAATAGAAAGGTGCATTTAGGTTGCATGCACCTTTAGCATCTAAATTCAATTATTTTTTCTGAAATTCTGCATTTTTAACTTACATTTGCATCATAAAACTCAGAAACCATCAAAATCACTCAAAATTTTTTGAAAATTCTTGAAAAAGTCCATACTGGGAGTCATTCGCCATGTTGGGTGCATCAATAATTTTTCACCCCTGAAATTTCCTTTTATAGAGATGCAAACCCTATTTTTAAGCTTTTGTTTGCTGCCATTAACTATCTATATTAGTGGGTTGATTTTTTGTAACATGCATTTCATCAAATCTAGCCTAAATTAGCTCATTTCATGCATGGTTTAAATTTCAAGTTTGCATTCTCATATTGTTACATATCATAATCAGTCAATTATCATCTAAAAATTGCATTTCATTTCAGCCTTTTACATTGCATTTTGAGTTAGCATAGATTGTTATTTCAAAATGTTAGTTTCAATCTTCTCCAAATTTTCCAAGAAAAAGTTAGTTAACAAGCATTCTAGTCCTTCATGTTCAATGCATTCCCTAGTTATGATAGTCTCTTAGCACAAGAGAGTGAAAATGAAAACTCTCATCTTAAACTTACACTCCCTCCTATCTCTCCCATTTGTGTGGATGATGTGTTAGAAGGGAATACAAACATAGGTAACCATGATGATCATAGTTGTACTTCTCTTGATACCTGTCCTTTTAGTGACAAAGGTATCTTGGTGAAAAAAGGTACAATCATTAAGCATCATGAAGGTCTTGTTTGTTCTTCTCATTCCCCTTGGCAAGATAGTATAATAATACAAGATGAATGCATTGCCACCACTTTACCTATTCTCCATTCATCTCCAAAAACCTCCCCTATTTCTGACAATGCTTTTGTGAATGATAATGACAAACACATTTATGAGGAGGATATTTTGGTATCAAGAAACCCAATGATTGAGAATTATAGCATTAGTTCTCTCCTTCCTAATGTTTCTAATAATTGGAAGGCTCTATTTGAACAAGAAGATCTAATGATTGGCACAAATGAAAATCATAGTTGTCCTTCCCTTGATCTCACCCCTATTTGTGATGAAGCTTCTTTACAACATCTAACCATGACATGTGATGCACCTCTTGATTGTCACTTTCCTCAAATCTCTCCTACCAGGGTAGATGTTATGGCACAAGACAATGAGATTATGGACAACAATCAAATATTCCCCTCTCCTAATATCCCTTCTATTAAAGATGATATTATGGTGTTACAATATCCAATTGTTGAGACTCATGGGAATCTTATGTGGAAAAACATCATAGAACAAGACAATTCAACCATGGATAGCTCCCTTACTTACAATGATGAAATTGTGGAAGAACCAATCCTTGACTATCACGAACATTTGGATTGTAGTTCTCCTAACAACTCTCCTCTTAGGGAGAATATTCTAGTGCAAGAAAATGATATAGGGGTACATCAAACCAAGACCTCTAAGGTTATGAATGTGCAAGTGTCCATTAGATTCCCTTCGATCAATGAACCACATACATACCTCGTGGGACATCCAAATAATCCTCTAATTCTTTACCCACAATCACACAAGCAACAAACTCAACACCAACCCAAACTCATCCTTTACCCACCTACCAATAATGTTTCATACCAACCAAGTTACAATGACATTGCTCACATATATAACAAAGTATATACAATCAAAGCCAATCAACCCAAAACTTTGTTTACTTATCAACATAAATGACATTATTTGCTACTCCTTGCCATGCAATATTTGTAAGATCATAAAATAATAACTATTGCATGTTTTGCATTCATCACAAGGGGAAACATACCATCATCCATTCTAGGCTAACCCTTGTCCTGTGCTAAATGGGGGCAAGGGGTTTAACAACCTTATCCCCATATGTCACTTGTCGATGTCTCTTTTATCTAATCATTAACCTTTCATGAACATATAAGATCAAGCTTGGGATGTGGATGACATGTCTTAAGATTGTCTCACATGTGACATACTCCCTTTCTTCATGATGCAGCCTATCAAAAACATGTGATTTGGCATGGTGCTTTTCAAATAAGCTCTCATACCTTCTTCTAGTTTAAAGCAATTACTCACAGAATAGTGTGTAGCAACTACTTTAAAGTGGGGGAATATATAGACAACATCTTTGCACAAATTTCATGGTGTTATTTTTCTTTTTCTTGTGAAGTTCCCTCTTCTTGGTGGTTTCATTAGGTTTGATTCCTTCCAAGAGTGTACGATCAACTAAAGTGGCCTAATTCAAATGAGGCATCCCATGGATAACGACTAACACCCTGACTTATCCTCTCTTGGAGACATTAGTCACAATGCTCCCTAAAAAGAAGACCTTACATGAACAAAGAAAAATCCCCTTTTACAAATTCTTTACATATTCAAAAACATTTACAAAAAGCATTACATTGTGGTGCCTTATCAATGTTATCAGGAGCATAAATTTGGTATGGTTTGTATAATGGGAAGCCAATACACTGGCATATTTTTCTCACTAAACAACTTCTTTGGGACATCTCACCTCATGGAAAACCTAATGTTCTATGGCCCTGGAGTGAGCACATATTTTCCACCCCATTCTTACCATTGTATGATTATGTATCTTATGGGTTTGACTTAGGATCTTGGATCTTGGGGGCTTGATTTCCTTCTTGATCTTTTTCATTCTTTGTCATCTACATCTGTACACTTGAATATCTCTTGAATGTCTACTTTAGTGTGAGTTTGAAGCAAGTTCATCCTCTCACTAAAGTGGGGAATAAATGTACCATAGTAAAAAGGAAACTTGCTTGATTTAGGGAATATTTAATGATAAATTAAACTTAATGAGGCCTTGATTTGGTGTTGTAAGGTGTTTTTCACATCCACACTAGGTCTTGGGCCCTTTCAAATGCATTTAACAATGTCTTGTAAAGGTTTTATAAAGTTTTGTAAAGGACTTTCACACTTTTCTACACGTAATACACCCATTCTCCCTTAATTCAACATTATCACATCAATCTAGAAGGCTTGTAAAATAAACTTAATGTTAATCTAGTGTTGTAATGTGTTTTACACATTCACATTGGATGTTGTGCCTTCCTAGGCTAAGTGGACCTCATTTTAGTGTTGTAAAGTGTATTTAATCACACTTTCACATTGAATTTTGTGTCCCAAGCCTTAATTGACCTTCACATCATTATTAATAGTCCCCTATTACCCCATATTGTGCATCCTAAGGCAATATTTGATGAAATACCTAACATAGTCACCATAAAAACTTATTTCCTTATTTCCCAACATCCTAGCTGTCAAATGGGCCCTACTGGGACTGATTCTCCACTTGTGGTGAATGAGTACCTACCAAGTGGGACTCATTCACCCAAGGTGGCGAATGAGTCCCATTTGGGCCATTTTTTACTTTTGAGTAGGAAATTTTGGAATTTTATTTATTTTTCTTTATGTCGACCTTAGGGATCCAATTTATGGGCTAATAAGGTGAATTTCCTATAAAATCAAGTCTCTAAACCCTAATTTACACCTCTTAACTCATTCATACATCTCTTATTATTCATTCATCATCTATCTTCTCTATTAAATCAAGCAATTTAGGGTTTCATCATTACAAGTCATCAAGATAGCCTCGTAGGACATTCAAGGGAAAATTATGCATATTTTGATAAATAAATTCAAGATCAAACATCATGGAAAGGTATTGAATTCATTGTTTCATGCTTCATTACGTTCTTTCATCATTTTGGTTTAGTTACCTAAAAGGGGTTTGACCAAGGAAAACCCCCATGCCCTAACATTCAAAATTTCTCTCATCTTGTGTGTTTGAAGATTTAGACATCTTAGAGGCTTAAAAACCATTGAAGATTGCATTGCAAATTTTTTTAGGTCATATATTCATTGGATAAGGAAAATTATCAACAAAAGGTCATCTTTAGGCCCAAATTTGACAGTTTTAGAACCATACACCTGGAGAAGCTGAAAGTGTAGACCGAAGGCTCCTATTTCCACCTTTGAATCTTTAGAAATTAAAAAGTGGACTCATTCACCATGGGTGGTGAATGAGCTCCACCTCCAAGCCTAATTTTAGTGTTTTGCATTTTTGGATACCCATTTGTCTGAAACAGACTCCAGAATAGTTTTATAGAACTAGGATTGATTCGCCTAGAATGGTGAATGAGTCCCACTAGGGCTAAAAATGAGGATCAACAGCATTCTAGATGTCATTTCCATTCTTCATCCATATCTCAGGTGCACACTTCCATTTTTTTCTATTTTTGTTTAGTTTTGCATTCATTTCTAGGTATTTTTGTATTACACAATATGTTTTCAAACAATTTCTATTTCTTCAGTTTCCATTCAATAATAAATAGCTTTTACTAGTTCATTACATCTAGATCATTGCATTCAGTCATAATTCCATCATACATTCCTTTATTTGAGTGAACCACATCAATTTTAGTGTTCTATCTCTCTCCTTTTAGGTGAAAAACCCTAAGAGTGCAAGAGAAGTCCTTAGAACACCAAAAAACTTTTGGTTCACTCTAATGAGGAAACCTAATAATGTAAGTGCCTTATAGGCCTACAAACCTGCAAGAAGGGAACCCCCAAGTTCTCTCTCATGAAGGAAGCCAAGAGAAGTAAGCATCTTACAAGCCCGCAAAGCTGCAAGAAGGCGTCCCCCAAGTTCTCTCTCATGGGGGAAACCGAATGAAAGGGGACTCTATAGAGTTGGATCAAAAAGTGGCTTTACAGGTGCAACTACAAAGTGAGATGTTAATCCATAGATAAAACATGTCAGAAGATAAAGCACCCATGCAAGCAAGCAAGCAATCAGTCACATAGACCATTGACAAGTTGGAAGGCTTTCAAAGGGATCTCTTGGGAACCCTTCAAAAGAAAAGTGGTCCACTCAAGGGATGCACTGCTTGAAAGTGTAAAAGATACTTTTTTTCTCAAATCAGATCATCATCAACAAATGTGTTGATGGTTTTTTCTACACAACAACAACTAAGACAAAATACAAATATCGTATCTCTCTTCAAAGGTAAATCTCTATTAGCAACCCTCAAGAGATATCCCCAAGGTCTCTAATGTTAGGTCGTGACAATGCATAAACAACATAGATAATATGTGAAAATGTTGGTAATCACAAGTGACCTTGAAAACAAATGTTGGAAGCTTTAGAATTATCAGATCTTGCAATATGGTGATACTTTTAATCCTAAAACCTAACTCAAAATTTAAAAGAAATAGCAAAAGAGAAATGGTTTAGAGAAGTTTTATCAAAAGTAAACTAAATCTAAGACCAACAATGCAAATGAAAAAACACTCAAAGTGGACCAATCCTTCAAAACCAGTTCTAACTTAACTCAAATTAAATCTGCGATCTTCTAAGGAATTAAATATTTTCAAATCATGAAGCATTCACCCAAATCAACCTTATATTTTAATTGAAATGAATAAATAGCCACAATTCAACTTAGCACATAAATTCAAGGCCTAGGCTAACTTTACATAGCAACTTACAATTAGCAAGCTGCTAAAAGTATGGACCAAGGATTGCTCAAACATTTCAAATATTAAACCATAAACACCGTTGCATCACATCTATATCTAAAATATAACATGCAACTAATAATATTAAAGAAATCTTAAAGATCTTGAACAAAAAGAACCATGAAAAGTGAAGCAACATAAGAAAGAGCACCAAAGAACAATGTCTTTACTTATATTGAATCACCCAAGTTTGCAACAATTCATGTATTCTCAATGTAACAACACTTGCTCTCAAAAAAAGCTAACTCCTACCACAATTATAGCTCTTACAACTATGTCTAACTAATTCTAACCCTTACAAATGAAGCTGGAACCTCAATTTATAGAAGAGCAACATTAGGTTGGCCCAAAATTAGGGTCACATGCTTAGGTCAGCCCAACGGGTCAGCCTAGAGTTTTTAAAATAAAATAAAATAACATTAAATATTTGCAATCAACTCTAGGTCGACCTGTGTCCTTCTAGAAATATTATTTTTTGATGGCACAAAGTTTGAAGTTGTCCCTATTTACTGGCTAGAAGTCACATGTCTAGCATAAATCTCTAGGTGGTTGGAAGCTGGCTATTTTTTCCCTCCTTGTTGATTTTTAATTTATTGGATAACTCTTTGAATTTTTCCAATATTTTTTTCATATCTTCTAGATCTAGAACTATAATAAATTTAATTCTTCGCATTCATGTTCTTTTGACTAAATTTCCTTCTCCCTGTCATTATCTCCAGAAAAATAATGCAACTATTGTATATCTTTTTCATTTTTACTTGTAACTTTATTATTTTCTTTAAAGCCTTTGTAAGGAGTTATTTCCTATAATTCAATACTTCTACCCATTCCTTTATCTTAACAATATCATCTATAGTTAATTCAAGATTCTAGAGGTGCCTGTAGGATCTTCTTCAATTCTTTAGTAGAAGATTCATCAATCTTATTGCAATCTAAAGAAAACTAAGAGATATTCTCTAGAAAGTAAACAACATTGGTGTGTACCTTAAGAATCTGTTCAATTGCTTCATCTCCTCTACTACTGACACCCTGAAGCTATTCATGTGTGCTATGAACATAGGATTTCAACCTCTCAATTTCTAAAACTACCTCTTTAGGGTAAAATCCCTCTAGAATAGTACTTTCACTTCCCACAGTTTGTAGAGGCTTCATCAAATGTTGTGCATATTTGGAAACATCATTTAGCTATCTTTGCAACTTCTCCTTTTCCTCATTTTCTCTATCTAATCTCCTCAAAATTACGTAAGAAGATTCTTGGAATTCTTCCTTTTCCTACTCCTTGGTGGTTGGCCCTAAATTAATAGTTTTTACTTTATAATAAGAGTGCCTAACCTCATCCTTGAACTTATTACCTGCATGAACTAGACTATTTCATTTATTGTAAAATTTCCTGCTTCGAAGGAAGACTATTTCATTTCTTGTAAAATTTCCTCCTTCGGAGGTAGAAGATTTCATTTCTTGTACAAATTTCTTCCATTCTCCACTTTTAGGAGTAGAGACCTCATCATCTTCTTCATCTAGTTTTTCACGATCATTGGATATGTTTCCTTCCTTGCAAACTATTTCTTCTAAAACTTGTACATTATGATGAGGAGAAGGAATAGGAGAATTATTTCCTATAGCTTCTCTCATCTCCATATCATCAGTAGATGTCTATTCATCTTGGACTTCTTTCTCTATAACTTCCATTCCCTCTATTGGAGAGACCTTATGCTTGGGAGAGTTTCTCCTAACATACACTTGGGGCTTTTCCCCTGAACTTTCCAAATCAACAACATTTACCTAAGAAGGAGCATCTGTATCAGCATTTCCCTTCCTTGGATTAGTATCCTTTTGTCTTTTCATGACTATTCTCCTCTTCCTCATAGGTTGTGAGGTTTCACCTTCTTCTATAGTAGTGCTAACCTAAGGAGCCTTCTTGGTTTTAAGATAGGGCTCTTAATTGATATAACTCTTCCTTCCTCTTGAACATGCTCTTCATGAGGTCCAATAGTATCATCACCTTTATCAGATTCAATTTCTTCATCAAAATGAGACTCCAAGTCTCCCATCAAGTCATAGGTGAATTTTGCACCTTCAACTTCCAGTTCTAATAGCTCGTGCTTTACCCATAACCTAGAATATTTCTTCACTGGCTCAATGACTTGGTCTAAATATAATACCTCTTCCTCTAACCAGTTGATTGGAGGAAATGGTTTTCTCCTATGAGGTTCATAGTCATGATGTTGAACCAAATTCACCTCATCATCCTATACTTGATCAAGTACTTCTACCACTTTGTACAACGTTATCAATTTAAAAGGAAGTCTAGAAAATCTCCTCCTCAGTACATCAAATGCATCTCTACAATTAGCCCAATAGTCCTTAATGTGATCCTTATGCATGAGTGTTCTATTGGATTGCTTCATGGCCTTGCCATATGGGTCAAAATTATTCCTGTTGGTATGAGAATACAACTCAAATTGCACGATTTCCTTCTCAAAATGTTGAGCACTTTCAATAGAAGGGAGGGCCTCTAAAGTTCCCATTCTTAATGGGAATTTTGATCCCAGTCCTTTATTTTTCACCTCCTGCTATAGGATCTCCTCAAAACATACCATTTGTCTTGTCAATTCCACCATTATAAGTTTGTTGGTTGGATACCTGGTTAATCTGAGAGGAACAATTGGAAATCCTTGTACCTGAATGTATGTGAACCTTTGAAATTGGATGAACCATTGACCATATTGCTTGATCAAGTCCATGGAATCAGTAGAAACCCTGACATGAAGAGCATCCTGTAACAACCCATGAATGTACATGAAAAAGGCATCATTGGCCCTTTTGTAGTTGGATTTTTTGTGTTGTAAATATTGGTAAACATCCCATATCTTGCCTTTCCCTATAGTTCCTTTGCAGTTGAGACCTTTGTACTTATTCTTATGTGCCAACATGCAGACGAGATATGAAGTCATGGTGAACCTCTTGGCTTCTTGCACACTTCTCAATTGGGCATCCAGATTGTTGCTTATGATTCTAGCCCAATGGTAGTGCTTGTTCCCCACAATTTGTGTGATGGGGTAGAACATCCAAGTTTGAAAGATGTGATCTTCTTCTACTCCCATGAATCTACCCAAAAGAGTTATAATGTTATGATACTCCAACTTGAAATCACTTATATGCAGCTGTTTGGGAAGCTTTGAATAGTGTGTCTTTGGTTTCAATATCCAAGAATTATTCATGATTTCCAAAGCTCTATTTGGGTCCTCATCATAGAACTTAATTGCTTCCCCAATGTTGATTTCCTCAGTGAGCTTGTGATGTGAGGCAATACTAAAAACCTCTGCAATAGACTCATCAGTTAAATTTTCCATGACTCTGCCTTGTGGCCCAATTACAATCCTTTTTCTAGAGTCATAGTGCTTTGCACATTCTAGGACCAACTCTAGACATAGTTGTGTTGGAGGGAACCCTACTCCTTGTGCCAACTGGGTTGGTGCATTTCTAAACATTGTTTGATAAAATTCATCATAATCAACATGCCCCATATTTTTATTTGCAATCTTTGACCAAGCATAAGAAATCTTTGTCTCTAGCCATATGCCCTTGAATTTATACTTCATCCTTTCTAATATTTTCTCAACCTCCTCTTGCACTAAAGCATCTTTTGACTTGGTGGTCTTGTTAGGGCTTAGCTCAGCCTGCATCTGTTAGAGAAAGGACCAAAATTACCAAAATGAAAGATAGCAATTTAAAATATTATATTAATTCCTAGAAGCACCAATGTATGCAATGGTAATTCCATTAAATCATGATGATAATAATTCAACTCCAATGGTAATACAAGACAAGCAATTCATTTCCAAATATCTTATTCTCACATCATGTATGCATGCAAAATTCATTCAAATTAATCACCATCTCATAAAATAACCATATAATCCAATATGTAAACACTCCATCCATTAGCATTGGGATTATAAAGCAAAACAAAGAGGGGTCAGGTAATTTGAGCTAGCTTGGATTCCCCAGCCAGATTAGAGCTTGGGTAATCTAAGCAAGTTGAGATTTCCTGAATTAAACATGCATTAACTTATGATAATTAAGTACCTTCAATTCATGGGGTCCCGTAACATGATTAAGCATACGAACACATCAAACCTCAAAAAAATGAAACAAATCATCTTCACCTGAGGCTCAATTCATGTTACACATTGGGAGTTCACATTTCACAGAGCTTCAAGGGTATTTCGAGGGACCTCAGATTACCCCAGGTGAACTAACGTTTGAGTAATCCGAGCTTGCTCAAAATAAAAAACTAAGCTCAAAATTTGACAAAGTACTCTCCCTTCGAGCTTGATATTGTAGGCGCAAGGAAGATTCAGATAATCTAAGGGGGCTTGGATTCTCTAGGTGGATTAGAGCTCAGAAAATCTGAGCTACCTCAGAATTTCCGAGCATAGCTCAAAATCAAATTTTTTACTAAGGATCCAATCTTGTTTACTTTGAATCGATGAATAATGAATGCCTAACCCTCTTAAGACTAAATCATTGACATTTCATGAAAATTTTGAATTAAACAATTTGTTCCACAATCCTTAACATCATTCATTTTATCAAATTTGCAACCACCAAAACTGGGGTTTCAATCTATTGTTCAAAATAGGGAGACAATTCAAAATTTCGATATCAATCATGAAAATAGAATGCATTGAGTGAATTTCAAGAGTATTCAGCAAATTTCATTCACTGAATACATTCAAATCGAAGCCCTACTTCAGATTTTTAAGAATAAACTCTTTAAAGAACAATAAACCCTAAGTGACAGGACACAATCATAATCTCGAACTCAATAGATGGCTTCACCACACAAGGATTTAACAAAAAAACTCAAAATTAAGAAAAACCACATGAAAAGTATTGAAAGCATACCTTGAAGTGGCATGCAAAAGAGGAAAACACAATGGCAAACCAAAGATGGAAAGACTGAAACCCCAAAACAATCCCTCAGAGAGAACAATCCCAACGTTGAAGCCCAAATGAAATGTAGGATAGTGGAGACCCTTCTCAACATCAAGCACCAAAAAATGAAAAATGGCCAAATGATCCCCCAAACCTCAATTTATCACCAAATTGACTCTTTAAAACTCATTAATGCAAGCAATAAATACTCCATTGTACTCTCTCAGAAAACTCAAAAACCTAAAAGGAGCTTAGACTTGGGTAACCCAAGGTAGCTTGGATTACTTGGATGGATTATGGCTCAGGTAATCTGAGGTACCTCAGAATTACCGAACCTACCCTAAACTTAATCAATTTTCCTTCAAATTCAAAGTTTTGAGCAAGGGTCAGCCTCAAAGAGCCAGACAATCATCATGATGCTACAAAAATGACATCTCATATGTAGATTTATCATTAAGAAATTTGGGTAAAACAAGACCAAAATTGAGAGACTTATCCCTTAAGGGGATGAAGTCAGGACACTACGAAAACAAAGAGGTAAACAAAAAAAGAAAAGAGAGTCCCTACTTTCAGCGGGGCATGTGTACAAAAATTGCACAACAAATGGTGACTCCTACTGGGGAAATGCTCCATGGCATTTTGATGACAAACTAGAATCAAGAACCCAGAATCTCTAGTTTCATTCCTCGCATTGAGTCAACCACAAATAGAGTTTCAAATCCCATGAACAAGAAAGCCTTTCTTGTGCCAGGGTCAAAGTGTGTGCAAATGTATTCATTTCCCTCCCTCAGTAATTGCAGGAACCAAACACAATGGAATGAAGCTACATAAAGATTCTAACTCCAAAGGCATCTTGGATAGAGCCTTGTAGCTAGTCAAGCATCCATAGCCTCGACGAGGTTATTGCTATGGCCCTCCCGAGCATAGTTCTACTACCAGTTGGGTGTCCATAGCCCTGGTAGAGATATTCAGATACTCTAATGAGGTGAATATTCACTTTTGATTTTTCAATATTTTTTCTTCTTTTCTTATGATATTCTTTTAAGATCTTTTAAACTTTCCTTTTCACCTTGTAAGAAATGAAGCTCACACTCAGGGCTGAGAACCACAGTGGTGCTGAAGTAGAAATAAGATTTTTCACACAACTAGACTTCATAAGGAACCTTTAACAACCTTAGAATTCTTAAGATGTGTGTATAAGTGTAAGACCCAAGCACACTCTGGATTTAACTTAATCCAATGACTCATCTACTTCAAGCATTAGCACATGTGACACCAAGTATAGGATTTCCACCAATTGACTCTGGAAGGATGGTTAAAGTTTGTAAAAGAAATACCTGGAACAATCCATGATAGTATAATCATTGTTATGCAAGTGTAGCATTCTCAACCAAAAACAGGGGAGCCAAGAACTAAAAGAAAAATGGAAACAAAGCCCAAACCTAAACTAAAGTAGATCTACACTAACCAAAAATAGAAAACAAACAAAGCAAAGAAAAAAAACCAGCACCTAAGATAACTATTTACAAGGGAGGAATTGTAAGTATCTTAGGACAGGAAGTAATGCTTCAAAAATTTCTCGTTGATAGGAAATGAGACATCCTCTCCAGTGAGAGTTTTTAGGCAAAAAGCATTGTCTCCCAATATTTCTGAAATCTAGAAGGGGCCAAGCCAAAGCTTATCAAAATTTCCATGCTCCCCTTTTCTATCATGTGATTTATCCCAATAGAGAACCAAGTCAGATATTCTAAAGGCTTTCACCCTAGCCTTTCAATCAAACCATCTCTTAATGACACCTTGATATTTAGCAAATTTTTCTTTAGAACACTTCATCCCTTTTCTCTTCAAGGTGTATAAGTTCAACCAAACGGGACTTAAATTTTCCTTCCTCATCATAGTAATTGTTAGTAACTACAAAGTAGATATTTTTAGCTGAATTGGGAATACTGGCTCCAAACCATACACAAGGTGGTAAGGAGAGGTTCCTAGAGATGCCTTATGTCTAGTGTGATCCACCCAAAGAGAAATCTAAGTTGGGTATGCCAGTCTTTAGGGTTCCTCTAGATAATAATTTATAGATGAATGTTAAAAGATTCTTATTTGAGGACTCAGCTAGACCGTTTCCTTATGGGTAGTAATTGTAGGAAAACTTAACAATGATTCCATGATCAAAATCCCAACCAAAAAAATTTAACGAAGCAAATACAGGACCATTATCACAAACCAAATCAAATGGGAAACCAAAGTGATTAATAATACCTTATTCTAGAAAATTGATTACCACTTCAGAAGTGCATTGCTTGCAAGCAAGAGCTTCAGTCCACCTAGTGAAGTAATCAGTTATAGTGAAAATGTACCAGTTGCTTGTAGAGGAAGGTGGGTTGATTGGACCGATGAAGTCCAAACCCCATTTTGCAAATGGTTTTACCTCTATTACTAGCTAGAGTGGAAGGGCTGTGTACTTCTCCTTGTTGGTTGTAGTTTGGCACACATGGCAAGTCCTCATGTGGTTGTGTGCATCCTTAAACAATGTTGGCCAATAATAGCCTACCCTCAAAATTTGATTTGTAGAAGCTGGTCTAGAACCATGGCTTGTGCCATACTTGTCATGAAATTTAGTCATCACTCTCTCAGCTTCCTCTTTTTTGAGACAACGAAGGTAAACTCCATGATTCTTCTTGCATAAAACAACCCCCTTCAACATGTAGTTGTCACTTTTCAAACACAGAGCTCTCTGATGCACTTCATTGAGATGATTAAGACATTGTTGATTTAAGAAATAGTAGATAATGTCATCATACCATTCACTTGGAGAAATATCTTGAAGGTGATAGTGTTGTATCGTGAGATCTGGACTAATTACTACCATAGTCTTAGTTAATCCCTACTCTCTCACCAATTTCACAGGCTAGATCTCAATATCATGCTCTTGCAACATTGTAACCCACTTATCTCTTCTTTCTCCTAGTTTTTTTTGCATTCATATTGACTATAGGATCTGGCACGATTGCAAAGACCTTATTTCAAAAGATATAGTTCCTAAATTTCTTCACTACTCTGACCAAAGCATACACTTTTTTTCTACATTAGGATATCTCAATTCTACATCTTTTAATGAAGCACTCATGCAAGCTATAGGATGCTCACTTCCTTGGTCAGATTTATGAGTTAACATACCACCACAGGAATGATCAGATGCAAACGAATATATATAGAAGGGCTTGGAATAGTCAAGGCTCACTAATACTGGTGAATCAACTATTTCCCTCTTGATTTCTACAAAATCATCCTTCGCTTCAACACTCCACTCAACTTTCACATCCTACTTTAGCATTGCATTCAAGGGTTTAACTATTTCCGCGAATGTAGTGATAAAATTTCTAACAAAGATTATTTTCCCAAAAAATGACTTTATTTCATTTTTACTTGTTGGTGGCTAGATCTTCAATATTGCCTCTACTCATTTAGGATCAATAGAGATACCCTTTTTTGAGATAACATGTCCTACCAACTTCCCTTATGTGACTCCAAAGATGCACTTCTTAGGATTAAGTGAAATACCAAATTCTCCATACTTTTGGAATACTTTGCACAAATCTATGATATGATCACCTTATTTCTTCAAGAAGACTGTTAAATCATCCATTTAAATGATGATACACTTACCAATGATTTCCTTGAAGGAAATGTCCACAACCCTCTAAAAAGTTGCTCATGCATTGATTATCCCAAAAGGAATTCTCCTATAAGAAAAAGTCCCCCACTTTGTGGTGTAGGAAGTTTTGTGCCTATCCTCATATTGCTCCTTGACATGATAATATCTTGAGTATCCATCTAAAAAGGACATCATCTAGGATCCATTGGAAATATGTAACACTTCATCTAGTGATGGGACTAGGTAGTTGTCCTTTTCTGAGTCGCAATTGAGATTTTTGAAATCAACACATAGCCTAATTTCTCTATTCTTCTTCCTTACTAGAACCAAATTAGCAACCCAAGTTGAATGCTTGACCGAAAATATGATTTGAGTAGATAATAACTTTTGTACCTCCTTCTGAATGATAGGTTCCAATAGGACATTTATTGGTCTTTGTCTTTGTCTGAATGGTTTGGCACTTGGCTTGAGAGGAATAGTATGTGTAATAATTGAAGTATCATATGTTTTCAAATCCTCATAACTCTAATCTATTACATCTTGATACGTATGTAGTGCATCTATGATTCCTCTTCTTTCCTCTGGAGTACATACCTTCCCAATAAAAACATTCTTAGCATTGTCTTGAGTCCCCATATTATAAGTGTCACACTATATACTAATGCACTCCTGCTTAGCCTATTACTCTTGATCCTTTATTTTATCTAGATAAAAAATTCTCTCTAGCTACACCATCCCTTTTGGAATAGTGTTGGTTTTCATATTGATGACCCCTTCTAGGTCCATCTCTATTTCTTGGGGTTCCACTTCATCAATTATCTTAGAAGTAAACACGTAAGAGATCATAATAAAATCAAGAATGTGCTTTTCATCCTCAAATACCTAAAAATTAGTTATGTTATTGAGCATTGATGGCACTGGAGTGAGCTCCATAGTAAACTTCTTCAAACCAAAAAGTGACAAGGGCTGCAACGTACTAGCTACCTGAACTAAAGCATCTCCAATTTGGTTCTTACTATGGGGTATCAATTGAATATTAAAAGTGTCAAATCCTTCAATAAGATCCCAAAATCTATGTCTGTAATTGGTCATTCTTCTATCATGACATGAGCACTGCTTTATAACTTTCCTAACTACCAGCACATAATCTCCAAAAAATTGCAGAATTTTAACTTTCTTTGTTAATGCCATCATTAATCCATGAATCAAGGCTTTGTATTCAACTACATTATTAGTACAGTGAAATTGAAGTCTATGAGCAGCAAAAATGGTTTTACCTTTAGGACTGATCAACTCAAATATGGCTCCAACACCTTGCTTAGATTTGGATCCATCGAACCTAAGTTTCCAATAACCAATAGCTCCTGACCCTCTTGATTTACCCTTAGTTTTGACTATTAGGAGGCACTTCTAAAGGTATTAATCTTTTACCTTTAGGATCATCTTGGATACTTTGTACACTTATCTTGACATCTGGGGTCAAATTGATGCAACTTTGTATTTGCTCCACTACTGTCTGACATAAGCAACATTCTAGTTATGAATGAGAAGCATTGTGAACCCTACACTAGTTTAGGAAAGTAGTTCTTCAAAATTCATGCATCTGCCTAGTTGGATTTGATCTTCTATACACTTTTTGATAAACTCTTGAAAACTATCCAACAAACTAAGTTCACCATCTTCTTGGTCATCACCTTCTTCTATTGTTTCAACTAATGCTCTAGTACTACTGGATTCTAATGTGAGCTCAGTGGGTGTGCTTTACAACATAAAGATTTCCTTTATATCTGATTCTGAAAGAGGGGCCACTATTACATAATTCCCCAAACTAACTTTTGATACTAATATCTCATTTGAAGTATTCTAGTATTCAGTAATTACATACTTCATTCTAAGTTCCCTTTCAATCCTAATTTGATTTGGTAATCCTTTCTAGGGAAGCCACATGTGGGACTGATCAGTCAACACATGTCTGTTTAGTGCCTTACTAAAATCTCTGCCTAAGATTAGACCATACGTATCAGGAATATTTGCCACTTGAATGTTGATAATTTGTTGAATCCTAGGGTCTTAAGCAATTTTCATAGGAATCATATTTAGTTCTCCCACCACATTCACTTATGTCTTGTCCAATTGAGTAATTTTTCATTGAGAAGCTACAAGAGTAATACGTAAGGTTCTACAGACAACAAAAGTAATGACATTCGTGGAGGCCCTTGAGTCTAGAAGACATTTGTGTAAGTTCTTCCCAAAGATACAAATAAAAATCAGAAAAGGAGGAGTTTTTGTCTTGCCTTGAAATAGACTTAGCTAAGTGAACACTTGTGCAACTTGATTCCTATCCTTTTCTTTATGTTTATCTCTAGGTTGTGCTTGAGTTTGGTCTTTTGGTGCTTGTGAACTAGAAGTTTTTCCAACTACTTGACTAGCTATCCTATCTTGGGGAACTACATTTTCTTTAAAAGCTCCTAAAATTATATTTATGATAGCAGGAACTCTTAGCAACTCAAAAGTAGAAATAATTACCTTTAACTTCTTGAGTTCTTCAGCCACATATTCACCCAATTGCTCCATGTTCATACCAACATGAATGTCCTTGGGATGATTCACCAACTTTTCCTTGCCTTCATCGATGTTAATCCCTTTAGAGGAATCAGATTGTCCTCCCTTTGAAAAATACTATGTAGGAACATGAGGATAGGATGGATTATTACTGGCATGGGGATCAAGAGGTGTGGTGAAGTTGTTCAGAGGGATTGATGTAGTGAATGGGCCTCCAACTTTTGGACCTCTAGTTGGCCTGTTCCTCAAATAATACTTTCTTGTAGGCTGCTAGAACATTTGGACTTCTTCAATACTTGTTTCTTCTTCATCTAAAGGACCATTGTCATTCTCAGTACCTTCATTGAACAATTGTGAAATCTCATCCCCATTGTATACTTTCTCTTTACTATCATCTTGCTCACTTGACTCTTGTTCTAGCTTATTATATTCACTTTGTGGGAAAGGAGCATGATTCAACACCATTATTGAAGAATCATAAGGCCCAAATGGTACCAATTCTTGATTGTTGGAATTTTTTTTAACCTCATACTGAAAGATGGATGCAGCAGTCTAGAACTTGGGACATTTCAACTCAAAATGTTTACTTGCCTTGTGGAGTCTACACCATCCAGACAAAGCTTCCTCTGCTATATACACACCACTCTAAGGCTTTTCCTGATTAGGAGGGTGATCCAATGGAGTAGGGACACCTCCATTATTTGGCCTTGTATTACATGTTATATTCTACTTTTGGGGCTATCTCCTGTCAAATCCTTGTCCCCCTATTTGTCCTCTATCAAATTTTTTCCCAGATGGCTTCCCTTTGTCAAAATTATGTGCATGTCCTTGTGCACAATCTTGACCCTCCCTATTATAACTAGACTGTATATTCCTTTGAACAACCTAGAGTTGAGTATTTTGGTTCCTCAAGTACGTCACTTCCATATTTAGCTTCTTAACTTGCTCTGTCAACTCATCTAATCTCTCCTTGTCAAGATTACTATAGGGTATTGAACTCAATTTATTCTGAGGATATCTTGATGCTATTCTTGAGCTCATGGACTGGTTTAGTACTTCCAAATTTTTCAAGTATGTGGGAAAAACAACTTTTTGTTGTGAATGGAGGGGCTTATTGAAATTTTTTTGATGATAGTTGGGCATTGGTGGGGCTTGATTCATTGGAGGACTTGGATGTGGAACTAAAGGAAATTGTGGCACCAAATTCATAATGGGTGTATGGTTAGTCAAAGCCTAGTTGAGGGCTTGAATTTTTCCTGGGTGAGCAGCAGGTCCTAAAGATGGCAAGCATCCTAAAAAATGCTGCCTCAAATCTATGCTAAGCTTGACTGCCTTTGCATAGGCATCCAACAAAGTGTTGGGGGGATTAGGCCTCCATTTCAAGAAAGTGGTTGTAAGACTGTCAAGAGTCTCATAATAGACTTCCAAGGTAGTAGCATTATCTAGAGCATAAGGAGCTTGCAACCTAGTGTATGCATGATGAAACCTATTATTGAATGACCCTATATTCTTATTAACCTTCCTTTTAACCCTAGTGAATTGCATATACAACTCATCAGCACTAATAGGGTTTTTAAACTTCTACAGAAATGTATTCTCAAGCTTTGTCCAATTGTGAATTGACCCATTAGGCAAGTGGTTATCCTAGTAAAAAGCATCTTCTCATAGGGAATAAGGGAAAATCTTACATACAACATCCTCATGATTGATCCCTCTATCCCTGAGACAAGTTTGGAAAATCCTAATGTGCTCCTCTACAGCCCTATTAGGATCATTGATATGAAACTTGGAGGAGAAATGTTCAGAGTTTTTGGGCATGACATTGTGGTTGTTAAAGGATAAGGGTGATGAGTTGTTTTCTAAGAAATCCATTATTGGAGGTGGAGGTGGAAAAGGTTGATTAATCACTAGTTGTGGTTGTTGAATGGGAATGGCTTCAGAATCAGATGATGAAGAACTTGATGGAGGTGAGGATGATGGAGAGGATGGAAATGGTGGAGTAGATGATGATTCTCCCCTTCTTTTGTCCCTTCTTGACCTAGTAGGGGCTGGTAACTCTTCAAAATTTTCCTCCACTGGTGTAGATCTAGTTCTTCTTTGAAGTCTTTGAGGAGAAATTTCAGATAGAAAATGATCCAGCTTTCTTTATTTAGGCCCTCCTTCTAGCACCAATATATTGATGGTTTTTTCTACACAACAACAACTTAGAAAAAATACAAATATCCCATCTCTCTTGAAAGGTAAATCTCTATCAGCAAGCCTCGAGAGATAACCCAAAGGTCTCTAATGTTAGGTCTTGACAATGCATAAACAACTTAGATATTATGTGAAAATTCTAGTAATCACAAGGGACCTTAAAAACAAACATTGGAAGCTTTAGGTTTATCATATCTTGTAATATGGTGATACTTTTAATCCTAAAACCTAACTCAAATTTTAAAAGAAATAGCAAAAGAGAAAGGGTTTCAATAATTTTTATGAAAATTAAACTAAATCTAAGACCAACAATGCAAATGATAAAACACTCAAAGTGGACCAATCCTTCAACACCAATTCCTACTTAACCCAAATTAAATCTGCAATCTCACAAAAATAGTGCAATCTTCTAAGGAATTAAATATTTTCAGATCATGAAGCATTCGCCCAAATCAACCTTATTTTGCAATTGAAATGAATAAATACCAACAATTAAACTTAGCATATAAATTCAAGGCCCAGGCTAACTTTACACAACAACTTACAATCAGCAAGCTACTAAATGTATGGACCAAGGATTGCTCAAACACTTCAAATATTAAACCATAAACACCATTGCATCACATATAAATCTGAAATCTAACATGCAACTAACAATCTCAAAGCAATCTTAAAGATCTAGAACAACAAGAACCATGAAAAGTGAAGCAACACAAGAAAGAGCACCAAAGAACAATGTCTTTGCTTATATTGAATCACCCAAGTTTGTAACAATTCATGTATTCTCAATGTAACAACAATTTCTCTTAGAAAATTCTAACTCCTACCTTAATTCTAGCTCTTGCAACTATGTCTAACTGATTCTAACCCTTACAAATGAAGTTGGAGCCTCAATTTATCAAAGAGAAACATTAGGTCAGCCCAAAATTAGGGTTACATGCTTACGTTAGCCCAACAGGTTGGCCTAAACTTTTAAAATAAAATAAAATTACATTAAATATTTGCAATCAACTCCAGGCCAGCTTGGGTCCTTCTAGAAATATTTTTTTTGATGGCACAAAGTTCGAGGTCATCCATGTTTGCTAGCTAGAAGTCACATGTTTGGTACAAATCTCTAGGCAGCTGGAAGCTGGCTATCTTCTCCCTCCTTGTTGATTTCTATTTTATTAGATAACTCTTTGAAGTTTTCCAATATTTCTTTCATATCTTATGGATATGGAACTGGAATAAATTTAATTCTTGTCTTATGATTTTTAAATTCTTCCCAATGCTGGGGCATCACCTTATTCTATTCAATCTATAGCTCATGGTATTTATCTAGTTTTGAAATGTAAATTGTTGCATCTTTTAGTATTTTTTTAGTGATTGGAGCACTATCAAAAGGAGCATATATCTTGATCCATTGTCCTTGTAATCTATTGCAATTCATGTTCTTTTGAAAAAAAATCCTTCTCCCTGTCATTATCTCTAGAAAGAAAATGCAACTATTGTATATCTCTTTTATTTTTCCCTATAACTTCAATATTTTATTTAAAGCCTTCGTAAATATTTCTTTAATATAATTCCAGCCTTCTATCCATTCCTTTATCTTGCCAATATCATCTGGAGTTAATTCTTCTAGAGGTGACTACAGGATCTTCAATTCTTCAGCAGTAGATTCATCAATCTTATTACAATTTGCAACAAACTATGAGGTATTCTCTAGAAAGTCAGTAGCATTAGTGTGTATCTTAATTAATTTTTCAATTACTTCATCTTGTCTACTACTGACACACTAAAGCCAGTCATGTGTGCTATGAATAGAGGATTTCAACATCTCAATTCCTGAAACTTCCTCTTTAGGAAACAATCCCTCTGGAATAGTACTTTCACTTCCCATAGTTTGTAGAGTCTTCATCAAATGTAAATATTTGTAAACATCATTTAGCTGTCTTTGTAGCTTCTCCTTTTCCTTAGTTTCTCTATCTAATCTCCTCAAAATTTCCTGAGAAGATTCTTGGAATTCTTCCTTTTCTTGCTCCCTTGTGGTTGGTCCTAAATTAATAGTCTGTACTTTCTAATAAAAGGGCCTAACCTCATCCTTGAACTTATTACTTGTAGGCACTGTTACATGAATAACCCTGTTATTAGACTCATCTCTTGATATCTTAAAGATTTTCTTGGCTCTTTTCCTCTATTTGGCCTGTCCCCACTACTCAAGCAACTTGTCCCAACTCAGAGCTTCTTCTTGCACAATTATGGGCTTCTTACTAAGCCTTCTTTCCAAGCATTCAAGAGTTGTGGATTGCTATGTTGCTATCTCCTTATTTGGACTATCAACCACATTTACCTCAACATTCTTCTCTACTTCTGGTTGATCTTCCTATTCATATTTTTCTTGGTGAGGATTGTCAACAACTTCCTCTCAGTTTTCCCCTACCTCAAGGTGATCTTCCAGTTCATCAATTGTTACCTTTTCTGGGGAATTAGATGCTTTTCCTTGAACAACCTCAAACTCTATATTATTACTATCTGCTATGGAGGTAGAATGTTTCATTTCTTGTACAAATTTCCTCCATTCTCCACTTTTAGGAGTAGAGACCTCATCATCTTCTTCATCTGGTTGTTCAGGATCATTGGATATGTTTCCTTCCTCGTGAATTGTTTCTTCTAAAACTTGTACATTATGATGAGGAGAAGGAATAGGAGAATTATTTCCTATAGCTACTCTCTTCTCCATATCATCAATAGGTGCCTCTTCATCTTGCACTTATTTCTTTGTAACTTTCATTCCCTCTATTAGAGAGAGCTTATGCTTGGGAGAGTTTCTACTAACATACACTTGGGGATTTTCCCTTGAAGTTTCCAAATCAACAACCTTTGCTAAAGAAGGAGCATCTATATAAGCATTTCACTTCATTTTCTTGGCATCCTTTTGTCTTTATGTGATTATTCTCCTCTTCCTCATAGGTTGTGACATTTCACCTTCTTCTACAATAATCCTAACTTGAGGAACCTTCTTGGTTTTAGGAGAGGGCTTCTCCCCTTGCTTCACTTGTGTCTAACTCCTAGTCCTCCTCTTAATTGACATGGGTCTTTCTTCCTCTTAAACATCCTATTTACGAGGTTTAGTAGTATCATCACCTTTATCAACTTAAATATCTTCTTTAGATTGAGACTTCATGTCTCCCATCAAGTCATAGGTGAATTTTTCACCTTCAGCTTCTAGTTCTAACACCTTGTGCTTTACCCATAACTTGGAATACTTCTTCATCAACTCAATGACTTGGTCTAAATATGTTACCTCTTTCTCTGACTAGTTGATTGGAGGAAATGGTTTGTTCGTGTGAGGTTCATAGTCATGATGTTGAACCAAATTCACCTCATCATCCTGTACTTGATTAGGTACTTCTACCACTTTGGACAACCTGATCAATTTAAGAGGCAATCTAGAAAATATCCTCCTAAGGACATAAAATTCATCTCTACAATTAGCCCAATAGTCCTCAATGTGATCCTTATTCTTGAATATTCTATTGGATTCATTCATGGCCTTACCATATGGGTGAAAATTATTCCTTTTGGTATGAGTTGATACAATTCAAATTGTGTCATTTCCTTATCAGAATTTTGAGCACTTTGAATAGAATGGAATGCCTCTAAAGTTCCCATTCTTAATGGGAATTCTGATCCCAATCCTTTATTTTTCACCTCTTACTGTAGGATCTCCTCAAAACCTACCATTTGTCTTGTCAATTCCAACATTAGAATTTTGTTGGTTGGATACCTGGGTAATCTGAGAGGAACAACTAGAGATCCTTGTACCTAGATGTATGTGAATCTTTGAAATTAGATGAACCATTGAACATATTACTTGATCAAGTCCATGGCATCACTAGAAACCTTGACATGAAGAGCATCATGTAACAACCTGGGAATGTACATGAAGAAGGCATCATTGGCCCTTCTTTAGTTGGATGTTTTGTGTTGTAACTGTGGGTAAACATCCCATATCTTGTCTTTCCCTATAGTTCCTTCATAGCTAAGACCTTTGTACTTAGTCTTATTTTCCAACATGTAGATGAGATATGAAGTCATGTTGAACTTGTTGGTTTCTTGCACACTTCTCAATTGGGAATCCAGATTGTTACTTATGATTCTAGCCCAGTGGTAATGATTGTTCGCCACAATTTCTATGATGGGGTGAAACATCCATGTCTAAAATATGTGATCTTTTTTTCTACTCCCATGACTCTACCAAAAATATTTATAATGCCATGATACTCCATCTTCAAATCACTTTTTTGTTGTTATTTGGGAAGCTTTGAGTAGTGTGGCTTTGGTTTTAGTATCCAAGAATTGTTCATGATTTCCAAAGCTCTGTTGGGGTCCTCATCACACAACTTAATTGCTTCCCCAATGTTTATTACCTCAATGAGCTTGTGATGTGAGGCAATATTGATAACCTCTGAAATGGACTCTTTAGTTAAATTTTCCATGACTCAGCCTTGTGACCCAATTACAATCCTTGTTCTAGAGTCATAGTGCTTTGCACATTCTAGGACCAGCTCTAGACATAGTTGTGTTGGAGGGAACCTTGCTGCATGTTCCAATCTAGTGTGAGTGATAACCAATGCCAACTGGGTTGGTACATTTCCAAACATTCTCTGTTGAAAGATATCATAAGATTCAACATGCCCCATATTTGTATCTGGAATTGTTGACCAAGCAGACACAATCTTGGTCTCTGTCCATATGCCTTGGAAGTCATACTTCATCCTTTCTAATGTTCTCTTAACCTCCTCTTGCACTAAAGAAACTTTTGACTTGGTGGTCTTGTTAGGGCTTAGCTCAGCCTACATCTGCTAGAGAAAGGACAAAAATTACCAAAATGGAAGATAACAATTTAACGTATTATATTAATTTCAAGAAGCACTAATGTATGCAATGGTAATTCCATTAAATTATAATGACAATAATTCAACTCCAATGGAAATACAAGAGAAGTAATTCATTTCAAAATATCTTATTCTCACATCATGTATGCATGCAAATTTTATACAAATTAATCACCATCTCATAAAATAACCATATAATCCAATATGTGTTGGATTTTGTGGTTGTGTTGCTGATATTTGGTTGTCATTGATGTCAAAACTATTAGCATTATTGCATTAGAAGTTGTATATGTCAAGGATATTGAGAAAATTGTAATAAGAAGTGTTATAGGTTGTTAGTGGTGAAGTGAAGTTCTTTCTATCAGTGTGTTTAGTACATTGTTGTTATGAGGTTGTCGACTAAAGGGTTTCTTGTTGAGTAGATCTAGTTTATCTAGGTTGAATTTCAAAGATCCTCATGAAGAGTTGATCGAGTTATGGTGATTTTCATTCTGACATTTTTCTTGTCGCTTCAGTTAGTGTTCCTAGCTGAATATTTTGTGATTTTAGTAAGTTTAGTTGTTGTAGATGCTTCTCTTTTGTTTCATGACTCTTTTGGATTGTTTCTAGTTCATTCTCTATCTTTGTGGCATGTTCGCACTGACCGTTGTGCTTGTGATCTGAGATTTTCTCTTGCGTGTTCATGTTTCTGATGTTCTTGGCCGACAAGGTGTTGAAGTGTGTTGTGGATCTTCAAGGAGAAATTGATTGAAGTTTTTTCATGTTGGAGATGTTTTTTGTGGTCTTCACTATGTTATGTTTGACCTTGGTTGATTCGCATGAATAATATTTATTTGTTTTTGGTCGGTTGTTTGTAATTATTTTATTATCTTTTGTGGTTGACTTATAGCGATGTAATTTATTGTTGTGGATATATAAGAGCGATTGTTTTATCATTTGATGGAATGAGTGTGGGTGTGAATGTGAAGTGTATAATTCCTATGTGAAAATAAAGTTCAAATCATTCAAAGGTAGAGAAGAGTGTGAAGAAGTGTTCATGTGCTTAACTGAAATTGTAACCAGGCATTATTAGATGTTATTTTCTCAGTTCAAATACAGATGGTTTCCATTTGAATCTTTGTATAAGATAGTGTGTCTTCCTTGGGTAGTAAGCCTTGTTGTATTTGAGTAGTGAGCTCAAGGTAGTGTGCTTGAATGCATGTGCATTCCCCATTTATATTTCCTTATACTTTTAATAGGGTATAATGTTGTGGATTGACCTCCCCATGGTTTCTTGCCTAATAGGGTTTCCACATAAAAAATATTTGTGTTATGTGTGCTTCTAATGTGTTGTTGATTTATGCTTTCATGATTAATGATCAGATCTGAAATTAAGGTTAATAAGTTGAATAAGTTTGAGATTCGGTGACAACTGATTCACCCCCCCTCTTAGTTGTCTCCCCTTGAGTTTCCAACAATTGGTATGAGAGCTTGTAGTTCCTTGGAAGAAGTTTAATAGCTTGAGGTGATCCAGGATGGCAACTTATAAGAAGGAAAGTCCTATATTTTATGGAACAAATTATTCTTTGTGGAACTCTCAAATGGAGTGTCGTCTGAGATGCATTGGTGATCCCTATTGGAGCATTACAAAAAATATATATGTTATTCTATAGAATGGTCCTACTACTTCTGCTGAGATCATGGATGTTGAATATAATATCAGGGCTAAGGAGGAGTTGTTGAGTGCTTTGACTAATACTGAGATGACAAATGTGATGTATTTGAAGACTGCTTATGAGATTTGGAAGAAGTTGGAGACCTTGTATGAAGGAGATGCAAATGTGAAGATTGCTAAGCTACATAGTTTGAAAGGAAAATATGAAAAGTTGAAAATGGGTGATGATGAAAATATTACTACTTCCATGGAAAGAGTAAATGAACTTGTGTGTGGTATCAAATGTGTTGGTGGAAAGATAGATGAATCAAATATTGTTGCTAAAGTGCTTAGATCTTTTCCTAATTCTTACAAAGAAAAGGCTAGTGCTATTGAAGAACTCTAAATTGTGGAAAATGTTACCAGGGATATGTTGATTGGTAAGCTGACTACTTTTGAGTTGAGTGAATCTAGTCACGCCCTTCCTAAGGTTGAATCTACATTTAAGGCTACTACTTTGGAAGATATAGACATAGATATGATCCAAGTGAAATTTCATCAAGAAAGACATTCAAGTATGAGGATGAAATGAAATAGATGGATGGAGAAGAAACAGATCTTGAAGAACTTGAAGCATTGATTGTGAAAAGAGAATCTAGAGGACAAGGTAAGTATAAGGGGAATTTTCCTATTAAATGTTTCTCTTTCAATAAGATAGGTCATTTTGCATCAAGGTGTCTTGAGAGAGTTTCCAAGCCAAGATTTAACAAGCCTAAATTCCAAAAGAAGTGCTACTATGTTGTTGATGAAGGTGTAATAGATTATGAATCTAATAGAGGAAATGCAAGTGAAGATGTATTCATGTTTATGGCTATCAAGGAAAATAATCTTGTGTCTACTAAATCTGCTAGTTGTACAAATGTGGAGAGATCCCTAGTTTCTTCAGTTGAAGAGAAAGATGAATGGGTAATTGATAGTGGTTGTTCTCATAATATGAAAGGAGATAAAAGTAAGTTTGTGAATTTGGAGAAGTATGATGGTGGTGTTGTGAGATTTGATGATAACACAACTAGTGTGATCCATGGAAGAGAATGCATTTCTCTTGATGGTAAGTATAACACTGATGATGTCTTGTATTTTGAAGGTTTGTAGCATAATATTTTGAGTGTTTGTCAAATGGTTGATAAGGGATACAATCTTGACTTCATGGATGGTAAGTGCAAAATATTGGGAAAATCTTGAAATGTGATTGCATCAAGTACACAAACAAAAGGTAATATCTTTCATCTGAATGCTGCTAGTAAAAGTTGGTTGATTGCTCAAGTTGATGAGAGTTGGCTATGGCATAGGAGAATGTGTCATGTTAAATTTGATAACATTGTCAAGATAAGTTCTACTAAAGTTGTGAGAGATCTTCCTAAGCTAATGAAACCTACTAATGCCATATGCAAAGAATTTCAATTAAGAAAGTAAACAAGAATTTCATTTTGAAGTAAACAAAAAAATTCAAATGGATTGTTGGAACTTGTGCATACTGATTTATGTGGTCCTGCTAGAACTAGAAGTTTACAAGGTTATAGATACTTCATGTTGCTTATTGATGATTATTCAAGGATGATGTGGGCTACTTTCTTAAGGGAGAAATCTGAAGCTCTATAAAAGTTCAAAATCTTTAAGGCTATGGTCGAGACAAAGACTAATTTGAAGATTAAGCATCTAAGATTAGATAGAGGCGGTGAATTCACTTTTGGTGAGTTTAATTCTTTTTGTGAAGAGCATGGAATACAGAGACAACTATCTACATTGTGGACCCCTCAATAGAATGGAGTTGTGGAAAGGAAGAATAGAAGAGTTATAGATATGGCTAGAACCATGATTTTGGAAGGAAATGTGCCTCATATCTATTGGAAAGAAACTATGAGTACTGTTATGTACACACTTAACCAGGTACAAATCAAAGACAATACTAGTAAGACTCCTTTTGAACTATGGACTGGTAAAAATCCTACTATTAGATATTTCAAAATCTTTGGAAGAAAGTGTTATATCAAAAGAGATGAAGATATAGGAAAGTTTGATGCTAGGAGTGATGAAGGAATCTTTCTGGGTTATGCTACTAAAAGTAAGGCCTACCAGTGTTACAATAAGAGATTGAAGAAAATGGTTGAAAGTGAAAATGTTAAGGTTGATGAAGACATACCTGATCTATCTAGAACCTGTGGATATGATTCTAATGATTAGAATGATAGTACAAGAAAAGGAAAGAAAGGTTAGATTACAAGTCAAGTTCAAATCCTTCTGGTGAATCAAGAAAATCAAGAAGGAGAAATTGATGGAAAAACAAAAGAGAGATCAGAAGAGCCTAAAGTTGAAGAACATTATAAGAAGACTATGAGGTATGTGAAATTGAATCATTACAAACATCAGATCATAGGTGATAAGAACAAAGGTGTCCAGACTAGGAGAAAAATTGTCGAAGAATATTGTTTGATTTCAAAGACTGAGCCTAACAATGTGAATGAAGCATGGAAAGATGAACATTGGGTTAAAGCAATTAAAGAGGAACTGTAGCAAATTGAGAAAAATGATACATGGATTCTTGTTCACAAACCTAAGTATAAGAATGTAATTGGAAATAAATGGGTCTTTAGAAACAATATGAATGAACAAGGTGAAGTGGTTAGAAACAAAGCAAGACTAGTTTGTAAGGGATATTCTCAAATGGAAGGTATTGATTTTGAAGAAACCTTTGCCCCTATTGCAAGAATTGAAGCTATGTGATTGTTTCTTTCTTATGTTGCTTATAAAGACTACAAGGTTTATCAAATGGATGCCAAGTATACTTTTCTAAATGGAAAATTGGAAGAAGAGGTATATGTTGAGCAACCTAATGGATTCCAATTGACTAATTAGAAGGATATGGTGTGTTGATTGAAGAAAGCATCATATGGTCTTAAGCAATCCCCTAGAGCATGGTATGCCAAATTGGATAAGTACTTGGTGAAACTTAGATTTAACAAAGGTATTTCTGATAGTAATCTATATTTATAGAATGATAAATATTTGATTGTGGAAGTTTTTGTTGATGATATCATATTTGGAGGAGATGATAGCTTGTGCACGAATTTTGCTAATGAGATGCAAAATGAATTTGAGATGTCAATGATTGGAGACATTAAATTATTCTTGGGATTGCAAATTACTTAGTTAGATAAAGGGATTTTTATATCTTAGTCCAAGTATGTGAAGGAATTGCTGAATAAATTTGGTATGGAAGATTCAAAGCCTGTTGGTACATCCATGGTGACCAAATGCAAGTTGACAATTGCTGATGATTCTCTGAAAGAAAATCAGACAAGATATAGATAAATGACTGGTGGATTTCTTTATTTGACTCAAACTAGGCTTGATATCATGAATATTATATGTATTGTTGCTAGATTTCAAGCTGATCCTAAAGAGTCTCATGTGACTATTGTGAAGAGAATTTTTAGATATTTGAAAGGGACAGTTGATTTTGGTCTATGGTATCCTAAAGATGATGATCTTACTTTGAGTTCCTTTACTAATGCTGATTGGGTAGGAGATGTGAATGATAGGAAAATTACTAGTGGTGGAGTATTTTTCTTGGAAAAGAAGTTGATTTCATGGTTGAGTAAGAAGAAAAATTATATTTCTTTATCTCTTATAGAGGTAGAATACATTGTTGCTACTAATAATTGTACTCAATTATTGTGGATGAAATAGATGCTGAAGGATATCAGAGTTGTGTATGATGAACCTATTGCTATATTCTATGATAACTCAAGTGTTATTAACATTTCTAAGAATTTGGTACTACATTCAAAGACCAAGCATATATCTATAAAATTTCACTTTTTGAGAGAGAAGGTAAGTGAAAAGGAAGTCAGATTGGAGTATGTTCCTACTAAGGAGCAGATTATAGATATCTTTATAAAGTCATTTCCTAAGTATACTTTTGAGTATCTCAGAGGGAAGTTAGGGTTGATTACCCCTCCTAATTAGAACTAAGGATGCATTTCTTTGCATCAATCCATACATTTCATGATCATATTTTGATCCAGATTTATGTTGTGTTGGATACTACTCAGGGGGAGTAGTAAGATGTTCAGAAGTTTAGATATGTAGTTCAGAGCTTGTATTGAAGAGACTTTGTAATTGATGTAAAAGGGGGAGAAGAGTAATGTAAAAAAAAAACTATTGATTATTTTGGGAGAAGAGCCTTGTGGGGAGAAGAGTTGAGGAAAGAAAAGTCAAAACTTAAAGGAAGAGTAAGCGTAGTTGGGTTGATGGTATTTTTCACATCATGTGTCGCCATTAATACTGAAGGGGGAGATTGTTGGATGTTGTGGTTGTGTTTTTGTTATGTGGTTGTCATTGATGTCAACACTATTAGCATTGTTACATTAGAAGCTATATATGTCGAGGATATTAAGAAAATTGTAATAAAAAGTGCTACAGGTTGTCAATGGTGAAGTGAAGTTCTTTCTGTGGGTGTGTACATTATGTTGATGTTTTGAGGTTGTGAACTAAAGGATTTCTTGTTGAGCATGTCTAGTTTATCCATGTAAAATTTTAGAGATCCACATGAAGATTTGATCGAGTTATGGTGGTTTTCATTCTGACAATTTTTCTATCACTTCAGTTAGTGTTCTTGATTAAAGATTCTATGATTTCAGTCATTTCAGTTGCTATGGATGCTTCTCTAGTGTTTAATGATCCTTTTGGATGTTTCTAGTTCATTCTTTATCTTTGTGACATGTCTGCATTGAACGTTGTGCTAGTGATCTGAGATTTTCTCTTGTGTGTTCATGTTTTTCATGTTCTTGGCCGACAAGGTGTTGAAGCATGTTGTGGATCTTCGAGGAGAAATTAATTCAAGTGTTTTCGTGTTGGAGATTTTTTTTTCGGTCTTCAATATGATATGGATGAACTTGGTTGATTCACATGAATAATCTTTATTTGTTTTGGGCTGACTATTTGTAATTATTTTATTATCTTTTTGTGGCCAACTTATAGCGATGCAATTTATTGTTGTGGATATATAAGAGTGATTGTTTTATCATTTGATGGCATTAGTGTGGGTGTGAATGTGAAGTTTATAAGTCCTTTGTGTGAATAAAGTTTAGATCATTTGAAGGTAGAGCAGAGTATGAAGAAGAGTGAAGAAGAGTGAAGAAGTGTTCATGTGTTTAACTAGAGCTATAACCAGGCATTAGAAAATGCTATTTTCTTAGTTCAAATCTAGATGGTTTTAATCTGAATCTTTCTATAAGACAATTTCTCTTCCTTGGGAAATAAGCTTTTTTTGTATTTGAGCAGTGAGCTCAAGGTAGTGTGCCTGAATGCTTGTGCATTCCCCATTTATATTTCCTTATACTTTTAATAGGGTATAATCTTATGGATTGACCTCCACCATGGATTTTCCCCTAACAAGGTTTCCATGTAAAAAATATTCGTGCTATGTGTGCTTCTAATGTTTTGTTGATTTATTCTTTCATGATTAATGATCTAATCTAAAATTAAGGTTAATAAGTTGATTATGTTTGAGATTTGGTGACAACTGATACACCCCCCCTCTTAGTTGTCTACCCTTGAGTTGCCAACAATATGTAAACACTCCATCCATCAACACTGGGATTATAAAGAAAAAAAATAGGGGTCAGGTAATCTGAGCTAGCACAGATTCCTAGGCCAAATTAGAGCTCAAGTAATTCGAGCAAGCTCAGATTTCCTAAATTAAACATTCATTAACTTGTGATCATCAAGTTCCTTCAATTCCTAGGGTCCCTTGACATGATTAAGCATATAAACACATCAAACTTCAAAATCATGAAACAAATCATTTTCACTAGAGGCTCAATTCACATTATGCATTAGGAGTTCACATTTCACGAGGCTCGGGTATTTCTAGGGACCTCAGATTACCCTAGGTGAACTAACATTCAGGTAATCCGAGCTTGCTCAGAATTGAAAACTAAGTTCAAATTTTGACAAAGTACTCACCCTTCGAGCTCAGGATTTTAGGTGCAAGGCAGATCTAAATAATGTGAGGGGGCTCAAATTATCCAAGTAGATTAGAGCTCAGAAAATCTGATTTGCCTGAGAATTTTTGAGCTTAGCTCAAAATAAAAAAAATTACTAAGTGTTGAATCTTGTTTACTTTGAATCAATAAATAATGAATGATTAACCCTCTTAAGACTGAATCATTGCATTTCATGACAAATTAAAATTAAATAATTTGTTCCACAATCCTCAACATCATGCATTTTATCAAATTCACAAGCATCAAAACTAGGTTTTTGATCTGTCATTGAAAATAGGGAAACGATCCAAAATTTTGATATCAATCATGAAAATAGAATGCATCTAGTGAATTTACAGAGTATCCAACAAATTTCATTCACTAAATACATTCAAATTGAAGCCCTATTTCAGCCTTTTAAGAATAAACTTTTTAAAAAACAATAAACCCTAAGTGATAGGACAAAACCACAATCTTGAACTTGACAAATGGCTTCCCCACACAAGGATTTAACAACAAAACTCAAAATGAAGCAAAACCACATGAAAAGTACCGAAAGCATACCCTGAAATGGCATGCAATAGAGGAAAACACAATGGAAAACTAGTGATGGAAAGATTAAAATCCTAGAATGATCCCTTTGAGAGAACAATCCCAATGTTGAAGCCCAAATCAAATGCATGGTAATGGAGACCCTTCTCAGTTTCAAGCACCGAAAAAATGCAAAATGACCAAATGACCCTCCAAACCTCAATTTATCACCAAATTGAATCTTTAAAAATCATTAATGGAAGCAATAAATGCTCCATCATATGCCCCTAGAAAACTCAGATACCCAATGGGAGCTCAGACTCGGGTAATCTAAGGTAGCTTGGATTACCCGATTGGATTATGGTTTAGGTAATCCGAGGCACCTCAGAATTATTGAACCTACCCTGAACTTAATCAATTTTTCTTCAAATTCAATGTTTTGAGTAGGGGTCAGCTTCAAGGTGCTAGGCAATCATCATGACGCTACAAAAATGACATCTCAAAAGTAGATTTATCATTAAGCACTTTGGGAAAAATAAGACAAAAACTGAAAGACTTATCCCTTAAGGGGATGAAGTCAAGACCCTACAGAAATAAGAGGAAAAAAAATAAGAAAGGAGGGTCCCTACTTTTAGTAGTGCGTGTGTGTGAAAATTGCACAACAAAATCCTTTTGAAAGATGCTCACTTCATGAAGGAATTTGAAAGGAAGAAGATGCCCCCTCATGAGGGGAAGGTCAAGGTTTCTCCTACAGGAAAAAGCTGCTCCCTCCTCAAAGAAAATTTCTCAAATTATTTCTTTGTGAACCCATGAAGGAAACATGTTCTATTAGGGGTCCAAGTTGAGAATGCAATTTTCAAAAAAATGGTGCAAGGATTTTTTAGAATAGATTAATTGGAAACGAATTCTTTTTTTGAAAATTGAAGCATCATAGAAATGACATTGTCACACATACAAGGGATAACTCAAGCAAAGAAGAGAGAAAGATAAGAAGAGAGCAAAAGAGAAACAATCACAAACAAGAGAGATAGGGGGATTTGGTTTTGTGGGGTTAGATCTACTCAAGCTTATATAAATAATAGGTAACTATGGTCCAAGGTGAAAGATCATCAATCCCCACTAGATCAAGAAGAATACATAAAATACAAAGTAAAAATAAAAAAATTGGGTCAACATGGAAGGGACGCCTAAATGCCCCCAACACTTTGCATCATCCCCAATTTTCCAAAAGTCAAAACACATAACAGAGGAAGAATGATGATACAAATAGAAGAAGGTTTATGACACAAAATTACTCTTGTATCCAAGAACCAACAAGGGTGACAAGGGTCATCCGGGAACACATAACAGAAGAACGGGGGAACACATCACAACACACACACATAACTAATCTAAAGATAAAGAAGAGGCCTCCCCCTAACACTCATCGACCAAGAGGTCACCCGCTTCTTGATCTAGATCATTGTAAGGGGAAGGAAAATGAGCTTGTAGTTGTGGAATATTAAGGGGAGGAGCTTTTGACCCTCCTGCAACAAGGGCTAAGGAAGAGGCCCCCACAAGGTCTTCTACACCCGACTCTTATGGAGCTATGGTTATCAATTTCACGAAAATCGCCAACAATGTCAAAACTTCGTTTAAAGAGTTGAACACACACTTTATAGGAGTGCCATGTTGTACCTCAATGGATGGAGGTTCCGGTGCTTGAGATTCACCACTTAGCTCACTAAGTGACTCAAGAGTAGTGAAAAACTCAAGGGCAGCTGAAACTTGTTCCATCACCAAAACAAAACAAGCTAGCATGGGACCACCCTTCAGAGAAGATGGACTCCTCTTATGCCCTTCATTGTTGGAAGGGCCAACCTCCACCTTCTACTTCATTGGGAGATGTGAATTCCCCATAGACGAGGCAAGGGGCATGGAGAAGGAGGTGGAGAAAACTACAATAGACACAACTGAGGTATTCAATGTATCCATGGGTTTAGGGAATGGAAAGATTTCTAGGAGGGCCATCAAAAGGGGTGGATCAACCCAAGGAGAAATAAACACCTACAAATTTTTGGGGTTAGGCACGTTCACACTCACAATAGGAGCTAGAATTGAAACTGAGCTCGATTGAATAGAAGCAAAGGGGTGAAGAGAGGAGGACACAATAGAGGCCCTAAAGCAAGGGCGGTTGTCTCCTCTTCCTTCTTCCTTAAAGAGGCCTACTCAACCACCAGAGCCTTTTGTCTGTGTTTGTCCTCATGCATAAGGAAATTTCTATGACTCTTTGAGCTAGAGTTTGAGAGTTGCAAAGGGATAGAAGGCTCCTACTTAGCCATAGGGGTGTCTATCATAGCCATTTTTGATGGAGGGAGAGACTCTCGAATGGGAGCAAGAGGGAGAAATTGAAATTTAGTAGGGGGAGTTGACTCTAGCATCTCTATGACAAGCCTCTTCTCATTTACTACTTCTGGAGAAAAAGAAGTAGGAGGCTACAAAGGCTGGGACATAGAAGATTCTCCTTAGGAAACCTTCCTTCTACCATATCGAATGGTCCTAGGCTCCATGGGTAGAATAGGATGCTCAAATGCGGGATGGTTAGGCTTTTTCCAAGTGGGCACCACAAGATTCTCCCGCAAGTGAAAAACAAAATTTGATGCTACCACAAAAAGGAAAGATGAATTGTTAGGCTAGATAGTGGAAGAGGAAGAAGAGGGACCTCAGGAGTGATTATCTTCTTCTCTTCTACGGGCCTTCATGGCATCACTATCAGCTTTTAAACAAGCCCTATGCAAAACAACATAAGGTGATGGAGGTTATCTTACTCTAGGCATTAAGAGCCCTTTCTTGTACCTCTGATAAGTTTGGTACTAGAGGTCCTTCCTAGAGAGAAGGGGACCAATGGGAGCAAGACAAAAGTGGTCTAAGGAATAACTATCACGTGCAACTAGTAGTTTATAACTAGTGTCATGAATCACATGCACATAACCCTCATGAATGAATTTCAAACATTTATACACAACTAAGGGAACTACATTAATAGCTACTAGCTAGGGGATACCTAGCTTCAATCTGAAGAGTTTGTACCCAAGGATTATGTCAAACAACAGGTTTATGGATTTAGATCTGACAAGGACTGACAAAATGATGCTACCAAGGGGAGGTATGGAAAGTATGTTATGCATATAGATGGTGCTCATTGGTGTGTTGTACCCATCTTTATGCAAGAAGTTGATTAACATAATATCCTTAGTTATGATATCCACCTAAGACATCGTGTCAACAAGAACACCAACTATAGTGTTCCCGTTGATTCACATAGGGATATAAAGAGGAGATGGTTCTTTATTGAAACCCATCAGCAAGTCCTTGTGAGTTGAAGCTTATACCTGTACTACTCCTCATAGGCTACACAGAGGGGATAGGAAGATGCAAAAAAGAGGCCATCGTGTACACTAAACAATACTCTCACAAAGTCGCGAAAGATTTTAGATAGGACAATGACCCAGTTAAGACTTCGCTCTGCAATACTTACAGAACCTCCCAACTACGCCTACTAGGGGTTGCAGGCTAGATCATAAGGAGAAGGGCCTCACAACACTCACACCTACAATGCTCCTAGAACATGAGGAAAGGAGGGTAAAAGTACAAAGCTATGTCACATTTTACAAAGGAAACAACCAAAACTAATCCAAGTTTTAAACTTGAATCAATAAAAAATGATATATATGTTTTGAATATTGAAATTATGTAAACTAATAAAATATTTATTTTTTAGTATATTTTATGTTTGTCTTTTTTTGAAAAAATTAAAAAATTATTTGAATATAGGTTTTTATAAATTAACACTATAATTTAGTTGTTGATAAAACACTGAAAAATGAAGTTACATGGGACGTCAACTTTTATAGATAGTAAATTTTATTTGTTTTCCTTCAATTTTTTTGTGTATTTATAACTTGAAACTTTAGGGTATGAATATTTTTTTTCCAATTTAAATAAAAATACATTTTTCAATAAATATTAAAATGAGCATGTGTTAAAACTCAGTTGTTTCCAGTCGATGTCAACTTTCATATAAATTATTTATCTAAAATAGAAAAAAAAATTACCATCTTGATATAGATTCTTATATCTAGGGCACCATATTTTTTTCAATTTTTTTAAATAAGTTTTACTATTTTCCTTGGCATTGTAATCAACCTAATGTTTTGTGTTGATAACCTGCACAATTAATAATAATTAAACTATTAAAATATATACATTTTTGGAAACTAAACTTATGGATCTACAAAAGGGTATTTTATATTTAAAAAAAAAAAAAAATACACAAGTAGAAGTTTTTGAAACATCATTTTTTTCAAATATTTTTATTTAAACATGCATTTAAAATATTTTTTGTAAATTGGACTCAAAGTGGTGCTAAATATGCATTTAAACAACAATTTTAGTTGGAAAAGTTTTGGAAATATATAACTTAGGTAGAATGAATCTTACAAGATTATATGTTTAACCAAAATTAACTTTTAGTTAAAATTACTTAAATTCAATTGTGTTGATAAGTTGGCTGAAAGTGTGACATAGCTTTGTGCTGGTACCTAGGAGCCTTCAGTACTACTAAATGAAACCAAAATGGTTCATGTTAGATTCACCAAAAATGTAAGAGAGGGGGACCAAACCATGTCAAGGTTCCAGGTCACAAAGAGCCGAGAGCAGAGGGCAGCACTAACTTACCTCACTCTAAAGGACGAGGATCAAGAATGAATAGCACTTTGTAGTACTTTTGTCACTCTTCAAACCCAAATCTCAGGTTTGGGCTAGGCAAGCCAGTTTTTGGAGTCGGTACTACACCTCAGAAAACTCTCTGTCCAAGGATGACAATGCAGTTCTAGGACGACAACATGACGTGTTGGCATCTCTTGGGCATGCTAGTGTCTATATAGCCAGAGAACAATGAGTACAGTAAAACCACTAGAAAAATTGGCTAAACAACCTAGTTGTTTGACTTTAAAAAAAGTGATAAGATAATAAAATACAAAAGGTAAATACATAAATAATGGAGCAAGTAGATAAAGACTAAAGTGACAAAGATCAACTCACAGAAGTGCTAGTTCGCAAGCAATCTCCACACGTACGTTTACCTACAACTAAGAAAGAGGGAAAATTGTTGGAGTTGTATATGGGTCTGCCTCACTCAAACCCTCATTTTGGTGTTTCCACCCCCACGGATAGATAGAAAGCAACAAAGTAGAATATGCAATAAAGGAAGGAAATGAAAGAAATGAACATTGCAAAAAAAATCTATGCTACTCAATCAAATCACAAAGGAAAGGAGTTAAGTGTTACTACCTCCACCTAAAATCTCACTAGCCGATAGAGGAGAATGTAAGGAATGCACTTGGTAAAGTCACCACAGTTGTAGCGGTGATGAAGGGAGATCTTGCAAGACTCCAAGCCAACACTTCCAAAGTTGCCTCACACTTGCAATGTGGAGTTGATGGAGCTTCAAAGCTACTACAATAGAGTGCTAGAATGTTGCTTGAGAGTGAAAGAGTTAAGTTACTAGTGCACCAACCATTGGGATACATGTAGAGGATGATTGTAATAACCTCTCACAATTAGCCCCTTACTCTATCATTGTATGGTTGTCTATATTGTGTTACAAAGCTTCCTAAATAATAGAAAATTTGAATCTTCTAAATGGAGATCACTAATTCTCTATTTTCCATTCAAATATGAGCAATATGCGGTGCAAATCTAAATTCTAACCATATATATAACAAAAACCAATTTTTTGAGAGGTAAGAATTATGTGTACCAGTCACTAAAGCTACTTTTCAAATCTTTCTCTTCATAAATCTTCAACCTAAAAATTGCAAATGACACATCATAGAGAAGAAAATGTTTTTGAAAGAGGAAAAATGGGTTATACAAGGACCCAAAACCACAAAGTTTACAAAATAAAGAGAAAATAAGTTAAGACAACAAAGACATAAAGGTTGTTAAAAGACAACAGTAAAAGACCACAGCCAACAAAAAGGCCATCAAAGGCCACATAACTAAAAACCAGTTGAAAAGCCAGCAACAACTAAATTTGTGTCTTTAAAAGATCTGCAGTCTTAGCTTCTAGCTCATTCATATCTTGAAACCCCCTCTTTAAGATCTAAACCAACTGTGTAGTGGGAGGCTCTTTCCTTTTGAGGTTGGCCCAGGTCCTTTTAGAAATACCTTGGTTCTCAAACTTGTTTTCCTTTTTCGCTTCCAGGTCAACAACCAACAAACCCTATTGCATTTTTTCCAGCTTTTCAGACATAGTGTTGATAATAATGGCATTGTGCCTCTCCATTTTATGGTTTTGTTCCACAACATTTTTCAAGTTATTTTTAATTTTAACCATTTCCTCTTCCAGAGACTTGTACTTTTCCTCATTGTCTCCTTCTTTCTTACCAGTCTTGTTCTTATTCTATTTCCCTTCTCCATTGCTAAGAGCAGCCAACTTCAGCTCCAACTCCTTCAATTTTCTATACAGGGCCATGTTTCTTTGATTGAGCTCATTAATTTCATGGTAAGCCCATTTCAAGACTTTGAATATGTCACCGATGTCATTTTTAGCAGAGGCCAAAATGTCACCAGACTGAACCTAGTCTAAAATGAGATTGACATCACCTAGGCTGGGGGAGCTAGTAAATCTAGTACCTTCAAATCTAAAAGAGGTGAGAGGGGAGGGCACATCATTTCTACTAGCTTTAGGGTTCTCGAATTTGTCTTCCAAGGAGTCTGTAGAATAGGAGACCAGCTTATTGGAAGGGAAGCCCTTAAGAACAAGATTCTTAAAGGGGGCAGAGCAGTCGAGGAGGGTTTCAGGGTTATCTTTAGTGAGCTGGGATGTTTTAGACTGGGTTTTCTTACTAGACATCTCAGAGGACGGGTGGGTTTCAACAATTCCCTCCTAGTTAGGCTAAATCTCTGAACCCCCACTATTAGTATCATAGTCCTCAGACTCCACAGAGGTAGTAGCGTTAGATAAAGTCAGCATGCTTTGATAGTGTTCATAAATTAACCTAATAAGACCAGGATGAAGAATAGGGTATCTCCTGGGATTTTTCCTATGGTCTTCTAGGCTATTAGTCAACAAACATAATAAGTAGTGAGGCATAGAAATCTATACCTTATGGTAGAAGTGGTTAAGAATGGAAAAATGGTGCCCATACACTCTGGTAAATCTCCCATCCAAATTGATATACTCCATTATCACCTAAAGAACCTTTCTCCACAGTGCCTTGATGGTGTCAATTTCAAAATAGTTGTTAGAGATTTTAACTAGTTTCAATTTCTCCTTGTCCTTCTTCGGAAATCTGATAACCACCTCGTCAAAAAACCTTCTGTCACGATAAAACTTCACTCCCTCAGTGGACATGCCATTAATCTCCCCTATGATTTTCTCATCCAACTTCACCTTCCTACCAAAGAGAATGATTTCGTCATTTTTCTAGTTCTTCTTGAATTAGTCTGTGGCAATAGAATTGGGCCCATGAAGTTTTTCCAAATATGGAACCAGGCCACCTCTAACAATATTCTCCCAAACCTTGTCATTCCTAGTGTGCACCTCATAGCTATTAGGGCCAAATCTTTTCCTGTCCCCCTCATATTCATTTGCTCCTTACTGTCGACTCTACCAACGCTGAGAATCTGTTACAGAATTATGCAGCTGTTCCAAAGCACCCATAAAGTGTGCGGTTTTTCCTTTCCTTCCAAATAACATGACGCAGCCCCATGAAATCTCTTGATTTCATTGTACCTAACCCCTTTCTCTTTAATCATTAAATATGGTTGCCTCTTTCCCATGTGTAACATTGTAATCTAGTAAAGCCCTGACTTCAGTTCTCAAGTCCCTACAATTCTGCCACATGTTCAATCCTTGCATCCTGACCTCTTCATTTGCAAAGAAATCTACCACGCTGTTAGCTTCCCTGTAGACGTCTGAAACTTTCTCTTTTTCAAATTTGTTTAGAATAGACTTAGCTTCATCTATCCAATTCTTTATTGTCCAAGAGGGTGGGGTCCTCCCTAAAAGACAATCAATTATATTTTTAGAATCTCCTTCAAGCCATAAGTTTTTTATATTCAAATTATGAGCAAGCTTTAAAAATTGAAAGGTTCTTATAGCCTCTACCACATGGTTGGTTTTGTGGCCTAGGGATATGCCCATAGCCACCATAAAGTTACCATTAGAATCCCTTAGCACACCTCCGCTTCCTACCAAACCTGGGTTGCCCTTCGCTGCTCCATCAAAGTTGGCTTTATACCAACCATTGGGTGGAAAGGTCCCACAAACACCCTCCCTATTTTTCTTAGCTAGCTTGGAAGTAGACAAAATATCCACTTTAATGTTCCAATATTTCGCTATCCTTAAATCATAGGGGGTGCACACCACAACTTCTAGGTTAAGAGATTTTTGAGGAATCACATTAAAATTTTCCTTTATAAGCCTGACAATTTTCTCAAAGACATAATTCTCCGACATCTCCTTGTCCCTGAAAAACTTGTTGTTATGTTCTTTCCACACTCCCCAAGCCACAAAATGGAATAATAAATCCCATAACCTTCGAATGTAGGTATTTTGAGTAGGGGATTTCCATTGTAAAAAGAACCCTTCAATAGTTTGGGGGAACACCCAATATATATTCCAGATAGCTAATAATTTCCCCAAATTAAAAAAAAAATGGACAGTGGAGAAACAAGTGGTTGGCTGACTCTTCCTCATTCTTGCAAAGGTAACATATGTTGGGGATTTGAAATCCATTTTTACAAAGATTATCCACTGTAAGGACTTTATTTTGAAGGATTATCCAAAAGAAGATATTGACTTTAAGAGTCAAGTGTTTAATTCAGGCTTTAGACCAGAAGGGAGGAGGGGCTTGAGAGAGGGACAACAAAGAGACAACCGAAGAGATGGAATAGTTACCTGAAGGGTCAAGTCCATCCAGAAAAGAGTGTCATCTAGTTGATTATATCCCAAGCTAATAGCCTTTAAGGAGGATTGAAGCTAAACCAAATCCTAACTGATCACACATAAGTTCACCCGGTCTCCATCATGCTAGTAGTCTTTGACAAGTTCCCCAAAAGCAACTTTACATTGCTCTTCCCATCTATTATATCTTTCAATTTTAGTAAGGGATTCCTTAAAGAGTCATTTATCCTCCCAAAATCTAGCTTGATTACCACTTCTTATGTGCCATCCTATTCTCGATTCTAGAATTTTTCTAACAGCAACCATGTCATTCTAGCAAGTTGAACCACGTGGGAGGAAAGGAGAATCCAATAGATCTTTGAGTGACATTCGGTCAGCCATATATTTACTTCTTAAAATGTCTTTCCATTCTCCGCCAGACAAGAAATATCTCCATATTTGTTTGGCAAGAAGATTTTTATTAATAGTTCTTATAATTTTCTAAGACCTAAACCCCCTAGGATTTTTGGTCTACAAACCAAATCCCACCCTATAAGAGGCATTCCATTTCTTTCCTCCTCTCTAGACCAAAGGAATCTTTTCTAGATCTTTTCAATGTCCTCAACATATTTAGCAGAGATTTTGAAGAGGCTTAGAGCATAAATTGGGAGGTTATGAAGAGAGGCTTTAAGAAGCTGAAGTTTTCCAGTTTGGCTCAAAAGAGCTCCTTTCCAACCTACCAACTTCTTTCTGAACCTGTCAATCAAAGAGAACGAAAAGGAATCTGGGGATTTAAGGCATAATGGAAGTCCAAGATAAGAAGGTAAGGATTCCACCCTACAATCAAGGATTCTAGCAATCTTGACTTGTCTATACTCAGGGGTATTGAAGAAAAAGATAGAACTTAGATTCTGTCTATTGACCTTCTGCCCAGTTGCCTACTCATACATAACCAAAGCTTTTTTAAAAATCTTAGCCTCATTCATAGAAGATCTTCCCATAAGCATAGAGTCATCAACAAACTGTTAGTGAGAACAAATCATATTGATAGAAGAATAACTAGGACCAATAAGAGACCTTTGTTCGATCAATCTCCTAAGATTCCTTCCCAGAATTTCAACCATAATAGTAAAAAGAATAGGAGAAATAGGGTCCCCTTGTCTTAATCCTCTTGAATTTTGGAAGAATCTAGAAGGAGATCCATTCACAATGATAGATGTGGAAACTGTGTTTACTAATTGATTCACTAGCTGAATGACTCTACTACTGAAACCAAACCCTCTTAGAATTTTGAATAAGAAATCATAGTCAACACGGTCATATTATTTGGAAATGTCCAACTTAAGAAGAAACCATGCAGTTTAGATTCCACAAGTGAGTGAATATTCTCATGGATCGTGACTATAAAATTTAGCATTTTCCTTCCAGGAACAAAACCATTCTGCTAAGGGGAAATCAGCAAAGGAAGGATAGAAAGGATCCTTGAAGTCAACACCTTAGGTACAATTTTGTAGAGAGAATTGCAAATACTAATGGTTCTAAATGCCTCAAACTCCATTGCCCCTGGTTTCTTAGGAATGAGGACCAAAAAAGTAGAATTTAGTTCCTTAAGGATCCTTCTGGAACCAAAGAATTCCTTAACAACATGCACAACATCATTTTCCACAATGTCCCAAAACCATTGAAAAAAGAACATAGGAAATCCGTCAGGCCCAGGGGCCTTTTTTCCTTCAAAAGAGAAGACATCTTTCCTAATTTCCTCGATAGAGGGAATGGCCACAAGCTTTTCATTGTCCTCCCTTCCCACAACCTTGGGGATGGCCTCTAATAAAAATCTTGATCATTTTGATTGATTTCCCCATTCACCAAAAGAAGGTTATTATAGAAGAGGATAGCTTGCTTCTTGATGTCTTCCTCTTCCTCAAATCTAGTACCATTAACTTCTATGGAAATGATTCTATTGGTAGCCCTCTGGTTAGAAGCAGATAAATGGAATTACCTAGTATTTCTATCTCTAGCAGAGAGCCACAAAACCCTCAATCTTTGCCTCTAGAACTCCTCTTTTGATATTATATCATGCAATTTCACCAGCAACTCATTTTCTCTATCCTTATTATCTTCAATGTATCATTCCTTCTGGATTTTTTCCTAGATCTCCTCAAGCTTCATTTGAAGATCAGATTTCATGCCAAAAAGTTTCCAAAGGATTCTTTTTTCCATTTTCTTAAATTGTGTTTGACTTCTCTAAGTTTTTTAGCTATTCTGAACATAGCAATTCCTAGAACATCCATATTCCACCATTTCCTAATTTCATCAGTGATAAGGGGATGGGACAACCACATTCTTTCAAATCTAAAGGGTGCATTTTTCCTCACCTTTATAGAGTCTGCCACAAAGCTTATGGGAAAGTGATCCAACCCAACTCTGGAAAGAGCTTTTAGAGAACAAATATAGCTTAAAACCCACTGATGAGAAATTAAAGTTCTATCTAACCTAACTTGAATAATTTCCTTACTAGTTCTTATATTCGACCAAGTATACTAAGCCCCTTGTAGGTCCATATTGATCATCTCCTTATTGTTGCTGAATTCAAAAAGATCAGACTTACTCCCTTGGTTCACCTGAGAACCTCCAAATTTCTCCTCATTCAAAAGGGATTATTAAAGTCACCCATAACTATCCAATGGTCATTATCAAAAATCCTGCGGAAAGCAGAAAGCTCATTCCATAAAGATTTTCTAGAAACTTTCCCATTGGGAGCATAGATGTTTGACTGAATCCAACTAAAGTTATCTCTGATGTGTGTAAATTTAGTAGCCACATTATTGTTTCTTTCCAATAAAGTTTCCCCTCTAATTAGATTTTGGTTCCAAAAGGTAGTAGTGCCTCTTGATGCACCATCTGAACTATTTCCTTGAATCCCACAATTCTGATACATTTTGATCTTCTCTACCTTTTCTTTGGACATTTTAGTTTCTTGGATAAGGGGAATATCTGGTTTATGATCCCTAAGAAAATTGTGCAAGACATCCCTCTTATGAAGGCTATTGAGCCCTCTAATATTCCAGGACATAATCTTCATATCTTACTAGGGGATTGTAGAATCTCTAGAATGGTCTTTTGAACACCATCCACTCTATCCTAGAAGCTTTCATGCTCTCTCTACCATTTTCCCAATCTTCTTCCCTGGCCAAGCTTAGTAGCTCCGCAATCTGCCTTTTCTCTTGTTCTGGTAACAACTCCACTCGGAGTATTCTGATGTTTTCTTTTCTCCTTCTTTTTCTTAGAATGAGAGAGGAGTTCTTCCCAGTCAATATCTTCTTAGATCTCGATCTCTTTGCTAGATTCCCCTTCCTTGTCATACATTCTTCTTTGCTCCCATGGTAGGGTGTCCATTAGGCCATTTCTAGGCTGATTCAGATTTGCACTCGCAAGATCAGTATTTTGGCTTAGATCGTCAAAGGTGTCCTTAACAAAATATGGGGTTGTGTTTTCTCTGAGGTTAAGAGGGACACCCAAAGGGGAGCAATTAGCAGAGATCATGTTTTGGATAGGAATGCCAATATCCAAAGACAAACCCTGGATAGGAATATCCTCCAGTCCAAGAAACCCATTTTCTTTGTCTACTGATAAGATTTTATGAGTAGAGGAGACAAATTCCTCATCCATTTTCACTTCCTTTGTATTTTCCACTATTTTCTCATCATCTTCATTAGGGCCTTCATTATTTTCTACTCTTGTTTGGTGATTAATCTGCGCTCTAATATAATTTGATTTTGTTTCATCAATACTATTAGAGGAATTCCCCTGAGATTCATTTTTCCTACTAGCTTCCTCACTAGGATTGCTAGCTTGTCCTTCCCCATTATATTTCTTTCTCCATACAATCCAAGGGTTGGACTAATGATTTTCTTTTTCTTTACTGACATTTAATGGGCATTTCTTAGCCCAATGCCCCATTTTTCTACATTTGAAGCAGGCAAAGGGAATGGATTCAAACTCTATAGTTTGTGTCCAGGTTCCCAACTTAGATTGAATGTCTATTGAAGAGGGAAGGTCAGCACCCTGTGAAACCCCTACACAGATTTGGGCAAACACCAACCACTTTCTAGCAGCAGTCATAGGGTCAATAGAAAGAAGTTCTCCAAAAGAACTAGCAATGCCATTGAAAATATCCTCATTCCAGTATTCCAAAGGGAGACCTAGGAGTTTAGCCCAAACTAGAACGTTCTCAAAGATAGAATTAGAAAGGTCTAGATGGGAAGTCCATTTCTTTAGGGCCAGCAACGACTTTCCAATGACCCAGGGTCTGCCACTCCTCACAGCCAGGATATCCTCCTTGCAAGTGAACTCAAAGGGGAAAAAACCTCTTGGAAGAGTAACAACTGTAACTTTCCCATTAGTTCTCCACTTTTTTTTAACAAATTCCCTAATCACCACAACATTTGGTCTAGGGCCCATGAACTTCCTAACCAGGACTTTTTCCATCAAAGCAATATTATGATCTATAATAGGATCAGGCACAAAGATGGAAAACTTACCATTCGTAGGATCAGAATGATTACTTACCAGAGGGAAAATCGATTTACCATTTGGTTTAACACCAAACAACGATTCCCAAGGTTTATGCTTTTCTCCTTCCCTATTAGCGGTCCCTATCACTTCATTGGAAATTTTGCCTTTTCCACCTTGTGGACCTTCAAGGGAACCCCCTAATTTATCTTTCCTCCTGGGTCCACCTGGATTTTGTTTCCGGTGTCCATCTCATTAGAATCAACCTTACCTTTCTTCACACTGAAAACATGTTTTGATTCACCTTGGGATTCCTCCGAACCTGCTCCATGGCCTGCTCCATTTTTCAGAGATTCAAAATTTTGCTTTTCCCGCCTGTGCTCCACAGTCCCGCCCATTATAATTATAGAGAAGAAAATGTTGATTGTTAGGGGATAGGGGTTTTCCTTGGTCAAACCCTGTTTTAGTAATCAAACTTGATGATGAATTGAAACATGTAATTAAAGCAATGACAAGTGAACATAATAATGTCACAACTTACCATACCAATATTGAAACCTTGGAATAAAATCAACATGTAGAAATCTCCATGGATCAATGTGATTCTTGATCATGAACTTGATTTGAGATGATATCTTGAAATACTTGAAGTGATCTTGAATGCTACATCAACATGATTCCTCTATCAACATGCATGTCTTTAACATGATAATCGATTCTTGATTGGTGCAATAAGACTTTGATAGTCTTCCCTTGAATGCCTTGATAATTCTCTTGAAGATGCTCTCTTGATCTAGAGTTCTTAGTGTGTAAGATCACCTTCTTGGTGTGTGATCGTCTTCTTGTTGTGTTTTCATATTCTTGTTGTGTGGCTTCAAATGAGGATGAAAGGTCTCCTTTTATAGAGGAGAGTTGAGTGGCTAGAATAAGGATCACGATCAAGGGCCAAGATTAAATTGGAAAATAATTTAATCAAGGGTGGAGGTTAACTGAGAGAAGAAAGACATGGATCAAGGAGCTAAAATTAAATAAAAGGTACATAATTTTAGTGGCCAACATAGGAAAAATAAATAAAATACTAATTTTATTTATTTAAAAAGAAAAGTGAGAACAAATAATTAAACAATTAAATAATTAAAATAATTATTTAATTGGAGAGATAAATGAAGGATAAATAATTAAATAAATATAACATTTATTTAATTAATTATAGAGAGAAAATGATAATGAATTAAATAATTGAAATAATTATTTAATTATAGAAGAAGAGGGAAAAGATAACTTTTGAATTAAAATAATATTTAACTCAAAAGTGGGGGTAAAAGAAAAAATATTAAATAATTTAAAATAATTATTTAATTATAAAAGGAAAATAAATAATTAAATAATAAGAATTTATTTAATTATAGAGGAAAAGGGGCTTGTTTAGTGACATAATAAATGAAATTTATTTAATTAATTTCATTTTGGTGAACCCAACATTTTGGACATTCATTTTTCTGATTTGGAGTTCATTAAAGCCCTAGATCTAGGATGGAATTCAATCTTGCATTGCATTTGCATTAGTGAAATTGCATCTAGGGTTCCTAAATCTTGCAACAATGAAAGTGCATATATGTTGCATTTTTGCATCTTTCCATCATCTAAAAAATAGCATAATTGCATTGTTATTCATCATAATTGCAATTAGAGTCATTCTTCATTCACTTGAGATTGGAAAATTACATTCAAAATTCCATCTTGTCTGCATCATTTTATTCATGTTTTAAGTGTTGGACTCTAAACATCCATTTAAGGGTAGTCATTTGAAACATTCCATAAGTTGGATAGATCAATTATCACATAATGTTAGTATCTTTCCTTTCCAAGAATTCCAAGAAAAGGCTCATTAACAAGCATCATAGTCATCCTTCAAATATCTTTCCTAGTTATGAGAGTCTCCTAGTGCAAGAGAATGACAATGTTCACAAACTCTATAGTTCCACACCCTCTAATATCTCTTTTATTTGTGGAAATGAAGTGATAAAAGAAGATGAAAGCATATACAATCATGATAATCATAGTTCCTCTTCTCCCAATATCTGCCCTACATGTGATGAAGATATTTTGGTGCTAGAAGATACACCCATTGAGAATCATGAAAACGTTGAAAGCTGATCTTCTATAACCTCTCCTACTTTGGAAGATATTATGGCACAAGAGAATGAGATAATAGACACATTTATTAACATCACTCTACCTAGTCTACATTCATCTCCCAAATCCTCCCCTATTTGTGAGAATGTTTTTGTGAGAAATCATAACAATCACATTATTTGTGAGGAGGATAAGTTGGCATTAGATGATCAAATCTTTAAGACCTATTGAACAATCCTCTTTATTTTTCTTCCCCTATTTTGGAAGACATTGTTGCACAAAGGGATGTAATCACAAATAATCATGATAATCATACTTTTTCTTCTCCTAATGTCTCTCCTACTTGTGAAGAAGATATTTTGGGATTAGAAGAACTAATCATTGAAATTCATGAGAATCTTCTTTCTCCCTTTCCTAATGTTTCGCCCATCCAAGAATAAATAATTGAGCAAAAGATCCAATCATTGAAATGCTTTTCCTTCTCTTGATGCCTCCCCTCCTTGTGATGAAGTTACTCTACAAAACCTATTCATGGAATGTGATCAACATCTTGTTTGCTTCTCTCCTATAAACTCTCTTACGAGTGGTCTTCGTTATTTCCCCTCAAAAGAAACAAACAAGCCTTCACTCAATATCAACACTATTAAAAAAGTTTCCTCTAAGCCAAATTTAACATTAGTTCATCTTGAGTTGATAGACACTAGTGATTTTGATTGTTATCCTTTGAAAGAAATAGAGAATTCCTCACTTAACATTAATTTCATCATGCAAAACACTTATGATTCGAATTTGATAGATTTTACACCCTCCTATAAAGGAGAGTAAAAAATATTGCAATCTAAAGAGTCTTGTGTAGGTATGAAAACTAATATTAAGAAAGAGATATCCTTTCTGCAAAATAATGAAGCATCCTCTACTTTTTATAAAGAAAGTATCTTGTTGAGACTCCTCCAAGATTGTTTGATATCTCTCCCTCCAATAACACGAAATAAATTTTACTACAAGAGTTCATTTTGTGCATATCATAGAGTTGATAGTCATGCTACTAATGAATAAAAGGATTTAAGTGATAAAATTCAACATCTTAAGGAGTTTGGTGCTCTCCCTTGTGTTGACACGCCTAATTCTTCTAATTGATACTAATTTTTACATGAGCATGTTTCTCGTCAATCATTTCGTCTCATCCTTTCCCTACACTAAGTGGGGGCAAGGGGTTAGGTAGCCTTCTCCTTGTATGTCACCTATCATTGCCTCTTTTGGAAAGTTGACCGACTTCCTTGTATATGTAAGAGCAAGCTTGGGATGTGGATGGTATGCTTTAAGGGTATGTGCAAGATCATCATGGAAAAAATAGGCCCTTAGATGGAAAAAAAATTAGAAAAATCAGAGTTAGGCAACTTGACGTAAAAAAATGAATAAGTTATCTATATTATTTCAAAAATATGTAAGAATAGAATCTGTAGAAAATTGAATGTAGTTTCTAAACTACTAGGTTTATTTTAAAAAAATACAAATCTATTTGGTGAAAATTTGAAATTTCAATGCAGTAGTACTTAAATTTTAGGGAAAAAATAAGAAGTAGGTGTCTGTTTGACCACCCTAACCATAATAAAATGATAATATTTTTTTATAATATTTTATATATAAGTAGTGGACACATGTCGGGATGTGATGCATATTTTTTTGTAATTTTTTTCCTAGTAAATAATTTATTTTTTATTTTTTATTACAACTTTTTAAAAATATAAAAACTCGTATGTCTGACCACCTTAACTTGGTCAAAAATTCATGAAATTTATTTTTTCTTTTTTTAATCCTATAGTATGGGATGCATAGAATGTGATACATGTTTTGGATGCAAAAAATATGATACCGTTTGAAATCTATAGATGTTTATCAATCAGCCTATTGATCATGACTTTATTCATAATTTTAATAGAAAATGAATAATAATTATTTATTAAATTCAAAGTAAAGAATAATTTATATTGCTAGAAAGCTGAGAATCTCCTCTAAAAACCCTTTTCATTTCATAAAATTTGGGTAAAAAAAAGTCGTCAGCCACATACCCTACAAATACCCATAATATTGCCACTTTTTGGCCCATCATGATCCTGCACATACCCTTAAGTTGACTCGCATGTGACATACTAAGTTATCTTTAGCATTATATTTTTGGGGGAAACCCTTCCATCCTATTGCATGATATAGCTTATTGGAAACATATGAATTGGTATAGTACTTTTCGAGTAAGATCTCATGTCTTCTTCTACTTTAAAGAAATTGCTCACAGTAATGATGTAGGAAATTGCTTTAAAGCGGAGGCATACATCGATAGTCATGTTTCCTTGTGTGATTTTCTTTCTTCTTGTAATGCGTTCCTTTTTTGGTGGTTTAATTAGGTTTAATTTCCTCTGAGATCATGATATTTCCTTGCATTTTTCCTCTCTTGGAAATGTTAAGCACAATGTTCCCTTAGATGATACCTTGCATTTGTCCTCTCTTGGAGACATTAAGTACAATGTTCCCCAAGATGAGACCTTGCACTTGTCCTCTCTTGGAAACATTAAGTACAGTGTTCCCCAGGATTAGACCTTGTATTTATCCTCTGTTGGAGGCATTAAGAATGATGTCCCCTAAGATTAATACCTCGCATGAACTAAGAAAAATCCCTTTGAACATGCCTCTTTCCAATTGCATTTTCATTTTCTTCCTTATAAAATTCATGGGGGTACGGCTTTGATATGGTTCCTTGGGGATCACCTAGTGGACAAGTAGCTTCACTAGCCCTTATGAGCATGTATTTTTCCTTTTCTTCCTTATTAAATTCATGGAGGTATGGATTTGATATGGTCCCCTGGGGTTCACCTAGTGAACAACTAGCTTCACTAGCCCTTGTGAGCATGCATTTTCTTTCTTTGTCCTTATCATAGTCATGGGGGTATGACTTTGATATGGACCTCTTGGGGCTCACCTAGTTAACAACTAGATTCACTAGCCTTTGTGAGCATGTTTTTTGTTTGCATAGTGGATAGTGTGTTCCACTTGTAAACCTCTCTTGGACAAATAGCCTAGACCTGGTCCACAACATGTTGGATGGCCAATTGAAGTTTGATCTATTGTATTTTTCTTTTTCTTTCTCCTTTTCTATCTTTGACGGTGTATGCTTTTGATTTAGTTCTGGCTTCATCTATCATCCACATGTGTGTTCTTTTGTGCATATGTCAATTTTCCATAGGTTCTTGATCCTGGGGGGTTGGCCACCCTCTTGGTTATTATCATCCTATCTTACTAGAATTCGTACATTTGAAGCCCTCTTGATTGTGTGGTTGGCTACTTTAATGTGAGTTTGAAGCAAGTTCATTCTCTCACTAAAGTGGGGATTAAATGTAGTGTAGAAAATGCATACCCTTGCATTTTCACACTTGTTTGGGCCTGCCTTGCTTTTTTTATCCTTATTTATGTCTTAATTGGTCATGTTTTGCATCCACAACCCTAATAAACTATATCTTTTTCTAGCTAATCTTGAAAAAAATCAATGGATAAATGATAATTCAATGATTTTGGTTGTGTGTCCCTGATTTTTGGGTTAGGACTAAGACACCACCTAGGGCATCTTTTTCCCCCAAAGATCTTCGAACCCTGATTTCAAGTGAAACTTAAATGGCCCCTTTTCGGTGACTGTGCCCCGAGTTTCATGCCTCAGGACTAAGATGCCACCTAGGGCATCTTAGTCCCCCTTAAGGTATTTTTGAGATTTAATTTCAAATATTGGTCGGATTTAGCATCCTTTAATTAATGAACTCATATGTTGGCTTGTTGTGGCGTAATTTTGGGAATTAAGCATAGATAAATATAAATACAAGGTTCCTTCTCTCATTTTTACATCTAGCAATCTAACAAGCAATATAAGCATCCAAGCATTCAAGTATTCCAACATTCAAGAGTAGTTCATCAAGCATTTCGAGCCATCATCAAGATTCAAGCATCATATCAAGGATAATCTTGCATCATGTGTGTTTTTGAGCTTACATTTGTGATGTAGATTTTTCATTCAAGCAAGCAATTCAAATCAAGATTTATCAAGCATTCAATCATTTCAAGATCTACATTCAAGCTAGCCACTTCACACAAGTTTGCATATTTCATAAAAAGCATTTGCTGAGTTGTAACATTGCATGTTGTTCATTCATCATTCCCTCATTTATTTCATTTCATTCCAAGGTTTAATTACGAACAAGGGGTTTGACCAAGGAAAACCCCCATTTACTAACAATCAACAAGTTTTCCCACCCTTGTGGGTTTGTGATTGTAGGTTGAAGACTTAAAGATCATTTGAAGTAAAAAGTTGCAAAGTTGCAAAGTTGCATTGCAAAGTTGTCATCTTCATGAAAACGCAGCTAGAAGCTAAATCAGAAAGTTTCAAGACCTGATATTTGAGAAGAAAGAAGTGAAAACCTTAAGAGCCTCGGGACCACATTCAATGATTCTAGAAATTTAAAATGAGACTAAGTCACCACCTAGGGTGTCTTAGTCATCCCGAGGGTATTTTTTAGAGATTCTTTAAGATCTTGTTCCAACATCCAAATATTTTACATCTTCCCAGAAAATAGCAGTGGGACTAAGACAATAGTAAAGGTGGTTTAGTCCTCCATAGCACATTTTGATAGTATTTTTGCATTTCCAGAATCCTTATCACATTTCCAAACTTCCCAGATACATACATCATAACTTTTTGTTGCTCAATTTCATCATTTGCATCCTTCATTTAGCTTGCATTACTAGGTTTTATGTTTACTTGTCTTTTCTGAGCTTTTGCTTGGTGGTGAACCCCTCAAAGGTAAAAGAACCCCCTCCTATGTCTTCCTTGTTGAGATTTGACTCACCCTTTGGGTTGATAGTCAATCCAATTTGGATTCCTAGGATACTATTAAGTGGATGAAGGAGAATAGAGGTGGGAACTCCCCCACACCTATTTTCTTTCTGGTTCACTTTCATCTTAGCATAGGGAGGTCAAATGCAAGAAAATGTTGAAGGATTCAACTTTGCAAATTTGACAATAATATTCACAATGTTAATGCTTTCTTTTTTATTTTAATTAATGGAAAGAGAGGAAGATAATGTAGCTGACAGATTTACAAGGTTTCCTTAAGAAAACCTCTTTCAACTAAAGATAAATTGGATAGGTTAATGTGATCTATTATGATATAAATTGATTCCATGAGTAGAAAAATTATATTTTCTAATTTTAGAAGTGGTTTGTAACAACTTATCCTTTTGAGGGAACAATGGTTACATTTGTGTTAAAAAGTGGAGAGTTAGAATTAAGTTAGGACATGGTGCCTTGTGAGCAAAGAAATGATTTTTAAGTGGAAGATGTAATGATTGGTGCAATATATTATGAAGGATAGATTGGGGAGTAATTTAATATTTTATGCTAGAGGGAAAGGGGACCTGTGTAAGCTTCTTATCTATAAATGCATATTATTGTTGGGTATTTTTTGCAATGGTGTAACTGAGAATGTATTTTTTCACTGAGAGGAATTGGTGAGTTAGCTTAGTGACTTGAAGCTTAGCTCTTTGATAGGGTGAGCCCCCCTTATAACCTCTCGAGGAAAAATATTGGGTCTGAAATGACTGATGGCCAAGTCAATCTAGATGGAGAAAATTGATCTTGAGACCTACATGGTGTAACTGGGAAGGTGTTCACATTTTTCTAGTTCTTATAGCATGGTTGCCTTCAATTTCTATTTATTATATTTTGTGAAGACTATGAATGTTTCATTTTTGAAACTAAGGAGAAAACCAACTCCATCAATTTGGTATCAAATCAATTAGAAGATCTGATGCAGGAGCATCCTTGGTTCTTGGCAATCTTGCATCAACAAAAATATTTTCTTTTTCAGTTTGTCTTGTTTCAGTTCTTGTTCAATTCAAGTTGGAAGATTCAACATTTCATCATATTTGGTCATCAGACCTTGCGGATCTATATTTTCATTGTGAACATGTTCATTTTCCTTATTCCAAGATTTGAGCATGAATGGATCTTTTTCAAAAAAGTTATCACTTCCAGTTTTGGTGGTAGTTTCTTGAACTGGCACCAGAATAATTTTCAATCCCAACAACTAGTTTGATTACTTGTGAATCTTTCCTATAACTTGTGGATCTTGATGGTGTGATTTGAATTGTCTTGTGGAGTGTCCCCAACCTTAATTATAGGTCAACACTTCATCTTATGCATTCATCGAGGAGTAATTAAAATTTGAAGCTGACCTATTCATGCACATGTTACATTTTCTTTCATTGGAGATTTTGATGATCTTTGGTCGACACAGAAGATTCTAGATCTATGGATATGATATAAAGCTTTTAATAGATCATTATAATAGAAGAAGTTGATTAGGTAGACTAATGTGGATATGATATGTAAGATTTTTGCTCGTGTTAAGGAGCATATATAGGAATATTGTATTTGAGCATGTTGTATCAAGCCTATGAGTCAAATCTATCAACTCAGATGTTGTCAGTTGATTGTAATTGAGATTTTTGTTAATGAGAATGTTTGAATTTGCATTTTCCTCCAATTTCTATGTTGCTTCCATTGTGTGACTCTTGCTACACGGTCTGAATTGTTCTCTTTGAGGACCTTCCTATCATGGTTGCACTAGATTGGTATTAGAGTGAGAATCGATCCATGAAAGATCACTGAAATTCATAGAGTCATATTGAATATTTGTTGTGGCGTAGCAGAATGATGATCTGGCATGCAGTTGTAGAGGACTTATGTAAAGATGGTAGTCCCAACCATGATGGAGATGTTGAGAGGAATTGCTACTAGATTGGAAGTTGTTGAAACGACCCAGAGGAGAGGTCAACCAGTTGATGATGTGAGTGATGAAGAGGTAGAATTACAGGAAGAAAGGGAAAGAGAAGACCAACCTAGCCTAGATCAGGGAGAAGAGAGGTTCATAAGAGCCCTAACTAGAGAAAATACTAAACCACATTTCAATCCACTAGATTATAGAGGTAAGTTGGATTCAGATGAATTGCTTGATTGGATAACAAAGATGGAGAGGTATTTTGATTTTGAAGGTACCACTAAAGACAAGAAGGTGAAATTTGCTTGTAAAAAGTTGAAATGACATGCATCCCTTTGGTGGGAACATTTGCAGACAGATAGGAAAAGAAGAGGAAAGGAGAAGATAAAATCATGGGATCGAATGGTGAATAAGTTAAAGAAAAAGTTTATGCCTACAGATTATTAGATCATTTTTTCCTGAAGTTGTAGAATTTGAAGCAGGAGTTAAGTGTGAGAGAGTAAACTAAGGAGTTCTAAAAGTTGAATATCAAATCCAAACATTCCAAGGATGAGGTTGAGAAAGTATCCAAATATGTGAATGGCTTGAGGTTGTCTATACAAGATGAGATTAGTTTGATCAAGTTGCAAAGTGTGGAAGAGGCATATCAATGTGCGCTAAAAGAAAAAGAGAACTTGAATAAAAGACATGAGTAGAGATAGAGAGGAAGAGGTGGAAGAATTTTTACTGGAGGAGGAAGAGGATCTTTTGCAGATCAGAATAAAGATAAGGAAGTCAGTAAGAATGATAATTTGTACCGTAGAGATGATGGAAACTCTTACCGGAGAGGAGGATATGGTGGTTACCAGAATGAGGGTTATAGAAAAGATGATAGATGATAGGAGAAAAGAGTATTCAAGGGAACTTGTTTTAAGTGTGGTGGAGAAGGACATAGAGCATTTGAATGCAATCAGGGAGCTCGACAAGTAGAAAGACAAACAATATTAGAAGAACAACCTTTGTTGAGGAAGATCATGTCGGATCATCTAATAAACCAAAAGAAGGAGAAGTATCAGTGAACAAAAGAGTATTGTGTCAAAGTGAGATGGAGTAAGAACCGTTACAGAGAAAGAATTTGTTTCAGACTAGATGCAAAGTAGCTGGTAAATGTTGCAAAGTGATTGTTGATAGTGGAAGCTCTGAGAACCTGGTTTTTGAAGGGATGGTGACAAAATTGAAGTTGGAAAGATTGAAACACCTGAAGCCCTATCAAATAGCATGGATTCAAGATGAACATAAGATACTAGTAAGTGAACAATGTTTGGTGAAATTGAAGGTAGGAAATTATCATGATGAAGTTTTGTGTGATATCATGCCTATGGATGTGTGCCATGTTTTGTTGGGAAGGCCTTGGAAATATGATAGGCAAGCTATTCATGATGGAAAGAAGATCACATATACCATTTTTGCTAATGGGATGAAGCAAACTTTGTTGCCATTGGAGGATGTTCCCAAAGTTGAGGTTTGTACGAGTGCTAGAATTTTCTTGGTTGATGGAAGGAGATTTTTGGATAGACTAAGACATGAGAACATGTGCTATGCCTTGGTTCCTAAGAAGGTTGAAGACTTGAAGCATGTAGAAGAACAACTAGAGGAGATAAAGAAGATGCTAAGAGAATATGAAGAGATCATTTCAAATAATGTAGCTAATGGATTGCCACCTATAAGGAGTATTAGTCATTGCATGGATCTGATTCCTGGAGCTAGTTTTCCTAATAAATCAGCACACCGGATGACAACAGTAGAGAATGAAAAGTTGAATAGACAAAATTTGTTGAGGAAGGGTTTAATTAGAGAAAGATTAAGTCCATATGCAATACCTATTGTGCTAGGACCTAACAAGGATGGAGAATGGAAAATGTTTACAGACTCTAGAGCTATAAATAAAATCACAATGAAACTGTATAGATTTCCTTTGCCCTGGATGGATGACATTATGGATTGTTTGAGTGGAGCTAAATAATTTACAAAGATAGATTTGAAGAGTGGATATCATCATATCATAATCAAAGAAGGGGATGAGTGGAAGACAACATTCAAGACAAATGAAGGATTGCATGAGTGGTTGGTCATGCCTTTTGGACTAAGAAATGCACCAAGTACTTTCATGAGGTTGATGAATGAGGTACTGAAGAAATTCTTGGGTAAGTTTGTGATTGTTTATTTGGATGACATCTTGATTTTTAGTAAGACTAGGGAAGAACATTTTTTTCATATAAGACAAGTTTTATAGAGGTTGAGAGAAGACCAGTTGCTAATAAACATTAAGAAGTGTAGTTTCATGAAGGAAGAATTGGTATATTTGGGATTTTTGATATCTATGGATGGATTGAAGATGGATCCTGAGAAAGTAAGAGCAATTATTGAATGGTCTACACTAAAAAGAATTGGAGAGGTAAGATCATTTCATGGATTGGCTATTTTCTACCAGAAGTTCATTAGGAATTTTAGTTCTATTTGTAGTCCTATGACAGAAACAATGAGAGGAGATAAGAAGGATTTTAGGTGGAAATCTGGAATAGACCAGAGCTTTGAGTTGTTGAAATAGAAGGTGACTAAGCAGCCTATGTTGGCTTTACCATACTTTAATAAGGTATTTTAGGTAGACTATGATGCAAGTGGAAATGCAATTGGAGCAATATTAAGTCAAGAAGGAAGACTAGTAGCTTATTTTAGTGAGAAATTTTATGATGCTAGGAGAAGATATTCAATGTATGACCATGAGTTTTATGCCATAGTTCAAGCCTTGAAGAAGTGGAGACATTACTTGTTTCCTAAGGGGTTTTTGTTCTATACAGATCATCAGGCATTACAATATTTGAATAGTCAAGGTAAGTTGAATCATAAACACATGAGATGGGTGGAATTCTTGCAGAGCTATACTTTTGTTTTGAAACATAGGAGTGGAAATTCAAATAGAGTTGTTGATGCTTTGAGTAGGAGAAGGAATTTGCTGGCAGAGATGAGAGTGGGTGTATTAGGCTTTGAAAAATTGAAGAACTTGTATGAGGAAGACCCAGATTTTGCAAAACCTTGGAAAGCTTGTAAAGGATCAGTTTTGGAGGATAGGAGTTAGTGGTTGGATTATTTCATTCAAGAGGATATGTTGTTCAAAGGTAATTAGTTGTGTAGACCACAAAGTTCAATAAGGGATAACTTGGTGAAAGAAAAACATAGTGGAGGATTGGTAGGACACTTTGGAATTGATAAGATAGTAGCATTGGTAAGTGAAAATTACTTTTGGCCACAAATTCATAACAATGTTAGGAAATTTGTGCAGAGTTTTAGAGTTTGTTAAGTTGCAAAAGGGAGTAGTCAGAATGTTGGATTGTATAAGCCTTTGATAGTTCTAGAGAGACCTTGGGAGGATATCAACATGGATTTCATACTTGGTTCACCGAAGACACAAAGAGGTAATGATTCTATATTTATGGTGGTGGATAGATTTTCTAAAATGACACATTTCATACCTTGTAAGAAGACAACAAATGCAATGCATTTAGCAGACTTGTTTTTCAAGGAAGTGGTCAGATTGCTTGGATTACCTAGGAGTATTGTTTCAGACATAGATACAAATTTTGTTGGTTACTTTTGGAGGACACTTTTGGAAGACGTTAAAGACATATTTGAAGTTGAGTTCTAATTTTCACCCACGAACTGATGGACAAGCAGAGGTAGTAAAAAAGAGTCTGGGAAATTTGCTGAGATATTTGGTTGGAGAGAAGACCAGAAGCTGGGATTTAGTCCTTACACAAGCAGAGTTTTCTTACAATAATTTAGTGAATAGGCATACTGGAAAGACACCTTTTGAGATTATTACTGGAATTCATCCTAGAGGAATATTAGAGTTGAGAGACATCGTTAAGGAAGATAAAAGAAGCACAAAAATAGAGGAATTTGTAGAACATATGAAGAAAGTGCATACTCAAGTGAAGGAGAAATTTGAAGATATGAACTAGAAGTATAAGGAGCAAGCAGATGAAAAGAGGAGATATAAGGAGTTCAAAGTTGGAGATGAAGTGATGGTGTATTTGAGAAAGGAAATATTTATAGTTGGCACATACAATAAGCTCAAGATGAGGAAGTTTGGACCTTGTAAGATTTTGAAGAAATTTGATTTAGGAAATGCATATGAAGTGGAGTTACCAGATGACATGCGTATATCACCTATATTCAACATTGCAAATCTACATCACTACCATGAAGCAGAACTTAGTGAAGGCAGTAAAGAAAAATTGGAGAATTAGTTTCCTAAATAGCAATTAGATGAGATAGAAGATATTTTGGATATTAGAGATGGGAGGAAAACTTGTGGAAGACAGTACAAAGAATATCCTGTGAAGTGGAAAGGCAGAGAAATGGAGGATTCTTCTTGGATTTCTTAGGCTGAGGTAGACCATATTGGTTTTCCTTTCGCCCCAACAAAGTGAGGGACTCACTTTTCAATTAACCCTGAATGTCTGATGTAGGAGCATCCTTGGTTCTTGGCAATCTTATATCAACCAAAAATATTTTCATTTCAGTTTGTTCTTGTTTCAGTTCTTGTTTAGTTCAAGTTGGCAAATTCAACATTTCATCATATTTGATCATCGGACCTTTCGGATCTATATTTGCATCGTGAACATGTTCATTTTCCTTATTCCAAGATTTGAGCATGATTGGATATTTTTTCGACAAGTTATTGCTTCCAGATTTAGTGACAATTTCTTGAACCGACACTAGAATAAGTTTCAAGCCCAATGGCTAGTTTGATCACTTGTGGTCTTTCCTATAACTTGTGGATCTTGACGGTGTGACTCGAATTGTCCCGTGGAGTGTCCCCGACCTTAATTATAGGTCCACACTTCATCCTAGGCATTCACCGAGGAGTAATTAAAATTTGAGGCCGACCTATTCATGCACATGTTACATTTTCTTTCATTAGAGATTGTGATGATCTTTGGCCGACATGAAAGATTCTAGATCTGCGGATATGATATAAAGCTTGTAATAGATCATTAAAATAGCACAAGTCAATTAGGTAGACTAATGTGGATTTGATATGTAAGATTTTTTCTTGTGTTAAGGTGCATATAGGAATATTGTATTTGAGCATGTTGTATCAGGCCTGTGAGTTGAATTTCTAAGGCCAGATGTTGTTGGCTGATTGAATTGAGATTTATGTTAATGTGAATGTTTGAATCTGCATTTGCCTCCAATTTTTGTCTTGCTTCCGTTGTGTGACTCTTGTTGCATGGTCCAAATTGTTCTCTTTGAGGACCCTCCTACCATGGCTACACCAAGATCCATGACATTGAAAAACTATGTGATATATTCTAATACTAGTATGAAAGAAGACCTACAACTCGAATTGTGTCTAGTGGGTTTGAGTTGTTTGAAGAGTATAACACTTGATGAGTTAATTACACTAGACTATTTCTAGTTGAGTGATTACAAAAGTTTAAAAAAAGTATCAAGGACATCTGATATAAAAAGGATTTAATTAGTAAGTATTTGGAACTGTCCAGAGCTTGAGTAGTAACTCAAATTTTGTTTTGCAAGTTGTTTGCAGAGGATTACCATTAAAGGATGTAGGAAGCTCAATCATTTCTACCTAAAATATTTTCATGGTTGGAAAGTGTTTTGGGTAAATTTGATCAAGTAGAAATTGATGATGATGGATGTAGTCAATTTGAGGAGACTAGATTTGATAGACTGAACTATCTAAAAAAAATTAATAACTTACTACTATAAAGATTTGAAATGTGTGTCAGAAATTGTTGTAATGATCTTCTAATGTTATATTTGATTTTATCTTATTTATTACTTCTATATTTTTAAAAATATAAAATATTGAGAAAATTTAAAAACCAAATTTTAATATTGATTAACTATTTTAAATACTTTTATTTTATATAATTAATGCTTTGTAATAAATGATAATTTAATTATTTAAACAACTGATCTGAAATAATAAAAATAAAAAATCATAAATTGAAAACCCAAATCATAAATCTAAGCATTTATAAGGCACACCTATCACAAAAAGGTAATTAAGGAAGAAAAATACTATCTCAAAAGACATGACTTAATGTTCCTATTAACAAAATTATAAGTCACCCATGAAAAAATAAAGAATTTATAAACCGAAAACCCAAATCATAAACCTAAGCATTTACAAGGCACACCTATCACAAAAAGGTAACTAAAAGAGAAAAATACCATCTCAAAAGACAACTTAATGTTCCTATTAACAAAATTATAAGCCATCTATGAAAAAAAAAGAATTCATAAATTGAAAACCCAAATCATAGACCTAAACATGTACAAAGTACACCTATCACAAAAAGATAATTAAAAATGAAAAATACCATCTCAAAAGAACAAAATTATAAGCCATCCTTTACATAACCTACTGCAATCATCTTCCTTTAAGATATTTTGATGTTAGTCAATTGAAAGGCTTCCCCTTTATCAATAATCCAGAAAACATTCTACTTATGAGCTCTTCACAGGAGCCTGAAATTTACCCAGTCATAAATTCCTGAGACATATCAAGAACATTAACATTGATGTACATAAAGGAAAAGCGGAAGATTATAAATATGACAGGAGTTACAATATACGAGGGGAAGACTTTAAATTAAATGATTTCAGACCCACAATGTGATCAGAGGTTAAGGCTCTTTGACCCATGTAGTAAGCAGGCGGTATCAGTAGAGATGGAGGGGAAGGCGAGGTTTAACGATGGCCTCCAATGGAATTGATTTGAGCATTGTGAGTCTAAGCCCCTCTGTCATGTCAATTACAGTGCCCTCTGGAGCAAACCACTCGAAGCTCTGAAGCAGACGCCCCAATGTATGGGTGACCACAATCAGTGCCAAAGACATGCCAGGGCACATTCTTCTTCCTGAACCAAACGGAATCAATTCAAAATCCTGCCCTTTCACATCAATCTCTTTGCCCATGTTGAGAAAACGTTCAGGATCAAACTCCGTGGGGCGTTCCCACACGGCCGCGTCCCGTTGAATTGCCCACACATTCACCAAGAGTTGAGTTCCTGCGGGAACACGATACCCCCCAACAGTGCAGGCCTCGCTAGATTCGTGAGGGAGCAAAATAGCTCCCGCTGGATAAAGCCTGAGAGTTTCTTTCACAATTGCCTGCAAATATTTCAGCTTGGGGATATCTGATTCCTCCATTAATCGGTCCCGTCCGACATGTGTGTCGAGCTCTTGATGGGCTTTGCCCAAAATGTTCGGGTGCTTCAACAAAGCTGACAGTGCCCACTCGATGGTCACAGCAGATGTTTCAGTACCCGCATTTATCATGCTCTGCAAAATCAAAATACAAATCTTGTAAGTACGCGCTTGCATATTGTAATTTATGATCAAGTCTTTTGGGTGTGTTGTGATCGAGGCATCGGCTGTTGATGCAGAGATGGGGTTTCCACTCCAACAGTCAGTGCCATGACCACAATTCACCCGCTACAAGTGAAGGCATTTGAGTGTTTGTTTAGAGACTTCCAATAATCAGTGCCTTATCTTGACTATAAAGATAGTTTCCACTTAAACCATCTATACCTTGACCACGAGACAACTACTATTCAATACAGACTATGATAAGATCTTGCAAAACTGATACAATTTATCTGCCAAAAAAGTGAAACAAGAACATACTAAGGCTGCGGCTTTAACCGCATCATCCGTATTGTCAGAGTGAATTTCATCGTTGTCTGCTGCAGAGATGAGAACATCTATCAAGTCTCGAGCATGCATCCCTCTCTTCTCTCGGTGATCCTGCAGCAATTTCTCCATAATGACGTCTCTCTTCTTGTGTAGATTCTTCATGGCGGACACTCTTCCATGCGGATCGATCCACTTGAGAAAAGGCAGATAGTAACCGATATCAAATGATCCAATTATCAAGAAAGCTTCTTCAATTAACTCCTTGAACTGCTGCGCTTCTTTGAAATCCTCCGAGCAGAGATCTGATGAGAATCTCTTGCTGGCAACCATTCGAACTATGATATTAAATACGAGATCTGAGAGCCTCGACTTGATGTTCACTGGATTGGTCTCTCGCTGACAACTCTCCAAAAGCGAACGAATGAGAGCGGAAATTTCCTCTGTGCGGACGTGCCTGAAGGATTCGATTCTGTCGGCAGTAAAGAGCTGGAGCCTGCAAATTTTTCTGATGTTTCGCCAGTAGGAGCCATAAGGAGCGAAGGTTAATATTTTGAAATTATACCCAATATGATCTGCAGCAGACAGAAGTGGGCGCGAAGCAAAGGCTTTATCATTTGTTGTAAAGCATTCTTTTGCCAGATCTGAAGAGGAGATAACCAAAACTGGGCGGAAGCCAAGTTGAAGATGCATGATGGGCCCATAGCGCTCTGAAAGAGAGAATAGAAATCTGTGAAGGGGCTGTTTGCTTCTACTTAGGAGAGGAAGATGGCCAAATATTGGCCACGATGGAGGCTGCGGTGGCGCGTTGTTATTAATTCTACGCCTGAGAGAGTTTGCAATTAGCCAAAGTGAAGCCAGTCCTACAGCAAGAACAATAATTGAAGTTGCTTCCAACGCCATAACTTACCGCTTACCCTCCACTCAAGTCACACTTTACCCTGCTTGGCAGATTACTTCACTTCTTGTTGAGAGAATCGGATCCAGAATTTACTTCTTTAGCAAGATGCGTATCCCATATTCTCTCGGACCTTTCGTCACACATAACATTTAAATAAAAAATTGAACCCACGATCTTATCTAAACCTACAACCAAGACTGAGCTCATCTAGAAGGCCTCCTTGAACCGTTCATATTGCCCTTTGTATCGCTTGGCCAGATCAGAGGAGTTTTCTTGTTCTCACTAGGTCCACGTTTTTCTTTGATTATATAAGAGATTTTGGACGACAACATTGACCATGACCTTATAGGAAATATGTCATCCATGACTTCATATAACAGCAATTGGTAATTTTTTTCTTCTTTCTGCGATGCGATCCCTGGACCTCCGCTCTGCTGACGCTTGTTTCAAACGGAACGATTTTCCATTGACTGGAGATATTGTAACAGTTTCCAGAATCATATTTCACGGCAAATATGGTAATAGTCATGGAATTCGTTTGTCTTTCCTTTGTAATAGTCAATATCGAACCTCATACGCAACGTGATTCCCACGCCTATAAGAAAAGTAATGTTCAATATCGAACCTTCCCACGCCTTACTTTTCAGACTGAATGCATTGAATGTCAACATGTGGAAAACCCTGCCTCTTGATTTCGTGCCCGGTACATAATGATCCAATCAATCTTATTGTATGTCAACGTAATTGGTTTTATTTTAACTAATTAAATTTAATTAATTGTAAATTGATTTTATTTTAATTAATCAATCAATATAATTTATGATTGAAAAAACTTCTTTTTTTTTTCATAAACAATGTGATACAGATTCAAATGAAAGTACATGGGTTAGTTAAAGACTTTTAATTATAGAATGAAATAATAATAACTAATTGTTTAGATTTCATTCTACATTACATATATTGACATCATTAATGTGAAAGATATTATGTTTCTTTGGATTTAATTGTGCAATAACTTTTTTTATTATCTAATTTTACATTTTAGATGAAAAAATACTAGTTTATATATCTTAATATTACTCTATATAATATAGACGTTTACAGCAACAAGACAACTATATAATATTTTATTCTATATATATATATATATATATATATATATATATATATGTTAATATTAATATTATTATATTATATATATTATGTTAGTATTAGCAATAATACTATTTTATTGGTTAAGGTTAGGGTTATGGCTTATGGTGAAGGTTATGATTATGGTTTAAGGATAGGTTAACAGTTGTAGTTAGTGTTTCAGTTATGGTTAGGGTTAGGGATAGGTTTATGGTTAGGATTATGGTTTAGGAATTTTGTTGTTAGGGTTAGGGTTTAGGGTTAAGGTTTATGGTTTAGGGACTAGGAATAGGTTTTATTTTATGGTTGGAGTTACAATTAGGTTTAGGTTTAGGGTTGTGGATTATTATTAGTGTTAGGGTTAGGGTTAGGGTTAAGGTTAGGGTTAGAATATGAGTTAGGATTAGGGTTAGGTTTAGGTTAGGGTTATAATATTATGGTTTATGTTTTAGGATTAGATTTAGATTTAAGCTTAGCTTTTATGGTTAGGATTATGAGTTCTTTTTGGATTTGGGGTTAAGGTTAGAGTTATGTTTAAGGTTAGGGTTAGAGTTAGCCTACCCCTAATATTAACTCATTGTGTAACCCTAACCTTAACACTAATGGTAAACCCTAACCCTAAACCTAACACTGAGCCTAAACCTAACTAGAACCCCAACTATAAAAGTAAATGTAACCCTAATCTATAAAGCACAAAGTATATTTGTAACCCTAACCCTAATCTTAAGTGTAAACCTAAACCTAATCCTAACCATAAGCTATAATTGTAAGCCTAAGCCTAACCCTAATTCTCATAACTATAACCCTAACCTGAACACTCTTATTATTCAATTCAAATATTTATCTTTCATTAATTACCTACATCCACTATAATAACCCTATCCCTAACCATATTCCTAACCCTAACCCCATCCCTAACCCCAACCCCAACTATAAGCCACATCTAAAAATAACCCTAACCATAACCCTAAAACCTAATTCTAAATCTAATCCTAACCCTAAACCATAATTCTAACCCCGATCTAACCCTAATAACACTAAACTTAATTTACTTCATAACCTTAGTCTTATTTGTAACCCTAAATTGAAGTCAAACAGTAAACTCAACACTATAATCCTAACCTCAAGCCTAACCATAACCCTAAATGTAACCTAACTCTACCCTAAGCTTAGGTATAACCTTAACCCTAATTAAACTCTAACGCTAACTCAAAACTCTAAGGTTTAATTAGGATTCAAATAGGTTTACAATTAGTGTTAAGGTTAATGTTGTTAGGGATGGGTTTAGGGTTCAATTAGACTTATTTTGATTAAAGTTATGACTAAGATTTTATTAAAATAAGAATTAAGGTTCAATTAAGATTAGAATTCATTTAGAATAAAAATTTGATTTGGGTATAAATATTCGAAACACTAGATTTATATATTTCAAACTTCGAACTTCATTTGCATAACTTAAAAGAATATAATCATATTATATTCCACACATCTTCGGCGTACCCATTGCACACCAAAGCCTGATTGGTGGTTATGTATGGTTTGCTAATAAAGCATGTGAATGCAGATATATCTTTGTAAAGAAAGCTCCAGAGTACATCTACTTGCCTCTCCATATTGTGAATGCAGAAAGAGTCATAATTTTGTGCGCCATTGACTACGTGTTAGACTTGCAAATTTTCTTTGGAGTTTACTGGTAACAAGCTCCGTGACATCCCACGTGTTAGACTTCCAGAAGCGTTATACTGTAAGCGTCAACCTTGGGAGTGATTTCTGATAAAGAATCTCCAGGCTAAAATTAAAACACTAAGAAAAGTCAGTCAAGATCAAGAATTAAATGGATGTGCATTCGATTTAATTTTGTCCCTTTGTGTGGCCCCAATGTCAAGGTCTATTCAGAAACAACGATTGAAATTAGCAATTGCGTGTTAATGGAGTCATGCGTTCAAATGAATGGTTGAGAATGCTCTAGCAGAAGTTTCTTTTGGTAGAAATTTTTTCCTTGTTTTAAATATTTACTAAATGACAAGACACTTACAGAACAATATTTTGCACATAAGTATAATAATAGGACACTTTTTTCTATTTAAGAAATAGTGGATATTTTTTTTAATTTAATGAAAATGAAAAAGGTTTATAGAAGAAGGTCACATTTTATATTATTTCTTCAATTCTTAAAATTAAAATGCAACCTATACTTCATCACATATATAGTGATTTTATTAATTTTATTAGAATTAGGAGATCTTGGAGATGAAATGACAAGCACAAATGAACAAGCATGAAATTGTATTAGTTGACCCAATTGTAGTGAGTACAATACCATGCTTATATAGGCAAGGATGAGGCAATCCACCTATGAGGTGAATTGACAAGTGTCCCATAAGGTGGCACAAAGGAGTAGACAAGTGTCCTATAGGTGTCAACACTCGGAGTGTGCAAACCAACAACCTTCATGACCAAGTCATCAACCTTGTGTGCCAAGTGTTGAGTGACCTACCTCCATGACCAAGTCATCAACCTTGTGTGCCAAGTGTTGAGTGACCTTTGAGGTGAGATGGAAATGCTTCCAACCTCAAGAAGGTAGCTCATGAGGTTTACCAAATAACTTGGTAACCTTTACAGGTCTCAATGGTTGCACATTCAGTTAGACAAGAAGTTTTCTAACCTCATATTGACCTAAGTGAGCTTAAGTATAGTGTAAATAGTAATTTTACACTAACAAATTTCATATATCTTTTAAAAATTTATGGCTAAAACTATTGGTCAATTTTATATTTTAAAAAATCACACTAAAAAATATGTATTAATTTATTTTTTATTACTTTAAAAATCAAGAACATTAACACATGTTCACTTTACATTCATAGACATTTTTTGTAAGAAAATAGAAAATATTTCTATAAATAAAGGTTGGACAAAAAGACCACTACATTTTGTGTTTAATGAGAAATTTAAGTAGCGCTTTTTTCAACTATGTCATTTTTATCAAAATAAATTAAAATTGCTTAAAAATACCTTATTCATTTAAAAACTATAATCCAAATTGCTATAACAATCTAGTATTGTATTTCACTATCACTTGAGGGCATTTTTTGGTCCATCATTAATTTGCATGTGCTTGATAAAGAAAGTATGATGCAAAAAAGGTACACACAATACTTTAATGCATTTTAAAATAGCCTTTTTATTCTAAGGTATTGTCTTTTAAACATATTAGCTATTGTACTTAGAAAAAATTCTAATAAGAGTGCCTTAAATTTAATGTCTATAATATAGCATGATTTTCCTTTAGCAAAAATGGCAATTTTCCCTACATTAATCTATTTTTATAGATTTTTTCAAACATTTCCATTGCATTATTAAAATATGTGGAGTATTGTCTCATCCATGATCAAACATGGGATATTTTGAACCTATAATATATAATATAAGTGATTTGTTGCATACTCGTAGCATATGCACATTTTTCCTAAATTAATAAGAGCATGGAAATTTTAGTCTTCTCCAAGAAATTATGGATTATTTTTTCCTCTTGTGGGTATTATAGCTATTGTCACTACTACTTTTTGAACTAAATGAGAGTTCTAGGAATATTGTTGGACATACCATATTATTGAGAGAAAAATTATGTTCTCTTTTTAAGTTGCATGGATCTCCATATTAGTGTCATCTTATAGTAGAACATGAAGCAAAAAAAATGATCTTGGTGCATATATATGTATCACCATAAATCTTAAAGGCCAATTCCATAACCTAAGGCTAGATAGGGTCAACATATGTGATGAATGATACTTATGTGTAGACATCTAGAAATGAAACAATTTTTTTGAAATTTTTATAGATGATGTAGAAAGATAAGTAAAATTTATCTTAAGACAAACCACATGGTTAAACATGCTTGAGTTGAATTAGTATTGGCATGGATGACCTCTCAAGAAGTCTTGATACTTCACTATGATGAGCATCACCTTGATACAATGAGTGCTAGGTGAACCATTCACACTCATGAGAGATGGATTAGTGTGAGCCACTATTCATGAAATAAGATTAATGAGTGCCTAAAAAAATATGTTGTTGAATCCTCATAAAACATCATAGTCCAATATATTATGAAAAATTCCTACTACATGGAATTGGATGAGTTAAAGGGGCTCAACAATGAATGGCTCATAATAACACCACTTTTTGAAGATGTTACAAATGGGTTTCCAAATTAACTAGACTTGATCTTGAGAAAAATGCCTACTACTTGGAATTGGATGAGTTAAATGGTCTCAACAATGAATAGTTCATAAGAACACCACTTGTTTAATGAAGATGTTACAAATGGGTTTGTAAGCTAACTAGACTTGATCTTGAGGGAAATTCCATGATTCAGCACATACTCGAGTTGAAGTAGTACTTGAATGGGTGAACTTTTGGGAAGTCTTGATTATTCACTCCTATGAGCTTCACCTAGACATAATGAGTGCTAAGTGGACCATTCATCATATTGGGATATGGGTTTGTGTGAACCATTAATTATGGAATATGGGCCAATGAATTTAACTAAAACAGGTATGTAGTTTAATCTTAATAGAATATCATAATTTGATACACTGTGAAAACTTTCTACTACTTTTCATTAGATGAGCTAAAGAGAATTTATAATGAATGAATAATAAGGAACAACACTTGTCAATTTTTTTGAAATGTCTAGTAAACCAAGTGGACTCGATCTTGGGGAAAATCAATGGTTAAACACATTTTAGTTGGAATAGTGTTGGGATAGATGATTTCTTAGCAAGTATTGATGCTTCACCCCTACAAGCATCACTTGGATGCAATGAATGCTAAGTAGAACATTAATTCTCATGAGAGATGGGTTCTTGTGAACCACTACTCATGAAATATGGGTCAATGGTATTGATTCAAAAACTACACTATTGAATCCTTCTAAAACACCATAATTTGATACATTACAAAAATAACTCCTATTTATCATTGGATGAGCCAAAGGGGCTCTAAAATGAATGGTTCATAAGGCACAACACTTGCTAAACTCTATATAAATATAGTACTAAGCCACGAGGACTTATTCTTGGAGGAACATCCATGGTTAATAATGCTTCAAGAGTTTAAGTAGTCTTAGGATGGGTGACCTCCTTGGAAGTGTAATGCTTCATCCAATGAGCATCACATAGATGCATTGAGTGCCAAGTGGATCATTCATGCTCATGAGTGATTGGTTCTTGTGAACTGCTAATCTTGAAATATGGGTTGATGAGTTTTACTCAAAGACTATGAAGATAAATCACTATAAAACATCACAAATTGATACATTATGAAAAATATTCTTTGTTCTATCTTTAGATGATCTAAAATGACTCAATAATAAATGGTTAATAAGACACAATACTAGTTAAACATTTTGCAAATGTGATGGTAAGCTAAGTGGACTTAATATTGAAGGAAATTTCATGGCTAAGCATGCTTGATGCAATAAATATTAAGTGAGCCTTTCATACTAATATGAAATGAGTTTGTATAAACCACTACTCATTCAGATATAAATTAATAAATTTGACTTAAAAACTACATGATTAAATTGTGATATAACATAATAATTTAATACATCATAAATATACTTCATACTTGATTAATTAAATCTAGATTATTAAACACTAAAACTAAATATAAACATTAACCATTTTAATTAACATATAATTAATGCTATATTTTAATTAAACAATAGTATCTTGTAGAATTGCATCAAATGAATATATAAATTGATGCATAAATATGCGTCTTCTTTGAAGGGACTTGAGTGACTCAAGTTTAGCTAATTGACTTTAGCAACTTTGTTTTCGACTAATTAATTTAACGTGTATTATAATGGGTATTAGTGAAGTCATACAATAACCTAAAATGCATGGCCATCTTCTAGGACATGCCTTGGGGGTTGAAGAATCAGAGAAATGGAAGAATGTATGCCATATTGGGATTTTTGATGAGTTTGATTAATTCCTAGACAGTATCTTTGAGTTCACGATGGGAAGGACTAAGTAGTGATAGTATTTCTTAATGTACCTTTTACGTTATAAATACTAACTAGGAGGAGTGCACCAACAAACCTTTCTCCTTTCAAGCCAATCAAACAAGGAAAGATAAGAGAATTTTTTATGTTTATTTATACAAGTCAAATTATTTAGTCGACATGCGATTAGGGCACTAATCACAACTTTAAAACCACTCCCTTTTCTATTTATTATAAATTTATAGATTTAGAATATGTGAGTAATTAAGGGGAGAAGCTAATCTCCCCACAAAATGCACCTATGTATGTAACATTATAACTTAACACCCCATCCCCCATCCCATGCACTAGACAAAATGCACCAACAAAAGGACTTGATGGACCGTGTTGATGAACATTTAGGCACGTGTTTTTTGGAGTGTCGTCACATGCTTCAATACCAAAAAAGCATTGTAGCATTGATGGGTTTTTCAAAATAAAAAATTAGCTGGACAAAAAGCCCAAAATGTTGCCATTTTTTACATTTGTATTTTGGAAGTTGCTAGGGAGTGTGGAAGGAAGTTATAGGTGTCCAAAGGCTGAAGTAGAGCGTACACTCTCCTTACCAAAACACATTTGACAGGTGTAGGAAGATAGTTAGCAGGTATGAGTATCTGCCAAAAATATATGCCATTTTACCATTCTGCCAGGAACTATGAAGAATTGAATGATTATTCAATGCAAAGATGGGTTTTCAATGATAGGTTTCCAAGGGTTTTCCTTGCGAAAAGGGGTTTTCATTTGAAATGCAAAGCTGTTTATGTGCTTTTGTGTTGATGGCTTTTTAATTTTTCCATTTTTATGTTCTCACTGAATAAATTGAATGGCTAATCATTGCGAAGATGGGTTTTCAGTGACGAGTTTCCAAGGGGTTTCATTTGAAATGTAGAGTTTTTTATGTGCTTTTTTGTTGAGGGGTTTTAATTTTTCCATTTTAATTTTCTCAATGATTAAATGAATAACATTTAGAGAAACGAGAAAGGCAACACAATGTGGGTTCTACATCAACAGGTTTTCAAAATCATAATTTGGAATGAACAAAAAACCCAAAATGTCACCATTTTTGACATTCTCATTTTGAAGTTTGTGGGGGTTCTTTATAAAGGTTTTTAAAACATTAAGTGGGTTGTTATTTGTAAAGGGTTTTCAATCATTGAGTGGGTTGTAGTTTGTAAAGAGTTTTCAAACATTAAGTGGGTTGCAAGTTTTTTAAAACCTAGTGTTTTGCAACCTAGAATTTTACAAAACATTATGAATGTCTTGAAAAGCTTTTGTTATTTACACCATAGGAATGTAATGAAAGGTACCATTTTATAAACACCCAATAAGGTATTTGGCTTCAATGTGTAGAGGTTTTTACAACATTGTGTGAGTTGGAGGTTTTAGAAAACATGTAGTCACCTCTCATTGTGTTCTCCAACTTGCAATCATACTATGCATGTATATTTGGATCATATTAAGAAATTGAAACACACTTTTTACTTTGTGTAAGACTTGTTATAAATCTTGACAGTGCCTTCCATTACATTCATACTATCTAAATAACAATATCTTTTTAAGACATTCATACTATTTTGTAAATTCTAGGTTGGAAAACACTGTTTTTTGAAAATCATTGAATTTTCTCATAGAAATTTCTAAAGTTCGCAAAGTGAAGCAACCCTTCAAAAACATCTTGACAAAAATGTCCATCAATTAAGGATTATTTATCCCTAATGTGCAACATATTGCTATTATTTTAAATTTATATACTACTTGTTTAGTTGAAAAATTGATGCTTTATGGTTTAAGGCATAGAAAATCACTTTTCTCCAACTAACATTCAAGGATGCCCTATAGATCTCAACACAAGAGTCAAATAAAGGTAAGAGATCTACACAAGGACTGTCCTAGGGTATGATTTCAGATTACAAGAGGGGTTCATGACCAAGTTTAGACTTGGAAAACACAATGAAATGCAAGATGAAATGTAAAACCCTAACATGATGCAAACTTGAACTTAAATGACTTAAAAATGCATATAAAAAAAAAATAACAGGCTATGAAAAGTAATGTGTGAACCTAGGAATTAGAAGATGACTAAAAGGAGCTCTGAAATGCTTGAAGTTCTAACTTTTTGACCTAGTAAGACTCATTTGCCATTCTGGGTGAATCAGTCCTAGTTTGGATTTTTGCACAAGAGCAGGTTTCAGACAAAAGGGTATCTAAATCTACAAAGATCTCTGAAAATAACCTATAGTGGGACTCATTCGCCACTTGTGGCAAATGATTCTAGTTTGGATTTTCTAGAATATTAAGGTTTGAATCTACTCTTCTCATTCTACTCAATCTGCTTCTCCAAGTTTCTAGATTTGAAACTCTGATTTCAGAGTTGTAGATGACCTCTTAGTGAAGATTATGGCCTTGCAAATGGGGAGACAACTTCAACAAGATTGTAACCTAATATTCAATGATCTTTAATTCTTCAAAGAACCTAGATCTTGAATGATGATGCATTGTAAATATGAAACTCAACATCAAATGGCCATGAAGGATGTAGATCTTGATCTTGACAATAGGTGTGGAACAATGCTTGATCTTAGATCTTCAATGCTACATCACAACACTAGCTAAATAACATGCTTGATGCTTTGGAATCTTCGAGATTATGATGGATCTTGAATTGATGCAACAATTGATGAAGTATTATGCCCTTGAATGACTTAGAAATGATCTTGAATGCTCTCTTGATGATCTTGTGAAGTCTTGGAATGCTTAACTCTTGAATGTTGGACTTGAAAAAATGAATGTTTGATGAAATAAAGATTTGAAATCTTTTTTATATAGGAAATCCACTCAAATGACTATTTACTTGATCCCCAAGGCCAACATAGGAGAAATTTGAACTTAAAACCTAGTTTTTGCCACTCAAACCTTGAAAATAAGTCAAATGGGACTCACTCACCAAGTTGAGTGAATGAGTTCCACCTAGATAGGAATCATTCTCACAAAGTGGAAAATCAGTGCCAAAGGAGCTATTTTGCCAACTAAAGTGTCGAGGAATGTTCAAATTAAGCTTATATATTGATTTTGTCAGGTATTTTAATGAAATATGCCTTGGGATGCATAATATAGGGTCATAGGCACCTATTAATGATGATATAAAGGTCATAAATGCAATAGGGCCCAAAATACAATGTGAAAGTTTAAATAAATACACTTTACAACACTAATTTAAGGAAAAAATAGGTCTATTTAGCTTAGAAGGGCCCTAAATGTCATGCGAATATGTAAAACACATTACAACACTAGATTAGGTCCACTTAATTTACAAGCCGTTTAAATTCAATGTGAAAGTGTAAATAAGCAGACTTTACAACATTAAATTAAGGCAGAGTTAAGTTTATTTAGCTTTAAAAGGGCCCAAGACCTAATGTGGATGTGTAAAACTCATCACAACACTAGACCAAGGTGATGTTAAGTCCTATTTATCATTAATTATTTTGAAATCAAGTTTGAAAATGTACGAGGTGATATTTTTCAACACTACACTACTATACATACCTTAGGGAGAAGCTAATCTCCCAACAAAACACACCTATGTATGGAAAATTTTAACATAACGCCCCATTCTCCATGCCAAGCTCTGGAAAAAATGCACTGTCAGAAAGACTTGATAGACTGAGATGAAAAATATTTTTCACATGTCAGTTGGATTTTCATTCTTATGCATTTTTGTCTGTACATAGGTGCATTTTGTTGGGAGATTAGCTATGTTCCATATTGTTTTGTAAAATTACAGGTTGGAAAACACTAGTTTTTCAAAATTTGCAACCTATGACATAATGTTTTAAAAAAAATTACAAGTAAATTGGTTACTCACCCCCTCACCTCAATTCAGTTGGTTTTAAATCTCCCCCACCTGCAACTCCACCCCTTGCTCTCTAACCTTTCACTTTCAACCCACAGAATGAAAAACCCACAACACAGAGTGTTTTCTAATAACAATACTTGTTACAATTTAAAACACATATCTTAGTCACATTAACATTCCCACCTACAATTCACGAATAGCTTCTTGCACAAGCCACCATGCCAAAAAATTTGAAGTGGTAGGAAAAATGAGGGTTTTCATTTGGCTTCAATGTGTAGATGGTTTTACAACATTATGTGGGTTGGAGGTTTCATAAATCATGTACTCACCTCCCACTATTTTTTCCAACATACAATCATATAGAGTGTTAATGGTTGTTGGAAAACACTAGGTGCTTATAAAATGGTGCCTTTCATTACATTGTTATTATTAGGGTATGTGTAGGATCATGATGGGCCAAAAAGTGGTGATATGATGGGCATGTGTAGGGTATGTGGTTGATGACCTTGTCTTTTACCCAAAATTGATATAACTTATGCTTTAATTAAGATTTAATAAATAATTATTATTCATTTTCTATTTGAATTACAACTAAAGTCCTGATTGATAGGCTGATTGAAAATTATCTATAGCTTTCAAATGATATCACTTTTTTTGAATCCAAAACACGTGTCACATTCTACGCTTTGCATTCTATAGGATTAAAAAAAGAATAATTTCATGAAGTTTTGACCAAGTTAAGGTGATCATACATACAATTTTTTATATTTTTTAAAAGTTGTAATAAAAAATTCATAATTAAATATTACTTGGAAAAAATTACAAAAAAATATGCATCACATTGGGACATGAGTCGTCTACTTATATCTAAAATTTTATAAAAAAATATTATCATTTTATTGTGGTTAGGGTGGTCAGATAGACATCTACTTATTTTTTCCCTGAAATTTAAGTGCTATTGCATTGAAATTTCAAATTTTCTCCAAATAATTTAAAAAAAAAAAACCTAGTAGTTTAAAAACTAAATTCAATTTGCTACATATTCTATTGTTACATATTTTTGAAATAATATAGATAACTTATTCAAATTTTTATGTCAAGTTGCCTAACTCTGATTTTTCTGAACTTCATCACCACTTAAGGGTCTATTTTTTCCATGATGATCCTGCACATACCCATTAACAAAATATTGTCAAGACAATCATATAGTTTTGTAAAATTATAGGTTGTAAAGCATTGGATTTATGAAATCTACAACCCACATAATGTTTCAAAACCCTTTACTAGTAACAACCCAATTGGATACTCACCTCTCACCTCAATTTGACATGTTTTATGATTTTATTGAGAACCTTTTATGAATTAGATAGTAAGAATGTAATGAAATTGGAAACACTAGGTGTTAAGAGACCTGCAACCCACAGAGTGTTGTAAAACTCTCTAGATGTAACAACCCAATTGGTTAGTTAGGAAAAATGAGCTGACACCATCATTATCTCTCTACTACCCTAGCTGTGACATTTCCTCTCATTTTTTCGGTTTCAGCACTTTTATCATATGTCTTGGTAGGCCCCACACTACATCATCCCATCATGTTATGTATGTTTCTATGTATGTTTTTAGGTATGTTTTATGCATTTTTGTATGAACATAGGTGCATTTTTTCAAGAGATTAGTTGCATCCATAGACGGTTTTACAACATTGTGTAGGTTGGAGGTTTCATAAATCATGCACTCACTTCCCACCATGTTTTCCAGCCTACAATCATACAGTGTTAATGGTTGTTGGAAAATGTTGGGTGTTTATAAAATGCTTCCTTTCATTACATTCCTACTATTTGAATAACAAAATATTTTGAAGACATTCATACTATTTGGTAAAATTCTAGGTTGCAAAGCACTGGTTTTATGAAATCTTCAACCCACATAATGTTTTAAAACCCTTTACAAGTAAAAACCCAATTGGTTATGCACTCCCCACCTTAATTTGCTATGTTTTATGATTTTCTTGAGAGCATTTTGTGAATGAGATAGTAAGAATGTAGTGAAATTAGAAAATATGGTGTTGGTTGTTTTGAACAAACCAATTAGAGCTCACCAGATACCTATGAGTTTTCCAAACTCAATTCTTGAATACATGAAAGATAAGTGGCCAAAAAATGAGATTTAGCATCAATTGATTTATCTCCTACACTTCGGGCTCTACAAAACCTGGGAGAGTAGTCCCACAATGTAAATTATGTGACTCTTCTAAACAATTAATGTATACACTATATAGCTAAGAAGATATATTCCCATCAAAGGTTAGGAAGATGAAATCCTTCAAGAAATTAGCATTTCCTTGAAATATTTACAATTTAAAACCGAGAATACAAAACAACACCAACCACAACAAATTAAAGATTGATTTAGAGAGTATTTAAAATGATGTTCTCAAGTTGGGTGACTTGAATCATAAGAAAGGCTCATAAGGATTGAGACTAGTGCCATTATCTATGGGCTAGGAGTTAAAGTAAATTGAAATGCAAGGTACATTTAATCCTAAACATCCAAGATCTATGTGACGTTACTTTGTAATTCAAAAATACATAATCAGGTTCTAAGACTACTTATCAAATCTAATCATCATGCACATGAATCTATGATTTGATCTAAGAATTTTAATTGATTCTTTGACCCAGAGCTAAAATAAAAGCATACACCAAAGTATGAAAATGATGACAATTAATGAAATGATATTTGATTAGTATTTTTATTAATAATTCAAGTATAGATTAAAATTGGAGAGACTACAGACTCTAAAAACTTGCATTATCATTCACATATGCTCAAGAACCATACATTCGATAAAACTTACTATCTAGACTCTATAATTAAACAAAAGACTTGTACTATGACCCTAAGTTCCCTTTTATAGAAACAAGGGAGCAAAACAAGCTTTGGGCCAATGGTACACATGTCACATTCTAATTGGACCACTACAAGACAATATTCCCTTTATAGTTATATTTACACTTTCAATCGAAGGGAATACATTAGACAAATATTATTTACATTCGTTGTGAAAATGAAAACTCACCTTCCAAAAGGCACATGTTGAAAAGGAATTCCTTCAAATTTTTGTAGCACGTCCATTCCATTTAGTAAGATGAAAAATATTGTAGAGATAGAAAAAGCAAACAAAATTCCCAGTCAGCATCCACATCATCAATGATCAATATTTACCTATAGCACTCTTGATTAGGAGACACATACTTTATACATTATAACATCAAAGGCCAAACTTGTACAGTACTTGGCCGAGTATATGTGTTCCAATCTGAATTTACTAATCCAATCTAGCTACAAATATCCTTTTCCATTATTCATATTCCTCCTCAGATGGCCAATTGAATTCAATAATTTCATCCATTTTCTTTCTATAAGGAGCATAATTTTTCATCACTGAATTTTCTTCCTTATCAAAGTCTTTGAGGAAATTAATAATAAAAGATAACTTCTCTAAAGTATCTTTAAGAATATCAATATTAACATCCTCACAAATTAATTTAGCTTTAGAAGCAATTGTATTTTCCACTTGATTCTTCCACATTTGCAAAGGTTTAACTTCATCATGGGCTTGTAGGATGTATGGTAACAATGTCAACTCTTCCTAATCATACTTGATCCTTAATTCTTTTATTTTGTGCTCTAATGGAGCAACATACCCATGGAATGGTTGTTCCTTAACATCACTAAACAACTTGTAAATGGAAATCACCTTTGGATATATCTCTTCTCATTGCTTTACCCCAACTGCCATTAACTTCAAATCATTAACTTTAGGAATCCATCTATCTAAGAGTGGGGTTCCCAATTCTCCATCTCTCTGAGACATCTCCATTGCTCTCAGCATAAAAGAATAATTATCATAGAAACTATTCAATTTAATTTGAATTTTCCTACTAAGGTGTTTCAAAATAGTATGAACAATCTTGGCATTCTTCTCATGCATTAGGTTTTGTGTTTCCTTGAGCAACTTCTTATATTACTCAATTTGCTAGAGCAGTTATTATTTTGTGGGTCCATTAGATGGGGCTGCATCTAATGTACTTGGCTTCTCTATTGCAATGGGCTCCTGTCCCATGTTGTAAGGCACAATTGACAATGATTGCTCAGGTGGAGGAGACTAAGGATGAGTTGTGGGAGGGATAGGAGCAGTATGAATTGAGCTAGCAGGCCCTTGAGACCTCAACATTTCTGCTTGTTTTTTCCAAAATTCTTACTATGTTTCAAGCTCAACCACTCTTTGTTGACTCTTATTTTATTCACTTGAAATCTCATGGTACTTGCTTCTAAACGTATCCCTATCACTAGTGATATGTTCAACTATTGCTTTTGTGAATCTAGCAACATTTATAATCATGTTAGCAACCTCTAATGTTGGAGTGTCTGCAACTATTTTCACAATCAATCTACCACTGAATTCTGATAGCTCTGTAACTTTGGGCTTCCTTGAACTAAGAGACAATGACCATATTGCCATAGCATCATGTTCCTGATTGAATGTAAAACCCTAATGTGCCAAGCTAGCTTCTTCTTTAGTTTGAAATAAAGGCTTATTAGCGCTCCATATGGTATCTAGTACCACTACATCAACAATATCCCATTCATGTAGCAACAAAACACCACTCTTTTGTAAAAGTTCTCTTCCTTCCTTAGGTGTGATATTCTAAAACTTCTTCATCTCTTGCATCACATTGGCTTGGATGACATTCTCTAGAAATTCATGATGTAAACTTATTTCAACAATAACCTTCTCTGCATATTCTATTTCCCTTGCTCTCCATACAAAATCCCTGAATGCTAGTGTTTCAATAAAGGAATCATCCTCCATAAACTCTTTACAAGCTTCCACCCTTATGTCATCAATATTACTTACATCACTCAATTCAACTTTTCCCAATCTTATGATATTTGTTCCAAAGCTTTATGCAAATTCTCTTAGAGGATAAGGAATTCCTTGTTGCATATCTTCAAGAGTTATCACAATATCATCTTCATCACTATCAGGGTAATCCACTACCGGGCTCTTCTCAACCATTTGTCTCTTAATTGGTGGTTGCTCTTGAGGAGGAGAACTTCTTGGAGGAGAATAAATATCAATTATAATAGGTGAGGATTTCCTAGGAGGCAATGAGGTTGATTCAATTGGAAAGGCTGGCCTTGAATCCTCTAATGCAATAGGGGTTGGCTCTGTCTTCTCCTTCTTATCTATTTCCCTCTTCCTAGTATACACCCGAATCATTTTGGGTGGATGATATGAAGGCCTCTCCTCCAATTGCATAGATGGTCCTTCTTCAGTTTCCAAAGCTTTTCCCTTATCTTGGTTACTTCTACTCTTCTTGACACACTCGCAACACTTTCAAAATTCTCCATTACATACCTTGCCTGGTTGAACTTCCCTTGGATGTTAGGTAGATGATCATATCTTGGATCTGATCTCCTTATGCTTTCTGCCATCTTGTTGAAGGAAAGATACATATCCTTCCTTCTTGCACTTGGAAGTCAAAAATGTTGCTGGTAACATCCTCAGGGTAGTATAAATTGTGAACAAACACACCTAATGATTTCTTTGTTTTTACTACATGAATAAATCCGTCAAGGTCATGATTTCTAGGGCAACCTATCATGAATTTGTAGCACTTGAGGACCTTCCCTAATGCATTCCAATTCCCTTTTATGAACACAAAATTTACAGATGTTGTGTATTCAGGGAAAAATGAACCTTTCTTCTTATTTTATGGCAAGTTGCACCACTCTTGGGATCCAGCCAACTGTCTCATGATTTCTATAAATCCAATTCTAAGGGACACAACTTGTGGTAGCACAAAAATATAAGCAGTATTCCCATACATGGGTATGTGCAAGATCATCATGGAAAAAAAGGCCCTTAAGTTGCCAAAAATTCAAAAAATCAGAGTTAGGAAATTTGACGTAAAAATTTGAATAAGTATTTATATTATTTCAAAAATATGTAAGAATAGAATCTTTAGAAAATTGAATGTAGTTTCTAAAATATCGGTTTTTTTTTTTATTTGGTGAAAATTTGAAATTTCAATGCAGTACTTAAATTTCAGGGAAAAATAAGAAGTAGGTTTTTGTGTGACCACCCTAACCACAATAAAATATACTATTTTCTTATAATATTTTATACATAAGTAGAGGACTCATGTCCGGATGTGATGCATATTTTTTTGTAATTTTTTTCCAAGTAAATAATTAATTATGAATTTTTTATTACAAATTTTAAAAAATATTAAAAATCATATGTCTGACCACTTTAACTTGGTCAAAACTTCATGAAATTCATTTTTTCTTTTTTTAATGATATAGGATGTGAACCATAGAATGTGATGCATGTTTTGGATTCTAAAAATGTGATACCATTTGAAAGTTATAGATGTTTTTCAATCAGCCTATCAATCAGGACTTTAGTCGTAATTCAAATAGAAAATGAATAATAATTATTTATTAAATTAAAAGTAAAGCATAATTTATATTGGTGGAAAGTTGAAAACCTCCTTTAAAAATCATTTTCATTTCATTAATTTTAGGTAAAAAAAAAGTTGTCAGCCACATACCTTACAAATACCCATCATATTGCCACTTTTTCGCCCATCATGATCCTGCACATACCCACACCCTGAATATGGTTCTATCTACATATGGAATGATATCTCCTCAATTATGGGTTATATTCAGTTTGGGACTCCTTTCAATAGGCCTTAGGAAATCATGAATCTCTTTTGGGATCCTTGGCGGGTAAAAAACTAGGAGTCTCCTTAGCTTAGATGCAAAGACATTATGGAAGACCACATAATCAAACTTCTAGTCATCCATATCTAGAATTTGGGTCCAACATTGGACCGGTAGTTTAACATTACCTTCCACCTTCTTCAAAGACATGTCTTCCCCAAAATATTTATCTTGCTTGTATAAAATCATATGCATCAAAAGAGAATACCACTACAATTTCACCCATTGCTTTCCTCCCTTAAGCTCAGCCAAGAGCTTATGCATGTTTTGTGCTAGGTAAGTAGCATAATCATAAACCACATTAAAGGTTGCATACTAAATATTTCCTTCCATGTATAAATATTCAATTGGTATAGTTTTAGTTGCATCAACATTCATACAAGGAGTGGATAGTCTTTCTAAAGTAATGGGTAAAGTAGTGCATAGGAAAAGGTTCCTTCTCATCTTTTCCAATCCTAATATACTTCCTATTCTTTCCATGTCTAGTTGAAGTGGTGTGCATTGGAAACATTGTAGTTTAGAACTATGGACAATGATTTTAGATTGCCCACACTGTTGCCTTGCTCCTTCTAGGGTTCTTCACCTAAAAGGAGAAAGGGGAGGGGTCCAAAATGCAAATTTCAACACTCAAAGTTAATGTAAATGAGACGTATTAGCCTAATTAAAATTTATTATTGCATTGATTTGAAATTAAGATGATTTAATGATGTTAAACCTAGGAAATGCAAAGTGCTGGAAAACACAGTGTGATGTGCAGAAATATGAAACAAATGCAATAATGAAAAAAATAAAGATACAAGATAGAAACTATGCAGCTGAAAACTGATGAAGAGCTCACTGGGGATTGCAAAGACCTCATAAATTATGGAAATTTTGATTTTTGAGCCACCTAGGACAATTATGCTTCGCTGGGTGACTTAGTCCTAGACTAGGGAAACTGCCCACAAAGTTGTTTTTGCCAAATGGGTATTTGAAATTGCAAATATTCCTGAAAAAGTAATGCAGTGGGACTATGGTGACTTAGTCCACTTTTTATTTTCTACAAATTCGAAAGTGAAAACAAAAGCCCACAACCTACACTCTACTTTTTGAGGGAAATCTGGATCTGAATCTTTGAAAAACCTTGCAAAATATGCGATAATTTGATTTCTAATGGGTGGTTTGCCTCGATCAAACCCCTATTTTTTATTTAAACTTTGTGAAAGATAAAATATACATAAAACCCTAGCCTTAAGTGTGTCTAATACTAAGAAAAGCTGAAATGAGATAAAACCTTATTGTAATGTGCTAGAATGAGATAAACAAATAACACTTGAATGATGCAAGAGTTCAATGCAAGAAACTAAAAAATTTAAAATGAATGTAAATGACATGGAAATGTAATGCAAACCTTAAGTCTGAAGATAGAGAGAAAATGGAAGATGGAATCACTTTGAAAACAAGTCATTAGATGTGATTTGTTGGTTAGTTGTGTTTCAACCTAGATTTCTCCATGATTCACCATAGGCATCCATGATCAACCCTTTGCAATGTGAGATCTTGAACAAAAATTGAGCTTGAAGACCTACAAAAACCCTAGTTTGTTGCCTCTAAGCTTCAACTTTGTTGTAAAATTCTATTGAATCTTCTTGTAAAAGATACTTTTTCTCTTGACTTTTGATTTTTGCTTTGTCAAAATGACTAGGAGATGTGAAAAATGACCGAAAATATGTATTTATAGGAAATAACACCTAATTTTCCTAATATTTAGACCTAAGAGGCTGACATATCCACTGAAAAATTAAATTGAATTGGTGAAATTCCCTCTCAAAAGTGGAAAATACCCCAAAGGGATTTTTTTTACAAGTTTCATCAAATTTGAGTGGTTTGAATGCTTTTTGTCGAGATTTAAGTGATTTGTGAGTGAATTAGGCCTCAAAGTCCAAAATCATGAGCATTAGGAGCCTATAAATGTAGTTTTTATGGGGTGATTAATGCAAGAGTGTATAAAGTAGGACTAGGTTTACTGCAAAATTGTCTCTTTCTTCAAGAGTATATAATTTTGGTGACACATTAAGCCCCCACTTTAGTGTCCATATGACTCTATGTGCATATGCAAGCTAAAGGACTCTAAATAGTGCACATTATGTCATAAAAGGATATTCATTCAAAAGGTGGGAGAATGAAGCCCCCAATGTAGTTATCAACAAAACCACAACATTAGGAACCACATCCTGCAACACAAATTCATTATTGATCCAAAAATCCTTTTTCCTAACTTCTAAAAACAAAATTTGAGGGTAGATGTATGCCCCCCCTTGATTTTGCTTGCTTTATGGAGGTGGAATCAAGGTAGTAATCTAGCCACGTCAAACAAGAAAGATCATATCATAGGATATTTCCACATACCATGTCATGTAACGATAGAATTTTGATGATGTTGGGTGCGTAATCATGATTCCAATGCGTCAAACGACAGCAAAAATGGAGTTCCCTAGCTCTCGTTATGTTTTGTTGAAGAAAAAGTACTTTGTGAATTGTAAAATAGAAGAAAACCTAGCTTAATGCATAGGAAAAGGAATGAAAATAGGTAAAAATAGGTAAAGAAAAGTAATTTTTCACTTTAAAATTTCATTTTACCTTCTTGTAACTTGAGAGTGACAAGTGAGATGGGAAAATGCCGAGTAGACGGGGATAGACAATTGCATGTTTGGACGTTCTCCCAGACTAAGTGGTTCATGATGAGTGTCAACATGAGGTGAGTTGATTCTGTAACCTTTGTTTTGTGAATTTATAATCATTTAATGAATTTTGATGAATATCTAGGTTAATTTATTATCTTGGAAAAAAGTTTGCAAAGTGTCCCGTTTCTTCTAAAAGTGTCCCATTTCATTGCGAAGTATTCCAAAAGGGTTCTAAAGTGTCTAGGTCCTTAAAAAAAAAGCACACTAGATAGACTTTAGCACATTTGTATGATGAATAATGTAAACATTAAAGATTTTAGATTAGTTTTATAGCATATTTGTGTAAATTTGAAAGGTACCCACTTGAAGATGACAGCGATTAGGAGGGAGATAGTTGAGATTCTTGAGAGATACAGATCCAACACTAGCAATAGAGGAGATAGAGCATCTTCAAGCTATGGGCATCTATCAGGCATATCTTATTTCTCCTATGATATACTACAGTTTCATGTTGATGGCTCTCTACGAGCAATGGAATGCAGACACATGCACTTTTCATCTTCCTATAGGAGAGATGACAATCACATTGGAGGATGTACATGGGGTTCTTTATGTGTCAATTCAAGGAGAGCAAGTACATTTCTGCAAAGACTACACCTTCCATGAGCAAAGGGCTGATTTACAGTACTGTTTAGATGGTCCGCTTCATGATGCATGGGTTAGAGGATGGATTGATTTGTCTATGCTTTTATATTCATGGGAACCAGTGGTTCAATAAATTATGATACATACCATAGCACTAGTTCTCATCCTTGATGGTCAGGGTGGGCACCTTGAGGGAGGACTATTCCACTTAATTCGAGGGATGGTTGAGCAATGCACAGTATACGCCTGGGGTTGGTGTATCTTTTCACATCTATATTATGATCTAGGGCTATTTTTGTTCTGAAAGGTGGATAGTATGGTGCACTACACACTTCTATAGGTGTGGTTCCTTGAGCACATTACATGTACCAAACCAATCAACTATCCATGTGAGACAATAGTAGGGTATCCTTGAGCTTTTGGCTATCCTCTACGGTGACTATGGAAATATGGTGATTTTCACTTTTAGAGGGTACAATTCAATCGACTGGATGAGGATGAGGTCCTTTGGAGACCTTATCAGCTGACATTGCAATGGCCAGATCATACTAGATAGTTAAGGAGGTTGCAGATGGATATATCTCTGGTTGGCTGTCATGACCATGTAGTACAACCATTCTACTATGATTGGGTCATGTAAAATTTTGGATAGGTGTAGACACCAGTCCAAACATGATCCTCCTTTAGGAGATTAGCACGGAGTGCTTGGAGACCAAGTGATACAATGTGACTCACTCTTGAGCATGTAGCCAAGAGTGACTTTGATGATTTTGATCATGACCACCCACCGGTCTTCAACGTAGATGACGTCGGTGCCACAAGGATAAATAGACTTATTACCTTATAAGCAATCATAGATCAAAGAGGAATAGCCTCTACCCATTTCATTCAACAATCAATAGTCATGATGATAAACATATGTCCAGCGAAATATGGTGGGGATATTTTTCCAATGATATCCAACCCCCATATAGAAAACGACCAAATAGGGATTTGGGAATAGAGCAAGTAGAAGTAGGAGCATGGAATACATTACTATGTTCTTGACATTTATGACATCACTTAACATACGTATAACAATATTTTTCTAGTAGTAGCTTGTACGAAGGAGTTTTTGTGTGAGGGTCTTTCCACCAAAATGACAGCCACAACTACCTACATGAGCTTGTTCGAGTGCCATAAGAATTTCATAATCCTTAAGGCAACTAAGTAAAATGCCATCAAAGGACTGTCTATATAACACATCAGCAAGAATTATCTACTTGGTGGCTAATTGTTTTAAACGAGCGCGGGTGTTACTTGTTATAGGTTCAGGAAGGGTACCATCTTTTATGTAATTATAGATAGCATCATACCATTCACTCGAATCATCCTTTTTTTCCTTTAATGCGTCAATAGTGAGATCAGTGATGGAAGGTTTCATTATGGGATGAATAGTGAATATAATACCTTGTGAAGGATATGAAGGGGATATAAGAGAAGCAACACTTGCCATTGTGTTTGCATGTCGATTATTTTTTCATGAGATGTTATCAATGGTGAAGGAGTTAAATTTCATTAACAGGGATAGCGTGAGATCTTTATATTTGGATAATTTATCATGTTTAGCTTGATAGACACCATTTATTTATTTTTATTACTAATTGTGAATCACCAAAGATCATGTGTCTTTAATGCTCGTAATTAAAGCAACATGTATTCCAATGATTAAGGCCTCATATTAAATAGTGTTATTCGTACATAGGAAATTTGATTGATATGAAAAGGGAATAGGCTTTCCTTCAAGCAGAATTAATATTACTCCAACATTGGAACCTAGTATACACTTAGATCCATCAAAATATAATTTCCATGTGTAAACACTAGTTGCCAACACACTATCATTAGGAAAAGAATCATTACTAAGTAACGCAAGAGTGGAAGGGGCATCAGCTAAATGGTTAGTCAATGATTAGATCCTTTAATTGCTTTTTGTAAAACAAACTTAAGGTCAAACTCATTCAACAACATAACCCATTTAGCTAAATGGCCCGATAAGTCTTTTTTGTTAAAAAGGTGTTTAAGAGGATCAATTTTTTTCATCACTTGTATTTCAGCATTTAGTAAATAATGTCACAATTTACTAGTAGTGAATACAAGGGCTAAACATTTCTTTTGAGTTGGAGAGTATTGGGTTTCATAATTGATTATAGTTCGACTAATGTAATAAATAGGATTTTTTTTTCCATTATTGTCTTTTTGAGCTAACAATACTATAAGAGCATGAGTAGATGTTGCAATGTAAAGGATGGATGGTTTTTTGGCATAGCAGGCTGTAAAATAGGTGGATTTACAAGGTATTCCTTCAGACTCTCAAAGGCCTATTTACAATCCTCATTCCAATCAAAAGGCACATCCTTCTTGAGGAGATGTGTGAAAGGTAATGTTAGAACTGTAAAATTTTGAAAATTTTACAGTTGTTTATATTCATGAGTTTCCAAAGAAGTCCTTACCATAAGCATAAGAATCCTCTCTTCATAGAATTTTTGATCATATTCTATCATGTGGTCCCATAGAATTCATCTAACCCTAAGTATTTCAATTTATAATTCATGTTGGCAGGAGCTGGTGAGGGTCTCCCTGATCCATAAAGCATTTTATGTTAACATATATTTTTTGCAGTCTATCAGTAAGAGTTCAGGAATATTATACCGATATGATTTCATCTAAAGATACATATCAGCAGGACATAGTTCATTGTCTCAGCAATATGAGGATCCTATCAGCAAGACAATATGCATTAGGGAGAGTCATATCAAGCATATTGGTGTCTTACCGATTGAAAACATAGACATATTGGTGAGACAAAAGTCATCGGTGAGAGGTCCTGGAGCATTCATCCGGTCTTCCCAAAAAAGTAGAAGGGGAGTCTATCGATGATTACCAGGATGAAGTTAGGGAGTCTTTCCAACTCATATGTCACACCGACAAGATTGTGTTAGTAAAGGACTTGGTGGTAGGTATTGATTATCAGCGTGACTAGTTTCATCGGAGAAATATAGGAGAGTCACACCGAGTATTGTTCCATTGGCAAGGAAATAATTGTGTCTCAGCAACCAAAAAACAAACCAAAGGGTATATCTCGACGAGATATGAAATAAACAAAGGAACATCTACGCAACTTGCAAAGTCACAATGACATGTTTTCATCGATGGGAGTTATAGTGATATACTTGAGATTGAAGGGATAACTCTCAGGGAGACTTGAAGTGTCGGGGAAACTATAGGATGTCTTGCCAGATGTTTTAATGAATGTTGGTAAGAACCATAATAAAGAGGTTTCCCAAGATTTGAAAATGTCTCACCGACAATATTACATGATGTGACAGTGAGAGTTTCGAAAAAGGACCTGTTATACTTATGTTTCAGCTAAAACATTAATGGCATGACGAAGCACAAATAACTACATGAATTAAGGAAAATTCAACTGGAAACATTAGTGTGAAATTGATAGCGAGGGAGGAAAAAGGGAAAACGAAGAAATAGGGCATTCTTTCAATCCAAAGATTTTGGGTGAGATACAGTAAGTTCTTTGCACCTTAGTTCCTGTAATTTTTTACTTCTGTAACTTTTGAGGAATGGAATCCACTAGCTTAGGAAAATCAAAAGGTAGAAAATATGGTGAAAGCAGTCAGCCCAAAGGGAAGAAATAGAAAACTGAAATAGAAAATGAAGGCACTGAACAAAGACTGAATCAAGACCACATTGACCAATTACCTGGCTCTGGACCTAAAGCCAGACAATCTGCACAACTTAGGACAGAAATAGATAAATTAGATGACAAGCGTAATCTCATAAGAGATGTTTGGACTTCAATAAGACATTGTGAATTGTTTAGCTTTCATTACTATCGGAGAAATTGTTTTGAACTAGTATGCAACCCATGGAAGCTTAATTTGGGAAAGCTAGTGTGCCCTAATGTATTTGTTAATGAAAAATTGGTAAAATTGTTGGTTGTCCATTATAATTTGAAACTCAAAGCTATATGTGACCCATCCAGGAAACCACTAATACATATATCAAAAGATGCAATAGGTGAGGTTTTCAATTTGGAAGGGGTTTGCAATGAGAAGATCATATGTAAAGAATTAGAAAGGGAGTTCGGGAGAATGGGCACAATTTATAAGGGTTGGAGGTTGCCAATTCATAGAGTTGGACAATATGGCAAACCGGTTCCTCTATAGGATAGCGATGGACCACCTTTTCATGTTGACCTTTTTGAACCTAATATGCAGTATACATATTTCTTGGTAGGCCAAGTATTGGGAATGGAAGTCCCTGAATATATGTCAATTGTGCCTATGATAATTTCAGCAGATATCTAGTACCACAATTCTAGACCATTTGATTATGCCTCATACATTTTTTAGAGGCTTGATTCTGGGTTGATGGAAATAAAGGGTGGAGCCTCTATCTTACATCTTAGGCATAATTACTCATTTTTTATGCACATGGTGTTGTATTTTGGACAAGAGTTAGGGTTGTGGCCTCGAGAAATGAGAATTTCTAAATTTGACAAATATGGCACGACATTACCTATTCAATTATGGACGGCTATCTCAGAAAGTAGATTTACTAACTCTAGCTTTGTACTCTTTGAGGAGTTTTTTGTGAAGACATTGTATAAATTGTATAATCATCCATGTGATTATTCTTTATCTGAAGAGATAAAAAGGTTTCTTAGGCATAAGGACTTGAATGGGCCAATTAATCATAAATGGGGGGATTGGTATTGCTTGAAGGATGCTACCATGATTAGGGTTTATGGATTTGAAGATTCCCTGATAATTTTTTTCTAAAATAGTCCTGGACAGAATTGCATACATGGAAATTGTCAGACAGATGGATTATTCCAGTGTTCTGAATTTGAGCTCCTTTGGAAAGTAGGTTTTTATGCCCAGAACATTGTGCTTCAGTGATTTTATTGTATTAGCCAAGGAAGGGTACAATTTGATCCTTAATAAGTTACTACAATACAATATGAAAAGAGGAGCACCTAGAAATAATTTTGATCGAAAAGGGTATATCAATTTTGCTAAACTGAAGATAAAATTTGGAGGATATCAACATGCTCTATCAATTTGATGATATGATCTGAAACCTGGAAGCTGAAGAAGTAGAGATAGTGGTTAAAAGATATAACCAAGGGCTATAGGATACCGAGCTTTTGTTTTCTGGGGAGGAAGCATCTGAGGATAATGTACCACAGGAACGACCAAATAAGATTTTAAGTTTGAGAACTCCACATTACACTTGCCCTGCTAGGGAATTGAGTGCTGAAGAGAATGTAGATGTAGATGTAAGGCACATAGAGTACAAATCGTTTGTAGTAGATGATGAATTTGTAAAATCTCTAGAATTTAAGGCATTCCTATACAAACAAAAGGGGAAATAAATCAAAGAAAATGTTGACAATATCACATTAGGTAATGAAGAACAATTGTTTAATGACCTAAAGGTGTGTGTGGATAGAGAGATGGAAAGTATGACCCCTGAAAAGGGAAGGAACATGTTGGAAAATGTCAGTGTTATGATTTTTCAAGGGTTGGATCTAAATTTTGCACTGGTTTTTGATAGTTTCCTAAAAGATAGTAATGCTACACACAAGCTCAGCCCAGAAAAGGCAACAAAGGTATATGCAAGATCGAAGTACAATCCAAATGAAGGGTCATTAATGATTTGGGATTTATATCCAGCTCATAGGAAATCAATTGCCATTGATACTGAGAAAGCATTTGGGCATGTCATGAATTTAAAGATTGCAGAGGTTGATCCTGTGGCAACTATAGAAAATGGAATTAATGTAGCAAAATTAAACAAAGCTCAAATTCAGATGTTAATCAAAGAGCAGGAAATGTACAAAATGTATAATGAGAGGATGTTGAGAGAAAATGAGCACCTAAAAGATTTGTTAGGTGTCACAATGAAATCAACCAAGCTGCTCACTCATGGTGAAAGTTCACAACCAAAAGATAACTGGGAGGGATCAAGTGCTTACTCTCAAGGGAGATATGATGCACTTCTAGCAACTTGGTTAAATAAGCTCTGGGGTACACACTCACATAACTTTGTTGAATTGCAAGAACATGAAAGAATGAATGGCAGGATTTTGGAGAAGTTTCAAGAAATAAACCAGAGAGATGTTTTTGATAATGTAGCAATTGAGGCTACAAATCATTATGTGAATAAACACCGAGACTTCTTTGAAGAATTACAAGTGGATGCATAGGGATTGATAAATTCTACCAGAAAAGGTTTGACTGCATTCTTCGATGATAAAGGAGGATTAAAAGAAATGACTAAATGGAAAAAGTGAAAGTGAATCAATGGTGCAAGAAATTTTGAAGAGAGCTACCGTAGAAGATACAACATTGGATGAGGCATGCAAATAGAATGAGAAGATGGTAATAATGGAGATCATGACCCAGAATGCAGTGGGAGATTTAGATACACATAAGCATCAAGATTATTTGGACCACTTATCGAAGATTCATTTATGGCTTAACAAAGCTTAATTATCTTTAATCTATTTGTTGTTTTAACATATGACATTTCTGAAAGGACGCATCCTTTCAAGTATTTGATGTATAAATATCTATTTTGGTAGCAAAACAGAACATAAGATATAAGATAGAAGAAAGATACAATAGATTATAATGTTTTACAAATATGAGACTATGATGCACGTTTAAAACTATGGAGATATCAATGAAAATCATTTGATGTGGTCGCGTATTTTTGGTATCAGTTGTTTGTTGTTTTCATTTAAAGTATTACAAAATTTGTCTCCAAGGTTGATGTTTTTTGGTTATTTAAATTGATCTAACAAGTTTATATTTAGTTTATCAGTGCACATTTGTTGTATTTGTATGGTTGATTAATTGGTTCTTTCAAGAAAATATTAAATCCTTTTAGTTGATCAGACTAATTAGGGAATCTCATTTGGATCATTAACAAGAACTTGGTAATCATATTCTTGCATGTTTATACAAGTTATAAACTCAAATATATGTCAAACAATTAGAGTACTTGCTAGAAGAAGTTACTCATTTTAGATTTATTTTGACTCCACATACCCAATAAGGCACTAGTCTCCACATATTCATTATTTTAGTTTCACTTATTAGTCACATCTGTTAACTGAACATATTAGGTTTTAGCTTTGATATTGCTATGCAATCTATACCAAATCACATTCTATTTATCCACTCCCATTTTCCATTTTGGGTAAAATACTCTAGTAAATAAACATAAGTGAAGTCTGCCTCATTCATATAGGTATACCCACCTAGGTCCAGCATCACTTGAAGAGAAGAAGGTTTAAACCATTTAAACCTTGTCTGTTACCTTGAAACGTACCAAGAGATTGGCAACCTCTTGAGGCACTTCGCCTACGTTTTTGAGAGCTAAAAAATTGGCGACTCTACTATGGAGTCAACTTAGAATCAGGGCCTTAGTCATAGAGTCAGAAATCCTATATAGACTCCACTAGGAATAAGAATAATTTCATTTTTCTCACTTTTAAGAAAGTGAGTGGCAACTTTGACAAGAACATTGCATCTATTCAACATGAATGGTAGAAGATCCCAATATAAGGGAGGTCCTCCTAGAAATAGTAAGTGGACACACAAGGATGATAAGGTTGATAAGGGTAAGAAGATAAATGAGGACATGTCCATAACGAACAAAGACAAAGCATCAAGATCGTTATGATACATGGAGAGATAATTCAAGTGCAGAACCTTGTACCCCTGAGGAACAAAGAAATCCTTTTTATAATCCTTATAAATAGGATGAGTTCAATGCTAAATTAGAAGTTGAATGAATCAGATATCAAAAGGAATATGATAAAAAAATGGAGGGTAATCAGAGTGAGCCTATTGGTCATGTAATTCCTTAGGAAAATTATGAATTCTCAACTTGTGAAGAAGTAGAAGCACAATTTGAGTTTCATAAACAAGAACTAGAAAAAGCAAAAGCTGAACAGGAGAAATCCCAAAAGATACAAGCAATCAAGGACTTCAAACTGTAGAAATCCCAAATTATTGCTCAGACAACTGGTTTTTTGAAGTATATACTGCCTCATAAGCAGGGAAATAATAATGCAGGGCCTTGTGATCCATCAAAGGCTCCTTAGAATCAAATAGGAAATCAATACCAATAGTCAAACCATCCACCGCATATTCCCTCACAATATACAAATACACAACCACCTCATGGTCAACATTACTTGCCACATCCTCATACCAAATATAACAATCCAATGTACCAGTATCAGTACGTACCTAACCCTACCCCTCATGAATACTCAACAATGATCAGACAATTCGACTGGACAGGGTTTCAATTATACCCTTATCCTATGGATGGTAGTTGGAGGAGTCTTGTTCATAAGTTTACAGGGAGTAGTACAATTACTGTTGAAGATCATTTAAGGAGTTTCAATGCTTTCATCCAAGACTTGGATATGCCTTATGAGGATTTACTTATGAGGCTATTCATGATGTCACTCACTAAAGAAGCTAGGGATTGGTTCAATAGCCTACCAATAGCCTCTATTGATTATGTCCAAGATTTTAGGATCGATTCCTCGAGCAATATGGGAATCTAAGTGCACCAGATGTTGCTCTTCATGAATTAATGCAGATTTAGAAAAATCAGAATGACTCAATTTATGATTTTGACTGGAGATTTAACAAATTGCAGAATAAGATACCTCCTAGATCAAAGTTGCCAGACTCTATAGCATTGAGTGTTTATTTGAATGTGTTCAATCCAAAAATAGGGTATGAACTAAGAAATAGGTCCCCAAGAAATTTAGCTAAAGCCAAAAAGATAGCATTAACTATTGAAAACAATAAGAAATCCGCGGGGATAATCAATAAGAGAGACAACACTAGGGTTCCTCAACAAGCCAATAATTATCAATATAAATCGGAGAACACATATAGAAATGAGAGGCCTAGGTTACATTACATGCCCTACGGTACAAATTGGAAGGATGGAAAACCTGTAATAGATAGGCCTAGAAACAAAGAAACTCCTGGTCCATTAAGGAAGAAGGGAGCATATATGGTCAATAACAGTTGTTGGTGTGAATGTTGTGATAAGCCACATTCCCTAGATTATTGTGTTGTAGCCCAAAGAATGCAAGAAGAAAGAATGTTAGCGGGTAACAATGGAGAATATCACATAGTGTATTTGACTTCAAATACTATTCATTGTGTTGAGGAGAAATACTCATCTTCAGAAGATGAAGCTTATGAGTAAGATGTTTCAAATCAAAGGTACAATGTCCACATGGTTGAACAACAGGTTTTGTCTAATTTTGAAGAAGATTATATAGAACCACACTCTGTTGAGGTGCATGCTCAGTGTAATATGATGAAACTCACTGAAGAGGAGATAGAGAGGTTAACCATTGTTGCAGTTGAAGAAGCAAAGAGCAAGTATTAGTTAAGAAATAGGAAAGTGAATGAAAAAGAAGGTGTCCCTAGGGGAATATTTATAAAAGATCAAAAGGTGACACAAGGAGTTGTGAAGAAAATAAAAAATAAACATGATAAAAATGAACAGAAGCTTGTTCAAAAGGAGGAAGTTAAAGAGTTACACAAAGAAATGCAAAAGACTGATCAACGAAATAAAAGAGAAAAGGAATAGAACAAAGGAGAAACATTGGAGCAAAAGAAAATGATTAAGGCAGAGGGTTCCTCTTTTGACTTCACTCAGGCTTTGTCTCAGGTCAAAATGTTTGTTCCACTGCTTAAGATGATGAAAATTAAGGAATATAGGGATAGTGTTGTTTAGTTGATAACAAGTGGAAATGAAAAACATATAAATTATGAAAGTAAGATGGCCACTAAAACAATTAATAAGCAAGAGAAAGTAAGTATCCCAAAAGTCTTCCTTAATAATGTATTAATAAATCCCCCACAAGTTGATCCTTTTTTCACTACGTTACTTATAAATAACAAATTGTTGAGGAATTGCATGATAGACTTTGGCACTGCCATAAATATTATGCTAGTTGGAGTTATGAAACAACTTGGCATGTGGGTGGATACTAACAGAGGGAAGTGCTATGCAATGGATAACAAACCTATTCCTATGGTGGGTATTATGAAATATGTTGAATTCAAACTAGCTACTTATCCTCAGGTGGCCTATAATATAGATATAATAGTAATTGATACCCCTCCTTAGTTTGGGATGCTTTTATCAAGGCAATGGATGATAGCGGTTGGAGGAAATGTCCAATTTGATTTGTCTTATGGGTATGTGCAGGATCATGGTGCGCCAAAAAGTGGCAATATTATGAGGGTATGTGGCTGACGACTTTTTTTTCACCCAAAATTAATGAAACGAAAAGGGTTTTTAGAGGAGATTCTCAGCTTTCCAAAAATATAAATTATGATTTAATTAGAATTTAATAAATAATTATTATTCATTTTCTATTAGAATTACTACTAAAGTCCCTGATCGATAGGCTGATTGAAAACATCTATAACTTTCAAACGGTATCATATTTTTGAATCCAAAACATCACATTCTATGCTTCACATACTATAGGATTAAAAAATAAAAATAAATTTCATCAAGTTTTGACCAAGTTAAGGTGGTCGATGAATTTTTTTATATTTTCTAAAAGTTGTAATAAAAAATTCATAATTAATTATTTACTTGGAAAAAAATTACAAAAAAATATGCATCACATCCGACATGAGTCCTCTACTTATATATAAAATATTAGAAAAAAATATTATCATTTTATTATGGTTAGGGTGGTCAGACAGACACCTACTTCTTATTTTTTCCTTGAAATTTAAGTACTACGCATTGAAATTTCAAATTTTCACCAAATAGATTTTATTTATTTTTAAATAAACCTAGTATTTTAGAAACTAAATTTAATTTTCTACAAATTCTATTCTTACATATTTTTGAAATAGTATAGATAACTTATTCAAATATTTACGTCAAGTTGCCTAACACTGATTTTTCTAAATTTTTTGCCACTTAAGGGCCTATTTTTTGCACGATGATCCTGCACATACCCTTATGCAACAATTCTAGTGAATGGTCAGGAAGTTAAGTTGTACAGGGAGCCAAGGATGAACCAAGTTTTTGATTGTGTACCTCAAGATTAAGTCAATTTTTTTTGTGATGTGGATCTTGGGAATTTTAAGATAGAACCAGCCCAGCTACAATTAGTCAATGCCGATCCAATTGAAAAGCATGTTGCACAAAACTACAATGGTGTGTGGAAAATGTACTTTGATGGATCATGTAGCGAGAATGAATAGTATTTGTTTCACCTAAGGGAGTTACATTTAAGTATTTATTTTTGCTAGCATTTGAATGTACAAACAACTTGGTAGAGAATGAAGCTTTATTAACAGGTTTGAATATAGCTATAAAACATAAAATCAAGTTGCTAGCTATTCTAGGGGATTCTGAGCTAGTTGTTTCACAAGTTAAATCAAAATATGTAGCAAAACATAAGAGACTGAAGCAATATAGGAATGTTGTATGGGACACAGTCGTGTTGCTTGATGCATTCTCCATTGAATGGATAGATCGATCAAAAAACATAATGGCATACTTTTTAGCAAATGTAGCTCTAAGAAGGGATGACATAACACTGGCTAGAGTGTCATAGATTGAGTTCAAAACAAGACCTGTTGTGCCTGATAATATATATAGTTGGCAGGTTTTTAATGATGATACTGACCACTTGAAATTTCTTCACTGTATAGATCAATATGAAGCTCAAGAAATTGATTTTAATGCCTTTGTTGAGGAAGTAGATGGGAAGTAGACAATATTCGGTAAGGAAGTCTTACAACTTAAAACAAATAAGCTTCCTAAAGGGATAGTGGCATTGGAGAGGGTATATGATGGACGTGATCAGTCCCTCATGAAGAAAACACTAGTCAAGAGGGCGGATATTGAAGAGATCAACTTAGGGACTGAGATCGCACCAAGAAAGGTATACATAGGGAAGAAAGGTATACATAGGGAAGAAAATAAGCCCCACAATTCGAAGAATGTTGATAGCATTACTGAGAAAATATAAACATGTGTTTGTATGGTACTATGAAGACCTTAAAGCATATAGGGAGGATTTGTTTCAACATGAAATCCCATTGAAGCCAGATGCAAATCCATTAGATAGAAACAAAGACCCATTAACCCAACACTAGAACCAAAAATGCAGGAAGAATTGGCTAAGCTCAGAGACGGGGGAATCATCAAACCAATCAAGCACTCAACATGGGTCTCAAACTTGGTTCCTGTGAGGAAGAAAAATGGAGATATCATATTATGTGTGGATTTTAGAAATCTGAATGTGGCATCCCTTAAGGATAATTACCCTTTACCTAATATGGAAGCTATACTACATAAGGTGACAGGGTGCAAGCTGTTATCTATGATGGATGGGTTTTCAGGTTATAACCAGGTCAAAGTTAAAGAATCTCAATAGTATAAGACAACTTTTACAACCCCTTGGGGCACATATGTTTATGTGAGAATGTCGTTTGGTCTCACAAACGTAGGAGCAACCTTCCAAAGAGCCATGGATGTAGCATTTACAGACTTGATTAATGCTATAATGGTGGTATATCAAGATGACCTTAATGCTTATTCAAAAAGGGCTGAAGATCATGTAGAACATCTAGAAAAAATATTTATTAAAGCTTTAGAATATGGTATTAGCTTGAACCCTAAAAAATGTCATTTTGCAATCGTAGAAGGAAAACTTTTAGGACACATTGTGTCAAAGGATGGAATTAGAATAGATCCCGAGAGGGTTGAGGCCATAGATAAAGTTCCTATCCCTAAAACTATCAAGCCATCCAGTCATTTTTTGGATAGATCAACTTTCTTAGGAGGTTTGTTTCTAATTTTGTTGAAATCATTAAGCCCATATCAAAAATGTTAAGGAAGGGACAAAAAATAGACTAGACTGCAAAAGCATTAGAAGCTATTATATCAATCAAAAAGGCCATTAAGGATGCTCATGTCTTTAAATCTCCATATTTTGCAAAACCCTTTCAAACATTTTCATTTGCGTCATAGCATACTATAGCTGTTGTTATGTTACAGAAAAGTGAGGAAGGTCATGAGCAGCTTATGTCCCTCATGCAGTTGTTAAAGGTATCTTGACCTAGTCGGAGGTAACAAGAAAGAGATGCAGGTGGATTAATAAAATCCAAGAACTTGATATGGAAATACAAATCACTAAATTAGTGAGAGGTTAGGGTTTGGCTAGGCTAATGGTAGAAGAAAATATCAAAGCAAATCGAATTTGTAATATAGAAAAAGAAGAGAATGCAATTGTAAGTATTGAGCATACTCCTTGGTATGCAGGCATCATGTATTACCTCAGATACATGAAGTGCCCAAAAGGATTAAGCAATAGTTAGAAAAGAACTTTAAAGCTACAAGCATCTAAGTATGTGTTCATGGAAGGTGATTTGTTTTGGAAGAACATGGACAGGATATTTTTGTTATGTCTAGATGAGTCACAAGCTAATCATGTCTTAAGAGAAATGCATGAAGGGGTTTGTGGAGGCCATTATTCTATGAAGACAACTGCACATAAGATTCTTAGGGTGGGTTATTACTAGCCAAAAGTTTTTAATGACTCTTTTTCATACATAAGAAGATGTGAAGCATGCCAGAAATTCTCTGGAAAAATAAAGTATGAGGGAGCTTTACCACTTAGACCTATGCAAACTAAAGCCCCTTTCCATCAGTGGGGGATTGATTTTATTGGGGAGATACAAAAAAAATGAAGTGGAGGACATAAGTGGATACTAGTAGCCACATATTATCTCACCAAATGGGTAGAAGCAGTCTCAACCAAGCAAGCTACAAGTAAAGTTATAACCAATTTTTTAATGGATAACATCATTACCAGATTTGGTACACCACTAAGGTTGATTACAGATAACGGGACGTGTTTCAGATCTGATGAATTCAAAGATTTTTTCAACACATATGGCATTACTACTTCTTATGCAGCTCCCTACCATCTACAAACTAATGGTCAGGTAGAGTCCAGCAACAAAAGTCTTCTTAAAATCATAAGAAGAATGATAGGTTATAATAAGAAGGCTTGGGATTCAAAATTGAAAATGGCTATGTGGGTTGATAGGATCACTATAAAAAGGCAGTTGGAAAATCCCCATTTTAATTAGTATATGGAACACAAGCTAGGATGCCTCTAGAAAATTTGTTACCAGTTTACAAGTTTATCCTTCAAGAAGATATAGATATTCCAAAACCTACGGAGGAGAGAATGGAGCAGCTGGATGAACTTGATGAGATAAGGAGAGTAGCTCAAAACTAGAACATGAAGTTGCAGGCACAAATGAAGCATTTATTTGATAGAAAATCAAAAGATAGAAAATTTGAGGAGAATGATCTGGTACTGGTGTGGAATGCACTGTGTCAGGAGAAGGGTAAGCATGGGAAATTTGAAGCTTTGTGGTTGGGACCCTTTGTTTTTGTTGGTAAGAAAGGTGAAGATTTATATTATCTACAAAACATGATTGGTGAAGAGCAGGAGTTTCTTGTACATGGGAAATTCTTGAAGAATTTTTTCTCTTGAGCAATACAGAGGATTAAGGGTTGCCAGTGCATGGACAACTCTTGGCAATCCCCTCAAAAAAAAATTCCATGCACAGTAGTCTAGGAAATAAAAGGAATAGGAATTTCCAATACATGGACAATCCTAATATTCCTTCTTTTAAAATAAATATTTCCATGTATAGTAGTATAGGGTCATTTCCATTTCCATTCATTCCATCTGGCTCATTGGTCCACTACCTTGAGTTTGGTCTGCTCACCCAGAAATCTGGATCCTTGTAATGATCTCACAATCATTCATCCCCAGACAGAGCCACTATTAGAACTGTAAAATTTTGAAAATTTTATAGTTGTTTATATTCATGATTTTCCAAAGAAGTCCTTACCATAAGCATAAGAAACCTCTCTTCATAGCATTTTTTCTCATATTCTGTTATGTGGTCCCATAGAATTCATCTAACCCTAAGTATTTCAATGTATAATTCATATCAGCAAGAGATGGTGAGGGTCTCCCCGATCCATAAAGAATTTTATGTTAACATATATTTTTTGCAGTCTATCGGCAAGAGTTCAGGAATTTCATACCGACATGATTTCATCTAAAGACACATATCAGTAGGATGTAGTTCATTGTCTCAGTGACATGAGGATCCTATCAGCAAGACAATATGCGTGGGGGAGAGTCATATCAAGCCTATTTGTGTCTTACCGATTAAAAACATAGAAACATATCAGTGAGACAAAAGTCATCGGTGAGAGGTCTGAGAGCATTCATCTAGTCTTGCCGACAAAGTAGAAGGGGAGTCTATCGATGATTATCAGGATGAAGTTAGGGAGTCTTTCTGACACATATGTGACACCGACAAGATTTTGTTAGTAGAGGACTTGGCGGTAGGTATTGATTATCGACAAGACTAGTTTCATCAGAAAAACATAGGAGATTCATGCCAAGTATTGTTACATTGGCAAGGAAATAATTGTCTCGGTGACCAAAAAAAACCAAAGGATATATCTCAGTGAGATATGAAATAAGCGGAGGAACATCTGCCCGACTTGCAAAGAAACAATGACATGTTTTCATCGATGGGAGTTATAGTGATATACTTGAGATTGAAGGGATAACTCTTGGGGAGACTTGAAGTGTCAGGGAAACTATAGGATGTCTTGGCGGATTTTTTAATGAACATTGGTAACAGCCATAATAAAGAGGTCATCCAAGATTTGAAAATGTCTCACTGACAATATTACATGATGTGACAGTGAGAGTTTCGAAAAGGGACTAAACTCGTGTTTCATCTAGAACATTAATGGTGCGATGAAGAACAAATAAATACATGAATTAAGGAAAATTCAATTGGAAACATTAGTGTGAAATTGATAGCGAAGGAGGCAAAAAGTCAAATGAAGAAATAGGGCATTCTTTTAGTCCAAAGATTTTGGGTGAGATCTAGTAAGTTCTTTGCACCTTAGTTCCTGTAATTTTTAACTTCTGTAACTTTTTAGGAATGGAATCCAGTAGCTCAGGAAAATCAAAAGGTAGAAAATATTGTGAAAGCAGTCAACCCACATGCAAGAAATAGAAAAATGAAATAGAACATGAAGGCACTGAACAGAGGCTGAATCAAGTCCTCATTGACCAATTACCTGGATCGTGACCTAAAGAAAGATGATCCACATAACTTAGGGAAGAAATAGATAAATTGGATGACAAGTGTAAACTCATAGGAGATGTTTGGACTTCAGTAAGAAGTTATGACCAATATGCAACCCATTGAAGCTTAATTTTGGAAAGCTAGTGTGCCCTAATGTATTTGTTAATGCAGAATTGGTAAAATTGTTGGTTGTCCATTATAATTCGAAACTCAAAGCTATATGTGACCCATCCAAGAAACCACTAATACATATATCAAAAGATGTAATAGGTGAGGCTTTTAATTTGGAAGGGGTTTGCAATGAGAAGATCATATGTGAAGAATTAGAAAGGGAGTTTGGGAGAATGGACACAATTTATAAGTGTTGGAGGTTGCCAATTTGCAGAGTTAAACAAGATGGCAAACCAGTTCCTCTACAAGATAGCGATGGACATCCTTTTCATGTTGACCTTTTTGAACCCTATATGAAGTATACCTATTTCTCGATAGGCGAAGTATTGGGAATGGAAGTCCCTGAATATATGTCAATTGTGCCTATGATAATTTTAGCAGATATCTAATACCACAATTCTAGACCATTTGATTATGCCTCATATATTTTTAAGGGGCTTGATTCTGGGTTGATGGAAATAAAGGGTGGAGCCTCTATCTTACATCTTATGCATTAGTCATTGTTGATGCACATGGTGTTGTATTTTGGACAGGAGTTAGGGCTTTGGCCTTGGGAAATGAGAATTTCCAAATTTGACAAAGATGGCATGACATTACCTGTTCAATTATGAACAGATGTCTGGGACAGTATATTTGCTAACATTAGTTTATACTCTTTTAGGACTTTTTTGTGAAGACATTGTATAAATTGTATAATCATCCATTTGATTATTCTTTATCTAAAGAGATAAAAAGGTTTCTTAGGCCTAAGGACTTCAATGGGCCAATTATTCACAACTAGGGGAATTAGTATTGCTTGGAGGATGCTACCATGATTAGGTTTTATGGATTTGAAGATGCCCCATTAATTTTTCCTAAAATAGTCCCAGATAGAATTGCATACTTGGAAATTGTCAGACAAATGGATTATTCCAGTGTTATAAATTTGAGCTCCTTTGGAAAGTAGGTTTCTATGCCCAGTACATTGTGCTTTGGTGATTTTACTATATTAGCCAAGGAAGGGTACAATTTGATCCTTGATAAGTTACTGCAATACAATATGAAAAGATGACCACCTAGAAAGAATTTTGATCCAGAAGGGTATATCAATTTTGCTAAACTGAAGATAAAATTTGGAGGGTATTAACATGTGCCCTATCAATTTGATGATATGATCTAAAACCTAGAAGCTGTAGAAGTAGAGATAGTGGTCAAAAGATATAATCAAGGGCTGCAGTATACAGAGTTGTCTTTTGGGGAGGAAGCATCTGAGGATAATGTGCCACAAGAGCAACCAAATAAGATGTCAAGATTGAGAACTTTGCATTACACTTGCCTTGCTAGGGAATTGAGTGCTGAAGAAAATGTAGATGCAGATGTAAGGAACATAGAGTACAAATCATTTGTAGCAGATGATGAATTTGTAAAATCTCTAGAATTTAAGGCATTCTTGTACAAACAAAAGGGGAAATAAATCAAAGAAAAAGTTGACAATATCACATTAGGTAATGAAGAACAATTGTTGAATGACTTGAAGGTGTGTGTGGATAGAGAGATGGCAAGTATGACCCCTAAAAAGGGAAGGGAAATGTTGGAAAATGCCAGTGTTATGATTTTTCTAGGGTTGGATCTAAATTCTGCAATGGTTTTTGATAGTTTCTTGAAAGATAGTAATGCTACACACAAGCTCAACCCAGAAAAGGAGACAGAGGTATAGGCAGGATCGAAGTACAATCCAGATGAAGGGTCATTAATGGTTTGGGATTTATATCGACCTCATAGGAAATCAGTTGTCATTGATATTGAGAATGCATTTGGGCATGTCATGAATTTAAATATTGGAGAGGCTAATCCTATGGCAATTGCAGAAATTGGAATTAATGTAGCAAAATTAAGTAAAACTCAAATTTAGCTATTAATCAAAGAGAGGGAAATGTACAAAATGAATAATGAGAGGATGTTGAGAGAAAATGAGCACCTAAAATATTTGTTAGGTGTCACAATGAAATCAACCAAGCTGCTCACTCATGATGAAAGTTCACAAGAAAAAGATCATTGGGAGGGATCAAGTGCTTAATCTTAAGGGAGATATGATGCACTTGTAGCAATGATTAAGAAAATACAAGCTAGTCTAGCATCTTGGTTAAATAAGCTCTGTGGAACACACTCACATAACTTTGCTGCATTGCAAGAACATGAAAGAATGAATGGCAGGATTTTGGAGAAGTTTCAAGAAATAAATAAGAGGGATGTTTCTAATAATGTAGCAATTGAGGCTGCAAATCATTATGTGAATAAACACCGAGACTTCTTTGAAGAATTGTGAGGGGATGCATAGGGATTGATAAATGCCACCAGAAAAGGATCGAATTCATTCTTCCATGATAAAGGAGGATTAAAAGAAACGACTAAATGGAAAAGTGAAAGTGAATCCATGTTGCAAGAAATTTTGAAGATAGCTACCACGGAAGATACAACATTGGATGAGGCGTGCAAACAGAATGAGAAGATGGTAATAATGGAGATCATGATTTGGAACGTAGTGGGAGATGCAGATACGCATAAGTGTCAGGATTACTTGGACCACTTATCGAAGATTCATTTATGGCTTAACAAAGCTTAATTATCTTTTAATCTATTTGTTGTTTTAACATATGACATTTCTGAAAGGACGCATCCTTTCAAGTATTTGATGTATAAATATCTGTTTTGGTACTGAAATAGAACATAAGATAGGATAGAAGAAAGATACAGTAGATTATAATGTTTTACAAGTATGAGACTATGATGCATGTTTAAAACTATGGAGATATCAATGGAAATCATTTGATGTGGTCGCGTATTTCTAGTATCAGTTGTTTGTTGTGTTCATTTAAAGTATTACTAAAGTTGTCTCCAAGGTTGATGTTTTCTGGTTATTTAAATTGATCTAACAATTTTATATTTAGTTTATCGGTGCACATTTTTTGTATCTGTATGGTTGATTAATTGGTTCTTTCAAGACAAGATTAAATCCTTTTAGTTGATCATAGTAATTAGGGAATCTCATTTGGATCATTAAGAAATTGGTAATCATATTCTTGCATGTTTATTCAAGTTATAAACTCAAATATATGTCGAAAAATTAGAGTACTTTCCAAAAAGAAGTTACTCATTTTAGATTTCTTTTGTCTCTACATACCCAATAAGGCACTAGTCTCCACATATTCATTATTTTAGTTTCACTTATTATTCACATCTGTTAACTTAACATATTAGGTTTTAACTTTGATAGTGCTATACAATCTATACCAAATCACATTCTATTTATCCACTCCCATTTTCCATTGTGGGTAAAATACTCTAGGAAATAAACATAAGTCAAGGTTTCCTCATTCATATAGGTATACCCGCCTAGGTCCAGCAGTACCTGAAGAGAAGAAGGTTTAAACCATTTAAACCTTGTCTGTTACCCTGAAATGTACCAAGAGATTGGCAACCTCTTGAGGCACTTTGCCTGCATTTTTGATAGCTAACAAGTAACATTCTATTAGCTAAAGAAGCGAAAAAATAGCATATGGCTTGCATTTTTCCTTGTAATGTGCATAATTGAGAGATATTCATAGCAAGTGGCATGTTTACAATAGCATCAACTTTCTTTGTGTCCACCTCGATGCCTCTGTGAGATATGATAAACCCTAAAAGTTTACCACTATCTACTCCAATGACACATTTTTTGTATTTTGTCTCATGTTGGGGTGAAATCACAATACTGTGTCTCACTTTTTTCCCAAGATGGACATTTACATCTATATTTTTAACTAAATCTTCATCTTTTGATATCTATAGCAACTAAACCACTAAGAATTTGAAGATGATGTGAACTAGTGATTTGTTGTAATTTGTGTGTAGATTCTAAATATATATATATATATATTTTGATATACATTCAGAATTATTCAACATCTCCTTTAATAACTAGTTTTAACAAAAAAAAACAACATTTTTAGAAAATAATGTTTGTGTCGTACAACATAATTTTTTTTCTATAAAGGATTAAATTCTAATTTTAGGAATATAGATTCTAAACAAAAATATCTATGGAATGGATATTTTTTCATAATTTTTTGTTATATACATTTTTTTAAATTAATTTTTCAAGTCATTGTAACTATAATTTGGACATGTGTGTGTGTCGTACAACCTAATTTGTTGTGTATATATGGAAATCCAAATTTTATTTTTATAGTGAAATAAGGACATCAATACATAGGGAAAGGGTATTTTTTGAAAAAAATTTACAATGGTTTACTATTTTTCCACCTCTATAGAATGAAGAGCTTCATGTTTAGAGAAGAACCAATGTTCAGTAAAAAATAAAAATTAAATCCAAGATAAAATGAAAACATATAAAAACTATACTTGTTGGAAAGCTTATTTTGAGGTATACAATCTTGGAAAAGGTCATTTCTAAATGGTGTTATTTAATCCCTCAAAAGGTAAATTAAACATGTTTTTTTTTCCAGAATTTTGATAGGTGCAAAAGAGACTCCATTGTGGGCATGATTTAATACTAGAGGGGATCTATCCAAGGAAAATTGATATAACAGGGTCTTATCTATCCCTCTTCAATTAAAAACCTTAAGATGGAACCTCTCAAGGCTAAAATCATTATTTTTCTAAAAAAAGTGATTTCAGGAAAAAATTAGCATGTCCCAAAAGTGAGACACACTATTGTGGCAACACCCATTGTACTTGCTCATGCATTCAAAGATTTGTAAAAGTACATTCACATTATCTTGTCTTGTTAAGGACTTGGCAAGGATTTCATCAACATAATCTTCCAATATTTTATGTATGTAATCATGAAATATTATTTTCATTTCTCTTTGATAAGTTGCACCTACATTCTTTAGTCCAAAAGGTATCATAACCCAACAAAATGTTCCCAAAATAGTTGTGAATCTTGTCTTGTATTGATCTTGTGGGTTGATGAATATTTGATTATAACCAGAAAATCCATCCATGAATGACAATAAAGCATGTCCAATAGTTGAATCCACGATCATGTCAATATTAGGAAGGGGAAAATCATCTTTTAAGGATGCTTTATTCAAATCATGAAAATTCATACATATCCTAATACAATTATCAGGTTTAGCAACTGTGAAAATATTTGAGATCCAAGAAGAATAATCAATAGGGCAAAGGAAACCTATGTCAAGCAGTTTTTCAAGCTCTTCTTTAACATGCAAGGCTATCTTAGGATTCATTTTTTATATCTTTTGTCAAATAGGCTTAGCATTATCAGTAAGAACAATGTTATGGATGACTACTTTCAAGTGGATGCCTAGAATGTCAAAATATTTCCAAGAAAATATTTTAGGAAAATCATGGAGCAAAAGTGTAGTATCCTCTTGTTCTCCATCATCAAGAAACTTCCCAATCTTAATGAATTTTTCTTTATCATCGATGTCCATTGGAATATCAATTGTTTCTCCTAGGGGGAGTGCAATATACTTAGGATACGTAGGATCATATGGTTCCATTTTTTTCTCATTATCATCAATATTTTGTGGCTTGGAACTTATCATAGCACAGATAACATTTCATTTGGAAGAAGATGGTTTATCAATAGCACCTAACATTTGTTTCAAGGCTTCATCACTTTCAACATACTCCCAAGATAGGGGAGAATTAATATCAAGAAATTCAAGATGTTTTTATGTAAGTGTGGTTCGTGGATTACATGTGATAGTGTTGATATTTAGCGATGGTCATTGAGTTCCTTTTGTTGTCTTAGAAAAGGAATATCCCAAAATAGTTTTTGTTTCTGGTGTATTAGGTTCAATAGGGACAAAAATGCCTTGTTCGTGTTTTCCACATCCTTTACCATTGTACCCCAATTGTTCCATAAGCTCGTAACCATGTTCATAAATTCTTTCCATTTCCTTGGGATTGGGTGGTTGTTGATAATTTGTCTCATCAAAATTTGTTTTGTAAGGTGTTTTCTTCCAAAGGAGATGAGATAGAAGTAGGGGAAGATTCATCTAAGTTCTAAGTTGACATAACCATAGGTTCCTATTTTTCATCTTCCTTGTGTGTAATTATTTATTCATCCATAAATGAAGGTGTGAATTCCAATGTTCCCCAATCATCATCTAAAAATTTAGGCACAAATTTTTCTTCTTGTTTATTTGTCTCAAGAGGGTCAATATGAGATGTTGTAATTAAAGTATTCAGAGGACTTGTTCCTATTTCAAGTTGCAAAAAACTCTTAGGATTGGGGTCTATCTCAACTTGATATACTTTTTTGTTATAGACATATTTCATTATGTGATGAAGAGTCAAAGGGATGGTATGAATCTCATGAATCTATTGCATCCCCAAGAGAATATTATATGCAAGATCATTGGGCATGACATGAATATGATTTTGCAAGGTAGCCACTTTGACTGTTATAGGTAAAGTGATTATACTGAGCAGTTTTTTTGTTGTGTTGTCAAATCCTCTAATAGATAAGGAATCACGTTTAATTTGTGATTTATCCACACATAACCAATCTAGGAGTTTCACACTATAGACATTGAGGGTAGAGCCATTGTCAACAAGGGTCCTTTTGATACCTATTATATTATATTGGGAAATGATCATAAAGGCCTTATTTTGTTTTTGTAATTCTAGCGGAGGGAGCTCATGTTGATGAAAGGTAATTTGTCAACATTAACTATATTTATTCCTTTGAGAAGAGCTGCCATATCATTTGCACTTGTATAGGGAGGAACTACTATTTTTTGCAAGGTTGTTTGGAGTATTGAATGATAATTGGGTGAATTTTGAAGAAGATCCCAAAGGGATATCTTGGTGAGGGTATTCTTAATTTGGTCAATGAGATGATACTCCCTAAGGTGTGAATTTAGGAAAAGAGCACCAAGAAAAAGAGGATTTGGTAAAGGTAAGGATGTTGGAGGAGGTTGTTGTGGTTGCAGATTATTTCTAGTGTACAATGTGTGTGTGCAACATCATGTTGTGGTGGACAAAGGGTAAACTCAAGTTTAGGTGGAGATTGAGGTTGATGTGAAGGTGGGTAAAGGACAAGTTGAGGTTCAATTACATTGACATATTTTGTTTTTTGTTGCTCACAATAAACCTTAGTGGATGGCTTGTGTGAGATAAAGTCCGCAAGGGCTTCATCTAACATACTCAAGTCATTACTACTAAAAGGTTTGGGAGATAATTTGTCACTAAGTGGTTTAGGTGTATCATCACAAGCCTATTGGATGAACTTAGTGAGAGGAAACCTTGTAAGGTTTCATCTAAGATATCCAAGTAATCACTACTAAGAGGTTTGGATTATATGGTTTTCCTAAAATGAAGCATTTTTTGTTTGGTTCTTTTGATGTTCTGAAGTTTTTGTTTGTTTTTTCTGATGAATGTGACCTAAATGAGATAGGAAATAATGTTGAAAATGAACATTGTAAAAATATAATGATATCTATTATCTCCATTAAAGTGAAAAATAATAATGCTAATGATTAAAGTTTAACAACAAATAAATGTATAGAAAAAAAAAAACTAAATCAAATAGTACTTACAGAAATGGAAAACAAAATGTAGAAAACAAAAATGCAAAATTGGCATTGGGACTAAGTCACCCAAGGTGGTGAGTTTGTCCTATTAGGGTGATTTTTTAAGTTTTTCTGAATTTTTTGATGGATAGTAATGTGTTTGGTATTGTGTCATGTAAATTTGCAATGTAAATGCAAAATTTCACTATTATGCAATGAAATGGAATACAATAATGCAAGCTAAAATGAGTTTTTCACTAGTGCAATTTTGAAAACCCTAGGATGCAATCAATCCAATACCTAATGTAATGCTAATGTAAATGAAACCTAGGATGCCTTTAAAATTATAATTAAATATGTTCAAAATGTCAGGTTCACCAAAATGTGGAAAATGATTTTGGATTGCCCACACTACTTTGCTCCTTGTAGTGTTTTTCACCTAAAAGGAGAAAGGGGAGGGGTCCAAAATGCAAATGTCAACACTTAAAGTTAATGTAAATGATATGCATTATGTCTAATTAAGATGTATTAATGTTCTAATCTAAAATTAAGATGATTTAATGATGCTAAACTTAAGAAATGCAAAGTGCTGGAAAACATAGTGTGATATGCATAAATATGAAAGACGTGCAATAAAGGACAAAATAAAGATACAAGACAAAAACTATGCACCTAAAAACTGATGAAGAGCTAACTAGGGATTGAAGATACCTCAAAAATTCTAGAAATTTTCATTTTTGAGCCAACTAGGACACTTACATTAGGTTGGGTGACTTAGTCCCAGACTAGGGAAACTACCTAGAAAACTGTTTCTACCAAATGGGTATCTGAAACTACAAATATTTTTGAAAAAGCATTGTTGTGGGACTAAGTTACTACTATGGGAAACTTAGTCCACTTTTTACTTTTTGCAAATATGAAAGTGGAAACAAAAGCCCACAACTTGCACTCTGCTTTTTGACAGAAATCTAGATCTAAATCTTTGAAAAACCTTGCAAAAAAAAAAAATGATTTATAATGGGTGGTCTACCTTGTTCAAACCCCTAGTTGGTATTTAAAATTTGTGAAAGACAAAATCTACATAAAACCCTAGCCTTAAGTGTGTCTAAGACTAAGAAAAGTTGAAATGAGATAAAACCCTATTCTAATGTTCTAGAATGAGATAAACAAATGGCACTTCAATGATGGAAGACTTCAATGCAAGAAACCCTAAAACATTTCAAATGAATGTAAATGACATGGAAGTTTAATGCAAACCTTAAGTCTGAAGATAGCGAGAAAATGGAAGATGGAATCACTTTGGAAACAGTTCATCAGGTGTGATTTGATGGCTAGTTGCATCTCCTCAACCTAGATTTCTCCATGATTCACAATAGGAATCCATGATCAACCCTTTGAAATGTGATGTCTTGAACAAAAATTAAGCTTGAAGACCTACAAAAATCCTATTTTTCTACCTCTAAGCTTCAACTTTGCTATAAAATGCTATTGAATCTTCTTGTGAAAGATACTTTTTCTCTTGACTTTTGATTTTTGCTTTGTAAAAATGACTAGGAGATGTAAAAAAATGACTTAAAATGTGTATTTATAGGAATTAAAACCTAATTTTCCTAATACTTAGATCTAAGAGGCCGACATCCACTAAAAAATTAAATTGAATTGGTGAAATTCTGGCTCAAAAGTGGAAAATACCCCAAAAGGGACTAAGTTACCACCTTGGGCAACTTAGTCCTTTCAGGGATTTTTTTGGTGGGTTTCACGAAATTTGAGTGGCTTCAATGTTCTTTGTTGGGTTTTAAGTGATTTTTGAGTGAATTAGGCCTCAAAGTCCTAAATCATGAGCATTAGGGGCCTATAAATGTAGTTTTTAAGGGGTGATTAATGCGAGTGTCTAAAGTAGGACCAAGTTTACCACAAAATTATCTCTTTCTTCAAGATTCTTAAAAATTTGGTGACACATTAAGCTCCCACTTTAGTGCCCATATGACTCTACATGCATATGCAAGCTATAGTACTCTAACCAGTGCATGTTACTTCATAAAAGGATATTCAATCAAAATGTGGGAGGATAAATACCCCAATGTAGTTATCTGCAAAACCACAACATTAGGAACCACATCCCACAAAAAAAAATTGTTAGTTATCCAAAAATCCTTTTTCCTAACTTCTAAAAATCAAATTCAAGGGTAGATGTATGCCCCTCCTTGATTCTTCTTGCTTTATGCAGGTGGAATCAAAGTAGCAATCTAGCCACATCAAACAAGAAAGATCATATTGTATCAAAAAACATAAAAAATGGAGCTCCCTAGCTCCTGTTATGTTATGTTAAAGAAAAAGTACTTTATGAATTGTAAAATAGAAGAAACCCTAACTTAATGTCTAGGAAAAAGGAATGAAAATAAGTACAAAGAGGTAAAGGAAAGTATTTTTTCACTTTATGATTTCATTTTACCTTCTTGTTACTTGAAAGTGATTAGTGAGACGGGAAAATGCTGAGCAAACGGGGATACACACTGGCACATTTGGATTTTCTTCGGGACTAGGTGACCCGCGACGAGGATCAACATGAGGTGAGTTGATTCTACAACCTTCATTTTGTGATTTTATAATGATTTAATGAATTTTGATGCATATCTAGGTTAATTTAGGATCTTGGAAAAAAGTTCACAAAGTGTCCCCTTTTTTCGAAAAGTGTCCCATTTCTTCGCAAAGTGTCCCTTTTTTTTGCAAAGTGTCTCATTTCTTCACAAAGCATCCCATTTCATTGCAAAGTGCCCCAAAAGGGTTCTAAAGTTTCTAGGGTCTTAAAAAAACCACACTAGATAAAATTTAGCACATTTGCATGATGAATAATGTAAAAATTAAAGATTTTAGATGAGTTTATAGTTGTGCTTTTAGGATGTCAGTGATTAGGAGGGAGAAAATTGAGCTTCTTGAGAGATCTAGATCCAACACTATTAGCAGAGGAGATGGAGCATCTTCAAACTATGGGAATCTATTGGGAATATCTTATGCCCCTTATGAGATACGATAGTGCCATGTTGATGGCTCTCTACAAGTGATTGAATGTAGACACATGCACTTTTGATTTTCCTATAGGAGAGATGACAATCACATTGGATAATGTATATTGGATTCTCTGCATGTCGATTCGAGGAGAGTGAGTACATTTCCACAAAGACCACACCTTCCATGAGTAGAGGGTTGATTTACAGTACTATTTAGATGGTCCAGTTCATGATGCATGGGTTAGAGGATGGATTGATTTTTCTATGAGCTTCATATTCATGGGAACCATTCATTTGATGGATTATGATGCATACCTAATCACTAGTTCTCATCCTTGATGGTCAGGGTGGGAACCTCTAGGGAGGACTAGTCCACTTGATTCAAGGGATGGCTAAGCAACACTTAGTATATGTCTGGGATTGATGTATCTTGGCACATCTATATTATGATCTAGGGAAATTTATATTCTAAGAGGTGGACAGTATGGTGCACTACACACTTCTACATGTGTGGTGCCTTGAGCACATTAAATGTACCAAACCAGTCAGCTATCCATGTGCAACAATAGTATGGTATACTCGGGCTTTCGGCTATCCTCTGTGGTGACTATGGAAGTATGGAAATTTTCACTTTTGGAGGGTACAATTCAACCAACTGGATGGACGAGGCCCTTTAGAGACCTTATCAGCTGATATTGTAGTGGTTGGATCATACTATATAGTTGAGGAGGATGTAGATGGATAAATTTTTGGTTGGTTGTCATGACCATGTAGTACAATCATTCTATTATGATCTAGTCATGCGATAGTTTGGATAGGTGCAAACACCACTCCAAACATGATCCTCTTTCAAGAGATCAGCACATAGTTCATGTAGATTGAGTGATACAATGTGACTCACTCTTGAGCATGTAGCTAAGAGTGACTCTAATGATTCTGATCATGACTAGCCATCAGTCTCTGATGCAGATGAAGTTAGTGCCACATGAGAGTAGTTGGGTGGTGGAGAGTGACTCGACCAACACCTATATTCCTGATGGATAAGCTAGTGGGAGATGAAGAGCCAATACTAGATGAGGGAGATGATCAATAGGGTAGAACCAAGGAGGCACACTATGAGGAGTATGATGAGGAGGCAGATCCAAATTATGATGGCTAGGAGGGAGAGGAGGTGGATGAGGAGGATTACAAGGAGGATGATGAGGAGGTTGAAGAGGAATAGTACGAGGATGAGGTAGGAGCTGAGACCGACATTAGCGGGGAGATTCCTCTCCCATCCATAAGATGAGGTCACAAGTAGAAACTATAGTAGGCACCAGTACTCATAGCCTAGGGGAAGCTAACATAGCCTCCATGCCCCTTAAATACTGGATGATATTGAGATTGCTCAGCCGACTAGAGATATATGTGATGAAATTTTATTTTATGCACGTGTTTTAGTGCTTATGCTCTTTATATATATTATGATGATGTTTACTAATTATGTAATGTTTCTACCTTGCAAGGGCAATGAGAGACTAGCAAGAGTTCTCCTATTAGGCTGCTACAGAGATAGTACCCACATCTAATGATGAGGAGGAGATGGATCCTAATTATGTGCCCCCACCTATTATGGAGGAGGAGCTAGAGTCAATCAAACCTTTCGTGAGGCTACGTGTAGTGTATGAGAGCATGAGGAGATGAATCCATTGAGCCAAGACCATCAGATAGTCATCCCAGACTCCAATAGAGATGGAGAGATTACATTTAGAGATAACATAGCTATGGGAGGAGAGGGATGTGGCCCTTGGGTGAGCATAGGGTCTATAGTTTGCACTCAAATTTGGTGGATCATTATCACAATCACACACGACTATCTCATGACGTCCAAGTATCAAATTATGAGCACCAAATCCTGAGGGGTCTAGTTCTCACAGACCTTGGTGATGTATATTATGATGATATGTATATAAAACTTGGCATATATATATATATATGAGAAGTTTATGTTTTATGATATATCTTAATGTGTTTGAATGTTAAATGGAAATGTGATTAATTAAATAACCTTTGCAAGATTACTTTAATTAATATCTGGATGATCTAATAAAATTTATATGATCTAATTCAAACATATTATAGTTTAATTTTAGATACAACATGATGATTGATTATGTTATGCTAAATGAAATGTAACTTATCATAACACACAAGATGAATTTGAATAGTATGAAACCTAAAGTTATTATAAATAATCACCTTAGTGTTCAAGACATACACACCAAGGGTTTATCAAGAATGAAGCAATGTGAAAGTGTATATGACAAGACCCCATAACTTTAACAACACTGCTTTATAATTCATGCTATTCAAAAGGGATTAGACATAATACCATCACAAATGTGCAACATTGATAGGTTCTTTAATGGGTGTTCCATCGAGTTCCATTAAGGAATACACACCAAACCCATAGCTTTGTTCAAAAACATACAGTCCTAACCAGTTAGGACTAAATTTTCCTCATTCATTATGGTCAGCATTGACATTATGTTGATTTGTAGATAGAACTAAGTCACCCTTGTTAAATGTGTGAGGGATGATGTTGATATTGTAAAAATGTTGTTTCCTTTTGCAATAAGCTTGAAGATGGTCAAGAGAATTAATGCGTTGTTCATCGAGCGTTTCATGTTGATGTAATTGTTATGTCTTATAAGTGTTATTGTCAACCAAACCTTGAAGAGAAATCCACAACGTTGGGATTTATAACTCCAAGGGCATAATTTCCTTAGCACCATAGACTAGGTTATAAGGTGTTGATCTAGTAGAGGAGTAAACACTTGTGTGATAAGCCCAAAGTGCATAATGCAGCTATGTGTGCCAGTCCTTGTGATTAGTATTAACAGTTTTCTTCAAAAAAAATTCATGGAATTTGTTAGTTGATTCAACTTGACCATTAGATTGCGGGTGGTAAGGTGTCAAAAATGGTGTTGAATATGGAAAGTCTCCAAGAAATTCTTTACATCATTATTCTTAAATGGTGTGCCATTATCAGAGACTAATGCAGAAGGGAGATCAAAACAAGTAATTATATGCTCAAGAATAAATCAACATATTACCTCAATGGCCATAGATCAAAGAGGAATAGACTCTACCCATTTCATGAAATAATCAGTAGTAGTGATGATAAACATATGTCTAGCGGACGATGGTGGGGATATTTTTCCGATGATATCCATTCCGCATACAGAGAATGACCAAATAGGGATTTGGGTATGGAGCTTAGAAGTAGGAGCATGAAATAAATTAGTATGTTCTTGACATTTATGACATCACCTAGCATATGCATAATAGTCTTTTTCCATATTTTTCCAATAGTAGCCTATATGAAGGCATTTTTGTGTGAGGGTATTTGCACCAAAATGATCGCCACAACTGCATGCATGAGCCTATTCGAATGCCATATGAAATTTAGAATCCTTAAGGAATCTAAGTAAAAAACTTTCAAAGGATCATCTATATAACACATCAGCAACAATTACTTACTTGGTGGCTAATTGTTTTAAATAAGTGCGGGTGTTACTTGTTATAGGTTTAGGAAGGGTACCATCTTTAATGTAATTATAGATAGCATCATACCATTCACTCGAATTTTCCTTGGTTGCCACTAATGTGTCGATAGTGAGATCAATGATGGAAGGTTTCATTATGGGATGAACAGTGAATATAATACCTTGTGAAGGATAAGAATGGGATATAAGAGAAGCAACCGTTTCTATTGCGTCAGTATGTCAATTATTTTTTCATGAGATGTTATCAATGATGGAGTTAAATTTCATTAACAAGGACAATGTGAGATCTTTATATTTGGATTATTTATCATGCTTACCTTGATAGAATCCATTTTTTTTTTATTACTAATTGTGAATCACCGAAGATCCTAGTGTCTTTAATGCCCATAATTAAAGTAGCATGTATTCCAACGATTAAGGCCTCATATTCAGCAGTGTTATTTGTACATAGGAAATTCAATCAATATGACAAGGGAATAGGTTTTCCTTTAGGTGGAATTAATATTTCTCCAGCACTGGAACCTGTTCTACACTTATATCCATTTGTTATCTACTAGAGTTGCACCCTAGCTAAGTTGTAAAACTTAGTACTCTAGAGATACCTAGAATCACTCCTAGGCTATGGGTCACCTAGAATTTGGAGTGAATCTCTAGATAAGGTTGGCTCCTTGATGGTTATCACCTAAAAACTACTGAATTTGCAGGGGAAAAGGGAACATAAGGCATAAACTAAAAGCTTGAAAAGGAAAATGAAAAGGTGATACACCAAACTAAACTGGACTATGAAACTTAGACTTTAAACACTTGCTTGCAATGACATAAAATAAATGTGATAAACCTATTATTGTATGTTCCTACACCATTATTTCACATAAAGGTCTTAAAGCTCAAAATTTAAAGGAAAAATTATATCCACTGCTAAAAACTATTTTGCATTTTAATGACATAATCTACAACCTACAACAAAACAAATTTGCATAAAGGCATCAAAGACATGAGACAAAGTTAGGAGGAAATGAACACCATCTCATAGAAAACTTGATCTCACTATTACACAAAATATTTCATGTGGGGATACACAATAATGTAATAAACAAGAAGGAAAATATTTCATATCAATGGCATCCAAGGCTTTCACTATATTTCATACCCAAAATGAGTTACAAAGCATGCTATAATCTCCAAAGGACTATAAGTAGTCACTAAGGAGAAAAACACAAGAAAGAACTCCTTACAAATGAGTCACACAAGTGACTATAAACATCAAATCCCTCTCAAAATCCACCCAAAGAGGAACTCAAAATTGATTGGGGTTAGATGCCCCCAAAAATCCTAAAATATAGCAATTGCAACTTCTCAAAATGAGCTCCAAAAACTTGAAATAGTAAACTTTGATTATGTCTAAGATGATGACACAAGAAACTTCCCCCTAAAAGCTCTCATTTTCTCCCAAAAAGAAAATAAACTCCCCTATATTCCCTCCTCATGTTTCCAAACTGAAAACAACATTTCCAATATGCAACACATATGTTTGAAAAAACTCTATTTACTTCCTTATATGCCCGCAAAAGCATAAAACCTCAACAACTAACTCCCTTGACCATAATTTGAAGACTCAATATAATTTTTTTTGCATTCAATGTAACATTTGAACTTAAGTGATTTATAAAATATCACTAAAGTTATTTTCATTTTACATTCTTTTTAAAAGAATGCAAAATTTTAAAAAGGGCCAAGACTCGGCCATATGAGAGTCAATGTAACATGAAGCATAAGTCAAAATACTTAGCATTTACAAAGCATAAGGGAAGAGTGATTTTATAAAAACTCCTAAGGCATTGAAAATTACTAAGGTACAAAAAGGCCATGGCATATTATTTTGCTCAAATAAAATGCAAAGGCAGAAATGTCTTCTCTCCTATTAACGTACATTAGGGTTCAAAACCCTAATAACAAAACTAACACAAAAGAAAGAAAAAGAATCTCATTTTATTTTCTAGCTTCTAGAGACCTCCCCCCAAATGTGCTGACCTAGGTTTTCAATAGAGCTTTCTGTATGTGGCTTCCATGGGTGAATTTCTAGAGCTTTAGAGGGGATTTCAATAGATTTTAACAAAGGTAAGATTCTGAGAAGAACTTTAATCTTTTCATTTTATTTTTGAAGAAGATGAACATTCAAAATCGAGCATATTTTTGTAGAAACGAGAGTATGTTTCATAGAATAATGAATGCATTTTTTTCTCTATCATTTTCCATGCATATTCTAGAGATTATCTATACTTTTTCTAAAGATTTCACACAGTTTGTAAATAGAATCGGCGATTTTGGCCACAACCATACATTTCTTGTTGGTTTTGAAAATCATGGCATTCCCTCATGATGCCCAATAGTAATGACCAACAGTGTTGATTGAAACAAGAGCTATCAAATTCAACTATTCCACAAGAACATGTTGCCATGTGAAGAAAGAAATGATTTGCTAAATGATTCAATGTTATTGCACATTCGGTATGAGCCAAAAAATTTGCACATTTTTACATTCTTTCATGAACACTACCCTCAAAGAGGGCTTCTATAAAACTCATAATGTCATGGCTCTTCCCATGTTCAATATTTCCTGTAGAAGAAACTTAAAAACTCACTCTTTGTTAAATTGCACAGACTTAATGAAATGCACACTTCTCTATTTCTTTGTTTTTATACTTTACGTGATTTTATTTGATCCCTCAACTCATCCTCCAATTTGACAATGCCCATATTCTATTTTCATTATTATGCAAACATCTTTGGGAATGCAAATATATGTTGCCTCATTCATCAATATGGCAACTATTTTCATGAAGGACTGTAAATGCACACTTTAGTCTTGAATACCCTAACATTACAAAAGTATGAAAATCCATGTAGTCCACCAGTTCAGTTTCATTGTTATCTAACATTTCCCTGTCCACGAAAACCTAAATGGCTGTCCCACCTTCCATTCTTTCTGAGATGAGATCAACATCCTAAATTCAGCCAAATTGCAAAGAGCATTCATGCAAATTAATTCATTTTCTTGTTGAAGCAATGACTATATTATCATGGTCACCAGATTCATAATAATCTTCCTTCACATGACTATCATTAAAAACATTTCATGCCATTCTAATTGTCATTTCCCTCCAAACATGTATTGCTGCAGGATATCCACTCCTTGGTGTTTGTTGTGAGATCTCTAATTACCTTTGGATCATCATTAGTGACTATCACATTTGTTGAAGAGGTCACTGGAATTTGTTTCCAACTAAGATCTGTATGGCTAATTTTTCTTTAGCTCATTACATAAGGATCAAATAGTTAAAAGAGCACCATATTTTGTTTATATGATTTGTAGTTTGGAACTTCCCTTAAAAAAACTCAAGAAGTTTCAAGGTGACTGTACCTCTCATATCTCTAACATGATTGACTGTAAACTATTGTATCCTTGCACTTATAGGCACTTATAGGTCACCATTCTCTCATGTGAATAAATAGAAGCTATAAAATGATAGGCTTCATGTGATTCATGTTAACTGTTGATAGCTATTGTTAATGTATAATTTTTGCATCTTGTGTAACTGAAAGTGTTTTATTGTCATCAATTGTAAGTTTGAAAGCTATGCTTCACTGAAAAATTCATATTATTGTAGATGATTATCATTAATCAATCTTTTTTCACAATGGATGTCGTCATTTGATAACTTCTTGTTAATGATTGTCCTTATTACCATTGTCTATGTCACTATACTTGATAAGAACCATTATATAGTTTTATGACACTGTACGATTATCCTATCAAAACAAAAAATGAAAGCATGTTGGGCTCAACCCTTGTGGGAGTCACATTTAATCCTACATGCCATAATCAAATGAATCGAAACAACATTATTTTTCCTATACCTACATAGGAAAATAACATGTTAGAAAAATATGTGCATATGATTGATGTGTTTGATAATGCTCCTTTATTTCTTGGATATCAGTAATAAGCTATTTCTTTCAATGCACATGGCTGATCAGTTTATATGTTGATAGATTTATGTGTATATAGTGGTCATATAGAGATTTCACTACTCTAAGAAAATTATTTCTCACATATGCAAGTAACTAGGAGCAGCAAGGAGCAAAATTCGGAGGCATAGCAAGTGCAAGACTGAAGATGATCTGAGGCAACTCAACCAGAACTAGTTGATCAGGCAATGACTAGTCTTCTTTCCCTATATGTGCATGATTTTACTTTGATATCTGTAAATGTATATTATTTTCATTCATGTACATTAAAAGAGCTAGTATCATGGCTTGCGTGAGACAATTTACATTTACATTATCAATAAATACTATGTTTTCTAAAAAGATTTGTGCAATTTTTTCCTATGTTATATGAAATTGCATACTATAATATGGTAGAATAGTCTTCTAATTTCTCTATGTCCTTGAAATGTAGTATAGTAGAAAAATGTATCCATCTTTTCATTTGTAATTACTTAAGCTCAACCTACTTGAGCTAGTAGCAAAAATGGGCAACATTTTTGGTGATATCTACTATATGTTTGTCTGGTAAACATTAAGACTAGCTTCCTAGGCTATCCATTGGGCATAGAGTCACTGAGAATCTTGACACAACTTGAAAACAGTCCTCAAAACAATACTTTGACTCAGTATATTGTTGCAAAAGACCTCATAAACTTATTGAAAACAAAAGTACAGAAAGGAAACTACCTAACTATGCTGAAAAACACTTAGGGAAACTGAAAACTAAAACAACCCTATTCTAACCTACCCTAACCATCAAAGAAGCTGGTCAAACAAACCCATTAACTAGTTTGGTGAAATAAATTCCCCTTCTCGTGACTTTGAGATATTTCACATGTTTGTGAGCAGCCCAAACAAAATGGAAAAAAAAAATTGTTCACTCAACTGCTGCAATATTTCTTGGAAAAAGAAAACATATTGACTTACCTCTTCATACTGATTGTGCATACTATTGTTTTGAAATTAAAAGGTAAGCTTGGTATGTTCTTTTTTTTCTGCACTGTCATGCTTGGGTGCAAGCATGACTAATGATGCTTCAATGACCTCCATTATGGCTAGATGCCTAATTGGGAATCCTCTAGAAAGAATGAATTCAAAACTCTCCATGTTGGTTTCTTGACATTCTAAATCATGTGGTTGTTTTCGTTCAAAAGGTTTCAGTTCAAATGGGAAAAAAGAGGCTTCCTCGTGTATCAAAACAAACTTTAGATCATCCCAAAATGAAACTACTTCATGAGACAAAGCTTCATGAACAAGAAAAACTTTACATTGCTTATCATATGGAGGTTTTTCTAGGTCTTGTGCTATCATACACATATCCTCTCATTGATTTGAGTCCTCAACCTTGTCAACAAAACAAGGTAGCCCATCAAACCAAAACATGCTAGCCTCTTTTGCACCAAATTCATCATGTTCATTTGTTTCTTATTGGTGGTTGGGACAAAATGATTCATTCTTTTGAGTTGTATCATTGATCTCATCTTTCTAATTGGAAACACTTGAATGTAGGTCATTCAACTCTGAGAAAAACTAGTCTATGATATTTGCGCATAAATCTTCATCAAATCTCTAGTTGGTTTCTGAAATTTCTTTATGATTGTTTTCTTGATCAATCAATTCAAGAATGTTCTCACTTATCTACTCATGAACCAACACTCCATGAAAATGGATCTCATTATTTTGCTACTCCAAGACTTGCTCAAGCTTATGAACTGGCTACTCATGTTTATCAAGACTATCAAATTCATTCACTTCTCTTATATTCCTTGATTCATCATTGTTAACCAAATTGACAACAAAGACTTCAAGCTCATCCCAAAACAGGTCTTCCTCATTATATTTGTGAACCCCTAATGAAAGAAGACTATTTTTTATCTCATTACAACTCTCAACCAACTCTTTAGGCTCTTCAAGAGGTTCACTTTTGCACTCTTCCACTTGATTCAAAACCCAATTCCTGATTTGTTGAGCTTCAATCAACAACTCCTCACACCATTCAATATCTTTCTATTTTGAAACTGTTGTTACTGTGATCAAACTCACATCTTCATCAGGTAGAATAAAAGAAGGTAACTTACCCATCCAAACTATAGAATGTTCTTGTTGTTCAACCTATTTAAATATTTCAACCTACCATCCTAGCTGAACCATTAAAACATTTTCATCATCTTTATTTGAGGATTCATTTGGAAAAGTGTTTTCTTATTCAATCCTTTTATGTTCTAATATGTAATTATCTAAAGCTAAATGCAATGGATTGATATTTCTCATCTTCTCCAAGATGAGTGAGCCATATTGATTAATAGGTTGCTCTTCATCAGCCTTCTAGATGTCAGAGCATGGTTTCACTTGAATTCTTGGTGGAGGAATCTCACAAGGTAGAGCAGATAGCCCTTTCCAGCTTGGAATATTAAAGAAAAAAGGCTTATTGGTAGGCTCAGCTTGACTTATAGGAAGAGGGGAAAGGTTTTGGAACCTAGGCTCTTGAAATGAATGGAATCTCTTAAAGCTTCGAATGTCAAGATTGGAAGATGTAGGAAACTCACCTTGACTAAAACTTGGGATTTTAACTTTGGGAACCTCCCATTTGGAAAATTTTAACCTCATTTATGTATCCTTTGTAGCTAGTTGTTGAGCAAGATTCTCCTCAAATTTCCTCCTTTTCCATTCCATTTCCTATTCTCTTTCAATATCCTTCACTTGCTCATGAAAATCTGACAGTGTATCTTTTGTGCTCTTGTCATCAAGCTTTTGAAACTAATTTTGACAATAAAAATGGTATTCTTGGGCATGGTTATGAGCATATGCAGGGTGCCATGAAACATGGGAATGGGTGGGTGGGTGGCAAGAATTTGGAGAATATTGATAGTCTCCTATAGCAAAAGGTGCTTAGACTAAAAAAAACTGCATGCTCATTTTGATACATGACTGATAAAAGGGCCTAAATGAGCAACATCTTCATGAAATGAAGGGTGATAGAATATGTCTCCATGAAACATGGAAATATTGAAGCATTTATAGAAACTAGAAATTCATTGATAAAAGAGAAGTTATGTTAAAACTTTGAAACATACCAGCAACTAAACTGTTGAAACCATTAGTCATCCTTCCAGATTCACCAAATTTGTTGAAAATTTTCCTCCAAAGGAAAAATCTATTGTTGTACACACCAAATAGCAGCAATGTGTATTAGAGAAGAGACTAAAAATTAGTTCTCAGTCCCACCGGGCATGCCGAAACTGATATCTACTAGAGTTGCACCCTAGCTAAGTTGTAAACTTATCACTCTAGAGAAATATGGAATCACTCCTAGGTTGTGGGTCACCTAGAATTTGGAGTGAATCTCTAGATAAGGCTAGCTCCTTGCTAGTTATCACTTAAAAAATATTGACTTTCTAGAGGAAAAGGAAAATGAAGGCATAAACTGAAAGCTTGAAAATGAAAATAAAAAGGTGATACACCAAACTAAATTGGACTATGAAACTTAGCTTATAAACACTTGCTTGCAATGATAGAAAACAAACTTGCACAACCTATTATCGTATGTTCTTGCACAAGTATTTCATAGAAAGGTCTTAATGCTCAAACTTTAAAGGGAAAAATATCTCCACTACTAAAATCTATTTTTCTTTTTAGTGACACAATCTACAACCTGCAACAACACACTTTTTCATAAAGGCATCAAAGACATGAGACAAAGTTAGGAGGAACTGAATACCATCTCATAGATAACTCACTCAATCATATGGGAATACACAATAATGCAATAAACAAGAAGGAAAAGATTTCGTATCAATGGCATCCAAGGCTTTCACTGTATTTCATACCCAAAATGAGTTACAAAGCATGCTATAATTGCCAAAGGACTATAAGTAGTCACTAAGCAGAAAAATACAATTAAGAACTCCTTACAAATGAGTCACACAAGTGACTATAAACATTAACTCCCTCTCAAAATCCACCAAAAGAGGAGGTGAAAACTAATTGGGGTCGGATGCCCTCAAAAATCCTAAAATATAGCAACTGCAACTTCTCCAAATGAGCTCCAAAAAGTTGAAATAGCCAACTTTGACCATGTCTAAGATGATGACACAAGAAACTTCCCACTAAAAGCTCTCATTTGTTAGAGTAATAAGTTATTTCACTTAATTAATTACATCATATTGATTAATTAATTAAGTCACTTATCACTTTAGTTACTTAAGCTAAACTTAGGCACATTAATAATTAATTATTTATTAATTATTAAGTGTGCACACTAGGGTTGCCTTTAGAGTTATGCATACATTTCTTTTATAAAGAAATTCATGTCATGTAATTTCTTAATTCCTGAATAATATTCATTTGCACATCTTCATGTAGATCTCTTGCATGGAAGGTGTCTTTGTTTGTTGGTTGATCCTGTGGCTCATGGTTTTGTGCTTGTTTCACAATTCTAACATGGTATCAGAGCACTATCCTGTGGTGTAGTTTATTTTTTAGTATTTTTCTATTTAGCTACATTTATTGCTATTTGAAGTCAGATGTGGGTATGTGTAGGATCATGATGGGCCAAAAAGTGGTGATATGATGGGTATGTGTAGGGTATGTGGCTGATGACTTTTTAACCCAAAATTGATGAAGAAAAGGGTTTTTAAAGGAGATTCTCAGCTTTCCACCAATATAAATAATGCTTTACTTTGAATTTAATAAATAATTATTATTCATTTTCTATTTGAATTACGACTAAAGTCCTAATTGATAGGCTGATTGAAAGACATCTATAGCTTTCAAATTGTATCACATTTTTTGAATCCAAAACATGCATCACATTCTATGCTTTGCATACTATAGGATTAAAAAAAATGAATTTTATGAATTTTTGACCAAGTTAAGGTGGTTAGACATGATTTTTATATTTTTAAAAGTTGTAATAAAAATTCATAATTAATTATTACTTGGAAAAAAATTATAAAAAAATATGCATCACATCGAGACATGAGTCCTCTACTTATATCTAAAATATTATAAAATAAATTATCATTTTATTGTGGTTCGGGTGGTCAGACAGACACCTACTTCTTATTTTTTCCCTGAAATTTAAGTACTACTACATTGAAATTTCAAATTTTCACCAAATAGTTTTTTTTTTCCTATAAATAAACCTAGTATTTTAGAAACTACATTCAATTTGCTAAAGATTCTATTCTTACATATTTTTTAAATAATATAGATAACTTATTCAAAATTTTACTTCAAGTCGTCTAACTCTGATTTTTCTGAATTTTTTGCCACTTAAGGGCCTATTTTTTCCATGAAGATCCTACACATACCCATGTTCATTTATTGCTTCCGATCTCATAACTTTTTTCCACAATCTCTGATTTTCACCATCTTTGTAGTGTTGGAAAGGTATTGAGGAGCTCTACATTGCTATCCATGCACTTTTTTCTGTATTTGTCCTAGGTTGATCGTTAGTCCATATTTGGCCTGATGGATCTTTTGGAGATTACTTGGATGTTTTGGTAGTTGGAAGGGTGAAACTTGAATCTTTGCACTTCATTTTAGTATCACATCATTCAATAATCTATTGTTGCTTCACAGATTCCAGGGTTGTTCTAGTTTGTGAGTTTTTCAGTGTTCCATGGCATCAGGTCAATTATTGCTTTATCATGATTCCTTGAGTCAATTAGTGATTCTCATCTAGTTTCATTAGTAAACATAAGTATCTTTCCTTTCTTTCTGGATTCCAATTCCAGTGTTACTCCACAATGTTCTTCCAATGCTTCTTTGTAGTAGGTCATCTCATTGTAGGGGGGTTTTGTCCCATTAGGTTTTCTTCTCTACCTCATTCTTGCATTTGTAAATGGGTACATAATCTGGCCTTGTTATCAAGACCCATATTTTCTTTCATGCATCTTTTCCTTAGTGTTTTAGTTACTTCCTCAGTTCATCTTAAGGGGGGGTGTTAGAGTAATAAGTTATTTCACTTAATTAATTGCATCATATTGGTTAATTAATTAAGTCACTTATCACTTTAGCTACTTAACCTAAACTTAGGCACATTAATAATTAATCATTTATTAATTATTAAGTGTGCACACGCATACATTGCTTTTATAAAGCAATTCATTTCATGTAATTTCTTAATTCCTGAATAATATTCATTTGCACATCTTCATGAAAATTACTCTCCTTTTATTTATTTTTCTCCAATGGAAGGTTATTTCTAGTTTGCATGTCTGATGTTGGTTTCTAACATCATTTTCTCCCAAAGATAAAATAAACTCCCCTATATTCCCTCCTCATGTTTCCAAACTGAAAACAACATTTCCAATATGAAAGGAATACGTTTGAAAAACTCTCTTAACTTCCCTCTATGCCTGCAAAAGCATAAACTCTCAACAACTAACTCCCTTGACCATAATTTGAAGACTCAATATAATTTTTTTTGCATTCAATGTAACATTTGAACTTAAGTGATTTAGAAAATATCATTAAAGTTAATTTGTGTTAAAAGAATGCAAAATTTTAAAAATGACCAAGACTTGGCCATATGAGAGTCAATGTAACATGAAGCATAAGTCAAAAGACTTAGCCTTTACAAAGCATAAGGGAAGAGTGAGTTTATAAAAATTCCTAAGGCATTGAAAATTACTAAGGTACAAAAAGGCCACAACATATTATTTTTCTCAAATAAAATGCAAAGGCAAAACTGCCTTCTCTCCTATTAACATACATTAGAGTTCAAAACCCTAATAACAAAACTAACACAAAAGAAAGAAAAAGCACCTCATTTTATTTTCAAGCTTCTAGAGACCTCCTCCCAGCTATGCTGACCTAGGTTTTCAATAGATCTTTCTATATGTGGCTTCCATGGGTGAATTTCTAGAGCTTTAGAGGGGTCTTCAATAGATTTTGACAAAGGTAAGATTATGAGAACTTTAATCTTTTCATTTTATTTCTGAAGAAGATGAACGCTCGAAATTGAGCCTATTTTTGCAAAATCAAGAGTATGTTTTGTTGAATAATGAATGTATTGTTTTTCTCTGTCATTTTCCATTCATATTCTAGAGATTCTCTATACTTTTTCTAAATATTTCACAGAGTTTGTAAATAGAATCGGTGATTTTTTCCATGACCATACATTTCTTGTTGGTTTTGAAAATCATGGCATTCCCTCATGATGCCCAATAGTAATGGCCAGCAATGCTGATTGAAACAAGAGCTATCAAAGTCAACTATTCCACAAGAACATGTTTCCATGTGAAGAAAGAAATGATTTGCTAAATGATTCAATGTTATTGCACAGTTCGGTATGAGTCAAAAAATTTGCACATTTTTACATTCTTTCATGAACACTACCCTCGAAGAGGGCTTCTATAAAACTCATAATGTCATGGCTCTTCCCATGTTCAATATTTCTTGTAGAAGAAACTTAAAAACTCAATCTTTGTTAAATTGCATGGACTTAATGAAATGCACACTTCTGTATTTCTTTGTTTCTTGACTTTACGTGATTTCCTTTGATCCCTCAACTCATCCTCCACTTTGACAATGCCCATATTCTATTGTAATTTCTATTCGAACATCTTTGGGAATGCACATATATGTTGCCTCATTCATCAATGTGGAAACTATTTTCATGAAGGACTGTAAATAAACACTTTAGTCTTGAATACCCTAACATTACAAAAGTCTAATAATCCATGTAGTCCACTAGTTCAATGTCATTGTTCTCTAACATTTCCCTATCCACAAAAACCTAAATGACTGTCCCACCTTCCATTCTTTCAAAGATGAGATCAACATCCTAAATTCAACCAAATTGCAAAGAGCATTCATGCAAATTAATCTATTTTCTTGTTGAAGAAATGACTATATTATCATGGTCACCACCTTCATAATAATCTTCCTTCACATGAATATCATCAAAAACATTTCATGCCATTCTAATTGTCATTTCCCTCCAAACATGTATTTGCAGGATATCCACTCCTTGGTGTTTGCTGTGAGATCTCTAATTACCTTTGGATCATCATTAGTGACTATCACATTTGTTGAAGAGGCCACTGGAATTTTTTTCCAACTAAGATCTGTATGTTTCAGTTTTCTTTATCTCATTACATAATGCTCAAATAGTTAAAATAGCACTATCTTTTGTGTATATGATTTTTAGTTTGGAACTGACCTTAAATAAGCTCAAGAATTTTTAAGGTGACTATACCTCTCATAGCTCTAACGTGATTAACAGTAAAATATTGTATCCTTCCACTTATAGGTCACCATTCTCTCATTTGATTAAATAATAGTTGTAACATGACAGGTTTCATGTGATTCATGTTAACTACTGGTAGCTACTGCTAATGTATAACTTTTGCATCTTGTGTATACTAAAAGTGTTTTATTATCATCAATTGTATGTTTGAAAGCTATGGTTCACTAAAAACTCATATTATTGTAGATGATTATCATTAATCAATATTTTTTCATAGTGGATGCCCTCCTTTGATAACTTCTTGTGAATGATGATTGTCCTTATTACCATTGTCTATGTCACTATATTTGATAAGCACCATTGTTCATTTTTATGACACTGTAAGATTATCCTATAAAAACATAAAATGAATGCATGCTAGGCTCAACCCTTGTGGGAGCCACATTTAATCTTAGATATCATAATAATATGAATCAAAACAACATTATTTTTCCTATACCTACATAGGAAACCAACATGTTAGAAAAATATGTGCATATGACTAATGTGTTTGATAATGCTCCATGTTTTCTTGGATATCAGTAATAAGTTGTTTCTTTTAATGCACATAGCTGATTATTTTATATGTTTATAGAGGTATGTGCATATAGTGATTGTAGAGATTTCATTGCTCTAACAAAATGCATTCTCATAGATGCAAGCAACTAGGAGTAGCAAGGAGCAAAATCTAGAGGCAGAGCAAGTGCAAGATTGAAGATGATGTGAGGCAACTCAACCAAAACCAGTCATTCAGGAAATGCTTGGTCTTCTTTCCCTATATGTGCACGATTTTAATTTGATGTCTATAAATGTATATTCTTTTCATTCATGTACATTAAAAAATCCAGTCTCATGGCTTGTGTGACATCATTCACATTTACATTATCAATAAAGACTATGTTTTCTGAAAATATTTTTGCAAATTTTTCCTATGTTATATGCAATTACATACTGTAATATGGTAGAATAGTCTTATGATTTCTTTATGCACCTAAAATGTAATATATCAGAAAAATGTACTCGTCTTTTCATTTGTAATTACTTAATATCAACCTACTTGAGCTAGTAGAAAAAATGGGTAACACCATCAAAATATAATTTCCATGTGGAAACACTGGTTGTCAACACACTATCATGAGGAAAAGAATTATTACTAGGTAATGCAAGAGGGGAAGGGTAATTAGCTAAATGGTCATTCAAGGTTTGTCCTTTAATTACTTTTAATAAAAATAACATAAGGTCAAACTCAGTCAACAACATAACCCATTTAGCTAAATGGCCTGATAAGTCCTTTTTTGTTAAAAAGGTGTTTAAGAGGATCAAATTTTGTCATGACTTGTATTTCAACATTTAGTAAATAATGTCACAATTTACTAGTAGCAAATATAAGGACTAAACATTTCTTTTTGATTAGACAATATCGGGTTTCATAATTGATTATAGTTCGACTAATGTAATAAATAGGATGTTCTTTTCCATTATTGTATTATTGAGCTAATAATATGAGAGCAATTTATGGATTAGATTGTGTAAGCTTTTTTGGATCAACGTTTCGGATCACACTCCATGATCCATCATCAGGATAGAGAGCTCAAGGAGATGTCATATTCTTATGGATTGTGGAAACCTAATAACATTGATTGAGCTAATAATGTTGCAAGAGCATTAGTAGATGTGGTGATGTAAAGGATGAATGGTTTGTTTGACATAGCAGGTTGTAAAATAGGTGGAGTTACAAGGTATTCCTTTAGACTTTCAAAATCATGTTTACAATCCTCATTCCAATCAAAAGGAACATCCTTCTCGAGGAGATGTGTGAAAGGTAATGTTCTATCGGCTAAAGAAGTGAAAAAATGGTGGATAGCTTGAATTCATCCTTATAATGTGCATAATTGAGAGATATTCCTAGGAGGTGGCATGTTTACGATAGCATCAACTTTATTTGTGTCCACCTCGATGCCTCTGTGAGATATGATAAACCCTAAAAGTTTACCACTATCTACTCCAAAGACACTTTTTTAGATTTTGTCTCATGTTGTACTTGTGCATATGTTCAAAGATTTTTTGAAGGACATTAACATTTTATTGTCTTGCTAGGGACATGGAAAGGATGTCACCAACATAATATTGAAATATTTTATGTATGTAATCATGAAATATTAATGTCATTGCTCTTTGATAAGTGGTGCCTACATTTTTTTGTCCAAAAGGCATCATAGCCTAACAAAATCTTCCACAAATAGTTGTGAATTTTTTCTTGTATTGATCTTGTGGGTTGATGAAGATTTGATTATAACCATAGAATCCATCCATTAATGGCAATAAATCATGTCCAATAGTTGAATCCATGATCATTTCAATATTAGGAAGGGGAAAATCATCTTTTAAAGATGCTTTATTCAAATCACAAAAAAATGTTCATATCCTAATACAATTATTAGGTTTAGCAACTATAACAATATTTTAGATCCAAGGAGAATAATCAATAGGGTTCAAAGGAAACATGTGTCAAGGAGTTTTTCAAGCTCTCCTTTAACATGAAAGGCTATCTTAGGATTCATTTTTCATATCTTATGTCGAACAGGCTTAGTGTTATCAGAAATAACAATTTTATGCGTGACTATTTTCGGGTCGATTCCTAACATGTAAAAATATTTCCAAGCAAATATTTCAATAGAATCATGGAGAAAAAGTGTAGTATCCACTTGTTCTTCATTTTCAAGACACTTCCCAATCTTAATGACTTTTTCTTTATCATCGATGTCCATTAGTATATCAATTGTTTCTCCTAGGGGGGGTGCATTCGACTTAGGAGACGTAGGATCATATGGTTCCATGGTTTTCTCATTATCATTAGTATTTTGTGGCTTAGAACTTATCATAGCGCAGGTAACATTTCATTTGGAAGAAGATGACTTATCAATAGCACATAACATTTGTTTCAAGGCTTCATCACTTTCAACATACTCCCAAGATGGGGGATGATTCATATCAAGAAATTCAGGATGTTTTAATGTAAGTGTGGTTCATTGATTACATGTGATAGTGTTGATATTTAGTAATGGTTGTTGAGTTTCTTTTGTTGTCTTAGAAAAGGAATATCCCAAACCAATATTTGTTTCTTGTGTATTAGGTTCAATAGGGACATGAATGCCTTGTTCATTTTTTCCACATCCTTTACCATTGTACCCCAATTGTTTGATAAGCTCGTAACCACATCCATAAAGTCTTTCCATTTCCTTGGGATTGGGTGGTTGTTAATAATCTATCTCATCAATTTTTTTTGTGTAAGTTGTGTTTCCTTCCAAAGGAGATGAGATAGAGGTAGGGGAAGCTTCATCTGAATTATGAGTTGACTTAACTATAGGTTGTTCCTATTTTTCATCTTCCTTTCGGATAATTATGTATTCATCCATAAACGAAGGTGTGTGAATTCCAATGTTCCCCAATCACCATCTAAGAATTTAGGTATGGATTCATCTTCTTGTTTATTGGTCTCATGAGGGTAAGTATGAGATGTTGGAATTAAAGTATTAAGAGGACTTGTTCCTATTTCAAGTTGCAAACAACTCTCAAGCTTGGGATCTATCTCAACTTGATATACTTTATTGCTATAGATGTATTTCATTATACAATGAAAATTTGAAGGGTCGGCATGCATCTCATGAATCCATGGCCTGCCCAAGAGAATATTATATCTGAGATCATAGGGAATGACATGAATAGGAGTTTGCAAGGTAGCCACTTCGATTGTTATAGGTAAAGTTATTATACCGAGTGGTTGTTTTATTGATTTACCCACATGTAACCAATCTAGGAGTTTCACACTACACACATTGAGGGAATATCCATTGTCAACAAGGTTCCTTTTAATACCTAATGTATTATATTGGGAAATGATCATAAAGGCCTTATTTTTTTTCTATAATTCTAGCAAAGGGAGCTCATGTTGATGAAAGGTAATGTCAACATTAACTGTATCCATTCCTTTGAGAAGAGTTACCACATCATTTGCATTTGTACAAGAAGGAGCCACTATTTTTTGCAAGGTTGTTTGGAGCATTGAATGATAATTGAGTGAATTTTGAAGAAGATCCCAAAGGGATATCTTGGCAGGGGTATTCTTTAGTTGTTTGACGAGATCATACTCACTAGGGTGTGAATTTAGGCAAGGAGCCCTAGGAAAATAGGATTTTGTAAAGGTAAGGATGTTGGAGGAGGTTTTTTTGGTTGTAGATTATTTCTAGTGTAGTGTGTGTGTGCAACAACATCATGTTGTGGTGGATAAAGGGTAAACTTAGGTTTAGGTGGAGATTGAGGTTGATGTGAAGTTGGGTAAAGGATAAGTTGAGGTTGAATGACATTGACATATATTTTTTTTGGTTGGTCACAACAAACCTTAGTGGATGGCTTGTGTGAGATAAAGTCCTCAAGGGATTCATCTAACATAATCAAGTTATCACTACTAAAAGGTTTGGGAGATAAGTTGTCACTAAGTGGTTTAGGTGTGTCATCACAAGCCCTAGTGGATGAACTTAGTGAGAGGAACCCTTGTAAGGTTTCAAATAAGCTATCCAAGTCATCACTACTAAGAGGTTTGGATGATATGGTTGTCCTAAAATGAAGCATTTTTTTATTGGTTCTTTCGATGTTGTGAAGTTTTTTTTTTTTTTTTTTATGAATGTGACCTAAATGAGCTATGAACTAATGCTGAAAATGAACATTGTAAAAATATAATTCTATCTATGATTTCCATTAAAGTGAACAATACTAATGCTAATGATTCGATTTTAACAACAAATAAATGTAAAGAAACAAAATAATAACTAAATCAAATAGTACTTACAGAAATGGGAAACAAAATGCAAAAAACAAAATTGCAAAATTGGCACTGGGACTAAGTCAACCAAGGTGGCGAGTTTGTCCTATTAGGGTGATTTTTTAAGTTTTTTTGAATTTTTTGATGGATATTAATGTGTTTAGTAATATTTCATGTTAATTTACAATGTAAATGCATAATTTCACTATTATGTAGTGAAATGGAATACAATAATGTAAGCTAAAATGATATTTTCACTAGTGCAATTTTGAAAACCCTAGGATGCAATCAATCCAATATGTAATGCAATGTTAATGCAAATGAAACCTAGGATTCCTTTAAAATGAGAATTAAATATGTTAAAAATTTCAGGTTCACCAAAATGTGGACAATGATTTTGGATTTCCCACACTGCTCTGTTGCTCCTTCGAAGGTTTTTCACCTAAAAGGAGAAAGGGAAGGGGTCTAAAATGAAAATTTCAACACTCAAAGTTAATGTAAATGAGATGTATTATGTCTAATTAAAATGTATTAATGCACTTATCTAAGACTAAGATGATTTAATGATGCTAAACCTAAGAAATGCAAAGTGTTGGGAAACACAATGTGATATGCAGAAATATGAAACTGTAAATATTCCTGAAAGAGCAGTGTAGTGGGACTAAGTCGCCACTATAAGTGACTTAATACACTTTGGATTTTTTGAAAATCCAAAATTGGAAACAGAAACCCACAACCTAGACTCTGCGTTTTGACAGAAATCGGGATCTAAATCTTCAAAAAACCATGCAAAACAGAAGATAATTTTATTTCTAATCGGTGATTTTCCTTGGTCAATCCCCTAGTTGGTATTTAAACTATGTGAAAGACAAAATCTACATAAAACCCTAGCCTTAAGTGTGTCTGAGACTAAGAAAAGTTGAAATGAGATAAAAAAATGGAACTTGAATGATGCAAGACTTTAATGCAAGAAACCCTACAAAATTTCAAATGAATGTAAATGTAATTGAAATGCAATGCAAACCTTAAGTTTGAAAATAGAGAGAAAATCGAAGATGGAATCACTTTGAAAACAAGTCATCAGGTGTGATTTGATGGCTAGTTGCATCTCCTCAACCTATATTTCTCTATGACTCACCATAGGCATACATGATCAACCCTTTGCAATGTGAGATCTTGAACAAAAAGTGAGCTTGAAGACCTACAAAAACCTTAGTTTTCTTCCCCTAAGCTTCAACTTTGTTGTAAAATTCTGTTGAATCTTCGTATAAAAGATACTTTTCCTCTTAACTTTTGATTTTTGCTTTGTAAAAATCACTAAGAGCTATGAAAAATGACTTAAAATGTGTATTTATAGGCATTAACACCTAACTTTCTCAACATTTAGACCTAAGAGGCTGACATCCATTCAAAAATTAAATTGAATTTTGTGAAATTCCCTCTCAAAAGTGGAAAATACCCCAAAAGGGACTAAGTCCCCACCTTGGGCAACTTAGTCCCACAAGGGATTTTTTTTGGTGGGTTTCACGAAATTTGAGTGATTGGAATTTTTTTTGTTAGAATTTAAGTGATTTGTGAGTTAATTAGGCCTCAAAGTCCAAAATCATGAGCATTAGGGGCCTATAAATGTAGTTTTTATGGGGTGATTAAGGCAAGAGTGTCTAAAGTAGGACCAATTTTACCATAAAATTATCTCTTTCTTCAAGAGTATGCAATTTTTGGTGACACGGGAACAAGACCTTGGTATTCTGATATTCCTTCTTGAAGGTATCAATGTCAACGGGGACCACATCCCCATTCCACTCCTACAGTTTGATAACCACTACAATCTCTTCCTTTGTAATCTTGACCAACTCAACACCATTACATGCCCTAACAATTCTGGACACAAGATCATACATGGTTGCAATATCCTTGAGGAGGTCCACATCCACATACACATTTGGGACTACAAGATTCCCCATATCTAATCTCCAATGATGGAAAATAGAATATTCACAATTCAAGTTCCCAAACCAGTTTCTAAACATTTTCCAACCAATATAGGGAAATTTAGCATCCTTGACCCAATACTGCTTGTCCAACAATCCTTCATAAATTGTATGGCCATAATATATCAGTACCCCTTGATTTATTTTTTTAGTCGAGGGTTTAAGCTAGTCAATAATGTCATCATATAGTAACCTTGTTGGGGCTTTAGAACAAGGCTTTTTTGTTTTAGGAGCCATGGATACTTAGGTATGTTTACAATGGACTATGATTCAAATAGAAAAAATATCAAAACCTAATTCCCTCGGTTAGTAGCCTAGGGTGTGACTACAAGACACATACTTGAACAAATTTGGCTGAGGGTAACATTTTTATACACAATTTTAACACAAAAAAGAAATTAAAGCATGTAGGCTAGATAAATCGGAAGGAAACAATGACAACCAGCCCTACTTCAAGATAACTTGAAATAAAGCATAAAGTTTAGTTTTAATTGCGCTCATGAATTTTTTCATTTGCAGGAACCCTAATTTGTTTAGGTTGCAGCTTTGAACACTTTGATTCAATCTTCTAGCTACACTGCACCAGCTTGTAATTTTTGACAATGCAAGGAAATCAATTTTAAGTATTTTATGACCCAATTACAAATTATTGGATCATATTTTCCTAAGGAAAGTTCAATAGAATATTTCAGCCTAACCTTAGGCTTTATTGAAGTGATGATTAAAACCAGACAATTGACAAACCTAAGCAAAAGGGGCCGGTAAGAGGATGTTTACGATGGCCTAAGTTATAACTTGATCAACCAACAACTAGGTAGAGTAGGTCAATAGAAAATTAAAATGCCCAAGGTTTAAAACATAAGGGACCTAGAAGCAAGGTTACAAAGAAAAAACTCTAAACCCTATCCATGAACATACATTTGAAATGCCAATACAAAACACAAAATGGGCCCAAAATTTTAAAATTTTAGGAGTTCTATTAGTGGGTATAGTGAAATAGATCTCTTGGTGAAGTAGGCCAACATAGAGGAACTAAAAAAAAATCCAGGAGCTTTCCTAGACAAGGAAAGCAAACACATTAGAAAGAAAACATGCCAAACCTATGTAAAACATTTACAAAAATATACAATGTACATGAAAACAATCTATTTCATGAGAAATAGGGATTTAGGAACTGTCCATGTGTTGGTTATTTTTTATGTTGTTAACCAAGTTTGTCTCCTAATCTACCTATGGAATCGCCAATTCCAATCAAGGGCAGCTCGAAGGACTTGGACCAATTAACGAGGATTTTAAAATAACCTCCTACACTTCGGGCTCTACAAGACCCGGGAGGGTGATCCCTTTAGCAATATCAACAAATTGAAAACACATACATAACAGAATATTGCTCAACAGATAATCTCATTTAATGACTCAACATAATAGGATAATACTGAAATGAATTTGTTGTTCATCAGTAATATCAACTACTTGGAGCATGAGATAACCACAACACTATAACACATAGGGATTTAAAATGGTTTTTAATTGTGAAGATTGGGGACCAAGCTGAAAACAACAGAAGAGTTTCACTTGACCAGTGCCAGAAAATGGGCTATGGAGTCATATAACTAACATTCATCCTATAGTGTTGAAAATGTTATGAAAATCCTTACAAATGTTATCACATTATGACAACTAGATCACTAAAGTTTTATCTGATAACCCTTCTTATAAATCCACCTAAAACATAGTATTCCTGTCACATATGCTGAAGCAATTACACTATCCTATGAACAAAAGGAAATAATAAATGCACCTTGTGCTTCATTAAAGTAATTACATTATTCTCATAATAGAAGGCAACAACATATATCACTCTAATGCAGAAAATGTGCATGAAAAGACTTAGATAATCTTATTATTGAATCAAAAAAGAGTAATACATTTCAGAAATGGAGACAATTATCAACTAAATATAAACATGAGAAAACAATTCATAAAACACTTTCAGATTTAATGACTCAATTACATTCCTCCTAGCTATACAATTCTACCCAGAGCTTCTAGCTGACTTGCAGAGCTTTCAGAAATTGGAAACCCTAGCCTCTCTTCTCCTTTACAATGAGAGAAGAAAAAGAATAAAAGAGAAACAAAAGTAACCCTAAGATCAGTCTGATCCATAGATGCCATCCAAAAACTCAATCCACTGTTGATCAACAAGCTACTCAAAAACCTCTCTCATCTCTCTGTAACTGATTTTCCCTTTTTTGCCTTTGTTGTCTGTTGTGAAGCAATAGAAAATTCTGCCATGTGGAGAAATTCCAAATTCACCCAGCTGCTTGAAAATGCCTCTCTGCCCATGAAAATTTTGTTTCAGCTCCCTTTGCCCTTTGTTGCACAATATTTTCTTTCATATATTAAAGTATTCAACTTTAATACTAATCTTCATCATATAGTGTTTACTCATAAAGTGAATAAATTCACTTTATCAATTATCTCATGCATTCACTTTTCACTTTAATACCTAGTACATAATATATTTCTCACTGAAATATTTCCTCATGCACATTCACGTGCATTCTAGTAATGCATGAAAGTTTGAGTGAATAATTTAATTCACTTTACCCATGTCACAATTCTATCTGAAGCTTTAAATATTTACCCCCTTTTAAAGGCAGTTAAATATTACACATGGTAATATTTAATTCTTTTGACGGTGCACCTCATACTTTGTATTTTTAAATGCTTTTCTTTTTACCTGTTAGGCCCACTTTTTATGTTTCCCCGGGCTCCCTTTAATATTTCATCGGGCAAATATTTAAAAAAAATCCCACTTTAAAATAAAGTATGAGGGCAATTAAAAAATGTATTGGCCCCTTTTACCTCCAACCTACGATGCTTCATAGAAACGGGTCCCACCTACCACATGTCACAAGCCCGTGATTTCGTGAAGGTTAAACAACTTGCATCTTGAGGTTGCGAAATGGTAGGGAACAATGGAGATTATGCTGCATTTGCATCTGTTTTCCTGACCGTCGGATCTCAACCTTGCATCTTTCACATTCTCCTTTTGCCCTAATTCCTTGGTGTGTATTCCTCATGCTCTGCAATTTCTTTTGGGTTTGATCATGGCGGCTGCAACATCCTCTGGCATCCATTGCATTTGCTTACAAGTTTCTAAGGTTATATTCAGGCTAGATTCATTCTCGTTGTTTCCTGTACCAGCACTAGCGCCTCCTCCTTCCAGTACCCAGAGGCTCTATTCACTATAATGGTGCATCCCATTCTATTTTACTTTCTTTGTGCGTACTAGAAAAAGTTCAACTGCTTGCCTCCTAGGGTTCAAGCCTTGCATTGGTTTGAAAAATCTGAATGCTTTGATGGATTTCCATATCCTTTGTTTGCTGCACTACATTCTTCTTCAAGTGCATGCTCTTGGAATGTTGCGCTGGCCTCTATTCCCTATGTGTGTAGACTCTTTTCAACTAGTGAAGGTACTTAGTGCTCTGAGACCTTTTCCAAAAATCCATTTTGGGCATTTTCCATAAATACATCTTATGCAATGCGTGCCCTTTCATTGTATTTTGCAGCGCTTGAAAAGTTTCTAAAGCATTCTCACCATTTCATGGCAGCCTCGAGCCTCTTTCAATCATGTTCAAAGGCATCTCTTCCTTTCACTTTGCTCAAAACTCCATGGAGCATAATGGCTACGCAGTTCACCTTCATTTCCAGCTTTACATACGTCAATTGTATTTGCTTTAAAGTTTTCTTTTTGCGCCTTTTCAATGTATCTATTGGTGGTATCCTGATCGATGCCCTCTATGTGCAGGCTGCAATCACCATGGTGTGGCCTCCTTTATTCATTGCATAAAACTCCCTTCAACATTCCTTCCGATTTCATTTGCCTTGAATGGTGATTCGTACCCTTCTCAGGCCACACACATTGTCTTTGTGATGGTGTAGTGTTATTTATCAAGCCACTCCTTTCTTCTGCAAACAAACATCTTCTTGAAAGTTATTACAGCCTTGACCACGCATTGGGTGCGTATTCTGCATCATAATAACACTTCATTCTCCTCTGGCGTGTGGTGTCCTCGTGCCTGAATGATGGCTGCGTGCTTTCTCTGTGAAGCATTTGTTTTATGCTTCTAAAGCTCTTCACAAATCTGTTTTGTGCATCCCTGCTCCATGACGTTTTGATGGATGTTCATATCTTGTTCTGTGTTACGCCTCTTATTCTTTTTTATGTTGATTCACTTTATACTTATTTGAATCAGCTTTATATTTTCTTTGAAATTTTTTGAAGCACCTCCAATAGTCATCTTGATGGCATTCCATTTCTCATTCTTTGTGTACAGTCCCATATACAAGTCTATGCGTTGGCTGCAAGTTAATCTCTCCATTCTGTTTAGTACATTCTTGAAAGTTAGTAAAGCATTTCACAAAACTATTTGCACGTATGCTACAACATATGGCTATGCTATGAGACCATATTTGAAAAAGGAATTCCTTCAATAGTACGTGGCATTCACTGGTTTCTTCCTTACCGCCAGTGCTGGGATCCATTGATCATATCCTTATTTTCCTTTTTGGCTTTTTTTATTTTGTTGGAGTTTTGCATCTCTACAGATGTCCCTATAAAATATCAGATGGAGCTCATTCAGTGAGCAGAGCAATTTAGCAGAGGGACAATCTGTCTTCTAGCATTCACTTGAGAGCTCTTAAATCTCTTTAAATAGATTCATCTTGCGAAGTACACACTACTAGCATTAAAATCTTGATCCTTTCCCTAAGTCTGGCTCCACAGCCCCAATTTTTGCTCTTTAACCAACATAAGAAGTTTCCCACCATTTTGATGTACTATGCTTCCTCATGGCACATGACCAGATGCTTTGGATTTCTCTCCTCAATTTCACTTTTCTTCATAAATCTTACATTGCCACCCCTTTTTTAATATAAGTGTCACATGGTTTTATAGTGGTTGTATCCAACATTGCAGAGGTTCCAAATATCAATTTCAGCTGGGATTTAAGGGCTCAATACTGATGCCCACTACACATTGTAACTAATATTCCCCTATTCACAAAACAACACGATTGGTCGGTAGAGTGACTATGCCCTTTCAATGTTGTGTAATAGTTAAAAGAACAGAGCAACATTGGAAATATTGTGACTTTATTCCTTGTCACTAAAACCAAATTTGTGCATTGGGGCAAATACTCTAATTCAATCTTGCAAAATAATGCTTCTCCTCCATATATATCTTGCCTTCTAATAATTTCTTATTTGGATATAATCTTCAAGATGAAAATCATTATTATGATTGAATTGCTACAAAACACCAACTCTGGTAATCATTCCATAAACTAAATTCAAATGAAGAAAGCTAGGTGTTTGCAACTCCAGTATTGTGATAATTGTGCAAGGCATGTCGGGTCCTCACGTGGGCCCGGCTAAAAAAATTTCATTTTTAAACAACTTATCATGCTTAAATTGATCTGTCACAGCCTTTTGAATGCTTGAGAAGTGAAAACGCGAAATGGGTTTTCATAAAAACTCACTTTCAGGCATATTTGAAAAATGGTGAAAACTAGCCAAGTTGGCCCTGGAATCAATCTGGGAAACTGGTCAAATGACCTCATGAAGCTATAAAAACTTGCAGGCTTGTAGACCTTGGTCCAGAGAATGTAATGCAAAAGACAGACTAGAGAGATATGTCACAAGGAAAAATTTATTCAACCTCAAAGTCACCCAAATGAGCTTTCTACAATAATCAGTTCTGAATTAAGTAAAACTGACCCAATCACCAATTTGCAAAAATAGCAAATCAACTCCTAGCGAGCTACCACTAGAAACAGTGGCTCATTTTGGTATAGAGAACAAGTTTTCAAGAAGGATTTGATCGAATCATGACCCATCAAAAGTTACTGATGCTCAAAGTGGGCCTCTCAGAAATGTTTTAGTGCAAAACTGAAGAAATTCCATTTGGTTTTGACCTTCCAAAAATAGCAAATCAATTCTTGAAGCTCTAAAAACTGACATGTGAGCTCATCGTGGTATGAAGAATATAGATCAACAACCATTTTGGCATGACAATCACCTGGTTACAAAATCCAAGCTCAAACAGGAGGCTACTTTGCAGAACTGAATGTTTCGAAACAGCTGAACAGTGACAAAACCCTCCAGCTTCACTTTTTGAAACCCAATCAAAACTCATCATGAGAAGTTGAAAACTGACATACAGGTTCACATAGGACACATGAGTGTGTTTGCAAAGGGATTTTACTTGGAAATCAATGGGCTCCAAAATATGACCCTCCAAAGTAGGTCATTCAGGCAAGTTCAATCAGGTGCACTTTAGAAAGTGCAAAGGCAAAAATTTGAAATGGGCATCTCAAATTTGCAAAATTTGAGAGTGCCAACACCATGTACTGGAAATTCCAAAAGTTCACCTATTAGAGACTACAAGAAATATGAGTCTTCCCCATGTGTATCTACAATCAGATAAGGCCCAAGCTATAGGGGATCAAACTTCCCATATTTTGCTTTGTCTTCCAATCTTGCATTCCACATCAAAACCATACACCCTACTTCAAACTTCCTTTCAATGGCCTTTTTGTTATATAGATGCTTGACTTGAAGCTGCAGTCTCTCATTTCTTTTATGAGCTTCTCTTCTATTTTCATCAAGATCAATTAACTCATCCATCCTATGTTTCATTGCATCACAAATATTAGTATCATATTCATGGAAAAACTTATACATTTTTATTAGATTATTGTGCGGTATTCTAGTGTCAAATCTATACACCAAATTGAAAGGGGATTGTTTGATGACTTTCTTTACACTCGTCCTGTCAGCCCATAATGCTAGCTACAATTTTGAGTCCTAGGCCTTCTTGTTCTTTTCAATCACTCGCTTGATAATCTTCACAAGGCTTTTTTTGTTGGACTCGGCTTTCCCATTGCCTTGGGGATGATATGGGGATGAATAGGACATGTTTATGCCATGCTGGTTACAAAAATCAATAAATTCCTTAGACATGAAGAACATGATGTTATCCAAAACAATTATTTTAGGAACTCCAAACCTACTCAGAATATTGTTCATTAAAAAATCTATCACAACTTTACTACTTGCCTTCCTAGTAGGAATGGCTTCAAACCATTTTGTAAAGTAATCAATTGCAACTAGAATCCATGCATGTCCTCTACTAGACTTCTCAAACATTTCTCCAATAAAATCAATGCCCCAATGTTGAAACGGAGCATGTGCTCACACTGGCCTGAGTGGTAAGTATCCTGAGAACTTTAACTTGCTAGTAAACCTCTGACAAGCAACACATCTCTTCACAAATTTGTGTGCATCTTTGAGCACTGTTGGACACCAAAAACCTACTCTCAATATCTTGTGGGAAGTGGTCTTGGCCATGTAGTGACCTCCATAAGCTCCTTTGTGTATTTCAATCAACAGATCTTCTGCTTGATCCCCATCTACACACCTGAGCAATACATCTTATGGGATTCTCCACCAAAGTTCATCATCAATTATAACATATTTTATACCCTACAATTTTAAAGTTCTTTTCTCATTGTGAGGCATACCTTCAGGGAATTGCATGGTTGATAGGTACTGAACAATTCTTTTGTACCATCCACATGTTTGCATATCACATAGGGATGCAACATTCTCATGTTCAACTTGATTAATCTGGTTGGCTTCCAAGTTGGTCTCAGCCATTAACTTGGCCAAACCCTGACACCTTACTAATTTTTTAATTTGGAGATTTATGTTGAACTCTTGGATCCTATTGATCCACCTGCACCTCTGACCTATGGTCTCTTGTTGAGTGAAAAAATATTTAACTGCTACACTCAAAACATAAGCTACAATAGTTGCTCTAGTCAAATAGGGTCTAAAATTATTTATAGCCTTTACCAAGGTGTAATCTTGCTTCTCTGTGGCATCATATTTGAGCTCAACAACCTACAAGGACTTGCTAAAGAAAGCAATAGGTTGCTCAAAGCCTTCATCATTCTTTTGTAACAATACCCCTGCCACTATGTGAAATGAAGCAAAAGTGAATAGTTGGAAAGGCTTTGTATAATCTAGGAACTTGAGGATAGGTGTCTCCTTAATGGAATCTTTTATAGCTTGAAAATCCTTAATAGATTCTGTCGTCCATACCACCTTTTCTCCTTTCTTCAACATCTTGGACATAGGCCTAACAATCTCAGCAAAGTTAGTAACAAATATCTTGACAAAGTTAATTTTCTTGAAGAAAGATTGAATCCCCTTCACATTCCTTGGTTGTGTGATTTTATCTATGGCTTCTACATGTTCACGATCAATCCTGGCCCCCTCTTTTTAAACAATATGCCCCAACAACTTACCTTCTTTGACTCCGAAAGCACACTTCTTAGGATTCAAAAAAATCCCATATTCCAAAGCTCTAATGAAATTTTTCTCTAAATGTGAACACTAATATTCCTCCTTGTTGTGAGCAGTCAAATCATCTTGATATATACCAATGAAAAGATCAATAAAATATGCAAAGGACACATCCATGGCTCTTTGGAATGGTTCACCAACATTAATCAAGCTGAATGGCATCCTTACATATACGTAGGTCCCCCATGGTGTAGTAAAGGTAGTTTTGTATTGTTCAGACCCTCTCACCATGAATTGATTATACCCTGAGAATCCATCGATCATTGAAAGTAGTTCACACCCTGTGACTTTCTGCAACATGGCCTCCATAGTAGGCAAAGGATAGTTATCCTTAAAAGATGCTACATTAAGATTTTTGAAATCTACACATAGACTAATATCACCATTCTTTTTTCTGATAGGAACTCAATTTGAAACCCATGATGAATACCTGATGGGTTTGATGATTCCAACATCTCTCAAATTTTTAAGCTCTTCTTGCATATTTGGTTGTAGAGTGGGATTAATTAGCTTCTTTTTTTGTATGAGAGGATTTGCATGAGGTTTCAATGTAATTTTATGCTAGAATAGGTCCTCCCTATAAGCCTTTTGGTCATCATATGGCCATGCAAACACATGCCTATATTTCCTCAACAGGGCAATTAACATACTCTTGCTATGGGGTTTCATCTTCTTGCCTATATACACCTTTTTAGGAGAATTTTTTGTCCCTAAATTTATCTCCTCTAAGTATTCCTTGTTGGAAGATGCTTGCTTAACATTCTACTTTTCAGGGTCATCAAAGAACCTCTCTAGTGCAACCAATCCTTTGGGAATCTTATTTGTCTTCAACTGAATTATCTCATTTCCAAATAATGTCTCTTTCCCATCAACTTCAACCACGTATGAGCCAAATTCAATCTATTGGATTTCATATTGGTCAATGTAGTGGAAGTATCTCGAAATTTCATCATCATCGAAAAACACTTTCCAATTACAAATGTTGTCCAGAATTGCAGGACAATTCTGTACTTCTATTTGTGAGACAATAACAATGTTAGCCAATAAGTCTTCCCTTAAATTTTTTTCCCTTTCTATCCAATCTATGCCAAAGGAATCAAAGGCCTCAATAATATCCCGAATTTTATTCCTATACTGCCTAAGCCTTTTGTCCTTAGTAACAAATCTAGACCTAACTTGGGAAACTACCAACTCAAAATCCCCCAACACTTTTAACAACTTTATTCCATGTTTGGAAGTTAATTTCAACCCAAGTAATAAAGCCTCGTACTTAGCAACATTATTTGTACATGAAAATTGTAACAAGAAAGAGTACTTAAATGTCTTACCTTGGGGAGAGATGAGAATAACCCCTATGCCTGAGCCCTCCTTTGAACAAGCTCCATCAAAGTAAATAGTCCAAACAACATATTCTTATGGTGTCTCTAGGACCTCTTTGCAAATCACTGTAGACTTGACTTCTTTTTCCTCTTGTTTCAATTCTTCCACTTGGAAAGTGTCTAAACTAGTGTCTAAAAAGTTAATTATTGTTTTCTCTTCCGACTCCTCAACGTATTTGATAATGTGGCGGATCCTTGGTTCTCTTGCAATCTTAACATACTTTTGATCAATTGAAAAAGTTGCAAATGAAAGGTGACACTGAATGCTCCCACCCATGGAAGCACTCTAGTGTCTTGACAATAGCATCCCATAGGTTGGTAGGATGTCCACCACTATGATACTCATAAATAAATCCTTCTTCGGGAGAGATGCTAATCTATATGGAACTTTGTTGATCACCCCTATACCAGGGACTTCTCTTGAGTCCATGGCATAAGACTTTCCATATGTGTTATCAGCCTTTAAGCCCATCTCTTCCATGATTTTCACTATAATTACATTATTTGATGCTCCTGAGTCTATCATACAATTTCTAAGTAGCTTTCCATCAATGATCAAGATTAGATAAAATGGATTGACCTAGTTTGGGTTGGCAGTAATGGTGGTTTTTGGATATACTTTTGGATTTTCATTGATTACTACTTTGACCTCAACATTCTTCTCCTAGTTTCTACTTGATTCAAGTTGATCAATCATTTTATCCTTCCCACTAGGAACAATACTATTGATTAAAGCCACAATATTGTTCTTGTGCTCATATATTCTCATCATTTCTAGGAATGGGATTGTGACTTTGACTTGAGATAATGCCTAAAACATATCTACTAGAGATTAATTTGGTAACTCAGGGATTATGAATTCTTGAGGAATTACCTTGTCACCTTGACCTTGGGCCTTCTCAACACTAGGTTTCACATCTTTGGTCTTCTCAGCTTGATGAGTAGCTTCACCATCATTTTTTTCCTTAGTACCCTTCTTGGCCCAAATTCTCACTTCTTTACCCTCCTTGGTCTTTGTCTCTTCTTTCTTGTTCTCTACCTTTGTTACCTTGTCTTCTACCTTGTTTTCCTTAACAAATAAGCTCCCTGGGTTACCCTAATTACCACCCACAATTCTATTCCCTACATGATAATCACTTCTTTCCTTAGCATCCAATGTAGTTGTGTACCTCTCAATTTCCTCATTTGAGGGCCTCCTTGAAGAAACATTATCAAACTCAAGAGTTTAAACCATGCAGTTATTCTCTCCTTTCTCATATGAGAATACTTGTTGATAGGAACCTATCTCCTATGTTTGTATATGCACATCACTTAGGTTAGGCTCATCATCGAAGGATAATTCTTCACAACCTAGATTTGATTTGATCATGAGCACATTCACTCTACCCTCTTTTTCATGAGAAGGATCATAAGCTCCTTGATCCTCTGGTAATTCCTCCATTGATCTAGCCACAACAAATTGTTGTGCAGAGTGAGGCCTTTGAAAAATTCCACACCAAGGAAACTCTTCGGTAACATTTGTGGAATGTTTCTATAAATGATCAGGTGTACCTTAGATGTTCTTCTGATTATTGTTGACTAGCTTGCCATTGTGCCAGTTTGTATGATAGGGATAGTCCTATAGTCTTGGTGGCCTTTCATTTCTTTGGAATTGTGTCTTATTATTCTTGGCCACCTTTTGTAACAGGCTAAGAACCTGATCTAATTTTTCATCAGGGGTTGAAGCTTTGGCTATCTTTTCATTCTAAGATTTTGGGTTCTTTAAAGGTTTGGGGTTATCCCTTCTTCCCATTTTATCTTATGCGCTTCAATTATTTTCAATATTGATTATCATTTAATAAGCGTCCCTTAGGTACTGTGGATTCTTATCTCTAAGTAGATAACACATCTTCGACTCATATGCATTGTAGTATACAACTAGACATGCCTTCTCATTGTCTCTCAAATAGCCAAGGAATTTATACATTTCCTTTTGGAATCTTGCATTGAACTCGTTTGCTAGCTCATTATGCCCCTTTGTAATATTGTTAAAATCATTCAACCTAAACTGAGGATTATTTTGGTCTCCATATTGTTCCCTAAAGATCCTATAGAAAGAATTATTGGAGTCAATGCTTGCATCAGGCAAGCTCCTATACCAATCCCTAGCATATTCTATCAAATATTGCATAAAATATTTCATAGCCACATCATCTTCCCACAATTCCAAATCCTCCAAAAATCTTTGGAAATATTTTAAATGGTCCTCACCACTAAGAGAATTATTTCCAATGAACTTAGAAAAATGCTTCCTTTCATTATTTGGGAGTAGATTTGGATATCCAAGAATGTTTTTGAAACATAATTTTCTATACCTATAAGTGTGCAATACTCTCCTCCCATTGGGTCCTTCTTCCTCATCTTGACTATCATGATCCCTTCTTCTACCACTATTATTTTGGTCCTTCTATGTTGTGAGTCATGTTGACCACTAAAGTGAACTATTCTAGCTTTGTCTTTAAGTTGTGAGGATGAGCTGGAAGGGTTTCCAATAGATGATGTTTTTTCATTGGTATGAGGAATTGAGGCTTTTGGGGTAGAACCATGTATAGTGGACTCCAAGAAATTGAGCTTCTTTTTCATCTTAGTGTTTACAGGTCGTAACTCCATCTCTTTCATTCTTTTCTCCAATTCTTCATTTTCCTTTATCAAATTTTTGAATAGTGGGATAGATTCATCCTACGATATGTCCTTCTTAGAAGAACCTCCTTCATTTATGGGTCTCTTCCCTTTATCAACCTTGTGGGAATCATGATTTGTATTTTTTGGAGGGTTAATTGGGATAGAGGTCTTTTCAGAAGTGTTGGTTTGTGGATTTGTAGTATCATTATCAATAGAGGGAACTATAGGGATATTTCCTATAATCTCTTAGACAACTAGACTAGACGTTTGGGAAGATTTAGCTGCTAGCTTGTCCAATGCTTCCATCTCCTCAACCTTTCTTCTTAACATATCCCTATGCACCATGAATTCCCTTATTCTCTTCTCTTTCTCCTCATCCCTCTTCTTTATATTCTCCTTGCATTTTGAGGCTCTTTCTCTGAGCAATTGCATATCATTTAGAATTTCTTCTTCCTCTAGAAAAGTAGAATCTCCATTAGATGCTACTATAGTTTCAGCTTGATGGGGAGCAACATTATGGGAATATCCATTTCTAGTTAGCAATTCAAAAGGAATAGGAGTATATGGATGAGAATTTGAGGTCACATGCCCTTTAGCTTTAGCACTTCTAGCACTAGCATTGTATCTTTGTATTCTATCATTCTCTCTCCTTTTCATGGCTTGTAATCTTGGGTCTAAGGATTTCTCATTTACAATAGAATTTATTAAAACCTATCCCCTCTCATTAGAATTGTTATCACCAAAATCTAGCAAATTCCTTTCACATTCTGAACTAGAGCTAGAACGAATATCACATTCAAGGACTGGATGAGGAGTAGACTTACATTTTTTTGTGTCATTTTCTTTTATCAATTTCCTATGTGCATTATTTTTCCTTTGAAATTCACCCTCTAGCTTCTACTTAGGATACTTCTTCATGTGGTCTCATGTTCCTTGCATTTGTACATGGATCTTCTTTACATTCGTTAACTTCTTTGATTTATTTCTATTCTTCTTCTTCACTTCTTTGATATCTTTAAACACTAGCTCGCACTAGTGCAAAGACTTCAGAGTCACTACCCAAATTCCTTGGGACCAATTACTAGCAATTTTTTTATGCTTTATGTAAATTTCACCAGATCCTTAGAAACTAAGACCAACTTTGACATATATAAAGTGCTTTTGCGTGAACTTTGAGCATAAGATTTTCAAAACAACTGGACGAGAAAATTATCATGAACTTTGGTATAATACATGACAAAGATGTGATTTATACTTAGTAGACACTTCAAATTGACCGACTCTATAAGTGAATACCACCATATAACATAGTGATATATGATAAGGAATTTTGAAGAACTAATAGTTGTAAAGCTTATGTCCCTAGTAGAGTTTCCATTTTGTTGGTTTTTTTCAAGAAACCAATCAGATCTCACCAGATACCTATGAGTTTTCCAAACTCAATTCTTGAATGCCTACAAGATAAGTTGCCAACAAACGAGATGTAGCACCAATTGATTTATCTCCTACACTTCGGGCTCTACAAAACCTGGGAGGGTAGTCCCACAATGTAAATTATATGACTCTTCTAAAGAATTAATGTATACACTATATAGCTAAGTAGATATATTCGCATCAAAGGTTAGGAAGATGAAATCCTTCAAGAAATTGGAATTTACTTGAAATATTTACAATCTAAAACCAAGAATACAAAACAACACCAACCACAGCAAATTAAAGATTAATTTAGAGATTATTTAAAATGATGTTCTCAAGTTGGGTGTCTAGAATTATAAGAAAGGATCATAAGGATTGAGATTAGTCCCATTATCTATGGTCTAGGAGTTGAAATAAATTTAAATACAAGGTACATTTAATCCTAAACATCCAAGATCTATGTGAGGTTACTTTGTAATTCAAAAATCCATAATCAATTTCTAAGACTACTTATCAAATCCAATCATCCTGCACATGAATCTATGATTTGATCTAAGCATTTTAACTAATTCTTTGGCCCAGAGCTAAAATCAAAGCATACACCAAAGTATGAAAATGTTGACAATTAATGAAATGATCTTTGATCAGTATTTTCATTAATAATTCAAGTATAGATTAAAATTGGAGAGACTAAAAATTTTGAAAACTTACATTATCATTCAGATATGCTCAAGAACCATATATTTGACAAAACTTACTATCTAGACTCAAAGCATTAGACAAGGACTTCTAACATATTCACTCTATGTTATTCAATTACATAATTTGACTCCAAAATTCAACAAAAGACCTATACTAATGACCATAAATTCCCTTTTATAGAAATAAGGGAGAAAAATAAGCTTTGGGCCAATGGTACACATGTCACATTCTAATTGGACTGCTACAAGACAATTTTCCATTTATAATTATATTTACAGTTTCAATCAAAGAGAATACACATGAGACAAAGATTATTTGCATTTTTTGTGAAGAAGCAAACCTACCTTCCAAAAGGCACATGTTGAAAAGGAAGTACTTCAACTTGTTGTAGCATGTCCATTATATTTAGCAAGATGAAAAACATTGCAGAGGTAGGAAAAGAAAAAAAAAATTCCCAGTCAGCATCCACATCATCAGTGATTAATATTTACCTATAGCACCCTTGATTAGGAGACACATACTTATACATTATAACCTCAAAGGCTAGACCTGTACAATACTTGGCAGAGTATACGCATTCCAATCTAAATTTACTAATCCAATCCTACTACAAATATTCTTTTCCATTGGTCATATTCCTCCTTAGATGGCCAATTGAATTCAATAATTTCATGCATTTTCTCTCTATAAGGAGCATACTTTGTCATCATTGAATTAGCTTCCTAGTCAAAGTCTTCAAGGAAAATAATGATAAAAGATAACTTCTCCAAAATATCTTTAAGCATATCAATATTAACATCCTCACAAATTAATTTGGCTTGAGAAGAAATTGTAGTTTCCACCTGATTCTTCCACATTTGCAAAGGATTAACTTCATCATGGGCTTGTAGGATGTTACGTAACAATGTCAACTCTGCCTGATGATACTTTATCCTTAATTCTTTTATTTTCTTCTTTAATGGAGCAACATACCCATGGAATGGTTGCTCCCTAACATCACTAACAAACTTGTAACTAGAAATCACCTTTGGATATATTTCTCATTACTTTTCCCCAACTGCCATTAACTTCAAATCATTAACCCTAGGAATCCATCTATCTAATAGCAGGTTTCCCAATTATCCATCTCTCTGAGACATCTCCATTGCTCTCAGCATCAAAGAATAATTAGCATGGACACTATTCAATTTACTTTGAAACTTTCCTATTAAGGTGCTTTAGAATAGTATGAACAATCTTGGCATTATTCTCATGAATTAGGTTTTGTGTTTCCTTGAGAAACTTCTTATATTCCTCAATTTTCTAGAGTATTTGTTGTTTTGTGGGTTCAGTGGATGGGGTTACATTTGATGTACTTGGCTTCTCTATTGTAATGGGCTCCTAGACCATGTTGTAAGGCACAATCGACAATGATTGCTCAGGTGGAGGAGACTGAGGATGAGTTGTGGGAGGGACAAGGGCAATATGGCTTGAGCTAGCAAGCCCTTGGGACCTCAACATTTCCACTTGTTGTTTCCAAAATTCTTGCTCTATTTCAAGCTCAACCACTCTTTGCTGACTCTTATTGTATTCACCTAAAATCTCATGGTACTTGCTTCTAAACGTATCCCTATTCACTAGTGAGGTGTTCAACTGTTGCTTTTTGAACCTAACAACATTTATAGTCATTTCAGCAGCTTCTAATATTGGAATGTCTACAACTCTTGTTACAATCCATCTTCCACTAAATTTTGATAGCTCTAAAATTTTGGGCTTCCTTGGACTAAGAGACAATGACCATATTTCCAAAGCATCATGTTCCTGACTGAATCTAGATCCCTGAAGTGCCAGCTTGGCTTCTTCTTTAGTTTGAAATAAGGGCTTATCAACCCTTCTTATGGTATCCAATACCACTGCATCAACAATATCCCATTCAAGTAGCAACAAAATACCACTCTTTTGTACAAGTTCTCTTCCTTAGGTGTGATATTCTTAAATTGCTTCTTCATCTCTTGCATCACATTGGATTGGATGACATTTTTTTGAAATTTAGGATGAAAAATTCTTTCAACAACATCCTTCTCTACATATTCTCCTACCCTTGCTCTCCATACAAAATCCATAAATGTTGGTATTTCAATAAAGGAATCATCCTCCATAAACTCTTTACAAGCTTCTACCCTCATGTCATCAATATTACTTACACCACTGAATTTAGCTTTTCCCAATCTTTGGATACTTTTCCTAGAGCTTGATTCAACTTATCTTGGAGGATAAGGTATTCCTTGTTGCATATCTTTAGCAGTTATCAAAATATCATCTTCATCACTATCAGCATAATCCACTATCGGGCTCTTCTCAACCCTTTGTCTCTTAATTTGCGGCTGCTCTTGAGGAGGAGAAATTCTTGGAGGAGAATCAATATCATTAAAGCAGGAGAGGATTTCATAGGAGGAAATGAGGCTGATTCAATTGGAGAGGCTGGATTTGAATCCTCTAATGCAACAGGGGTTGGCTCTGTCTGCTCCTTCCTATATGTTTCCCTCTTCCTAGTATACACCCAAATCATTTTGGGTGGATGATATGAGGGCCTCTCCTCTAATTGCATAGATGGTCCTTCTTTAATTACCAAAGTTTGTCCCTTATCCTTGGTTACTTCTACTCTTCTCGACACACCCACAACACTTTCAAAATTCTCCATTACATACCTTACCTAGTTGAACTCCCCTTGGATGTTAGGTAGAGGATCATATCTTAGATTTGATATCCTAATCCTTTCTACCATCTTGTTGAAGGAAAGATACATAGCCTTCCTTTCCTCTTGCACTTGGAAGTCAAAAATGTCCCTGATAACATCCTTAGGGTAGTAGAAATTGTGAACAAACACACCTAACGATTTCTTTTTTTATTGGATGAATAAATCCCTTAGGCTCAATATTTCTAGGTAAAGTTGTCATCAATTTGTAGGACTTGAGGACCTCCACCAATGCATTCCAATTCCCTTTTATCAACACAAAATTTACAAATGTTGTGTATTTAGGGAATAATTAACTGTTTTTCTTATTTTTTGGAAAGTGGCACTCTTGGGATCCAACCAATTGTCTCATGATTTCTATAAATCCAATTTCAAGGGACACATCTCGTGGTAGCACAAAAGGATAAGCATTAGTCCCATACACCCTGAATATGGTTCTATCTAGATATGGAATGATATCTCTCGAATTATGGGTTATATTCAGCTTGAGCCTCCTTTCCATAGGCCTTAGGAGATCATGAATCTATTTTGGGATGCTCGGTGGGTCAAAAACCAAGATTCTCCTCAGCTTAGATGCAAAGACGTTATGGAAGACCACATAATCAAACTTCTAGTTGTCCATATCCAAAATTTGGGTCCAACATTGGATCAGTAGCTCAACATCACCTTCCACCTTCTTTAGAGACATGTCTTCACCAAAATATTTCTCTTGCTTGTAAAAAATCATATGCGTAAAAAGAGAATACCACTAGAATTTCACCCATTTTTTTCCTCCCTTAAGCTCAACCAAACACTTATGCATGTTCTCTACTAGGTAAGTAGCATAATCATAAACCACATTAAAGGCTACATATTGAATATTTCCTACCATGTATAAATATTCAATTTGTATAGTTTCAGTTGCATCAACACCAATTATTTGATATAGGGAGAAAATAGTCTTTCTGAAGTAATGGGTAAAGTAGTTCATAGGAAAAGGTTCCTTCACATCTTTTAAAAATCCTAATATGCTTCCTATTCTTTCCATGTCCAGTTAAAGTACTTGTACATTGGAAACATTGTAGTTCAGAGCAAGACCTTAGTATTCACATATTCCTTCTTGAAGGTATCAATTTCAATGGGGACCATATCCTCGTTCCACTCCTATAGTTTGAAAACATTTACAATCTCTTCCTTGGTAATCTTAACCACCTTAGTAACATTATGTGCCCTAACAATTCTAGACACAGGATCATACCTAGCTACAATATCCTTGAGTAGGTCCACATCCACATACACATTTGGGACTACAAGCTTCCCCATATCCAATCTCCAAGGATGGAAAATAGGATATTCACAAATCCTATTCCCAAACCAGTTTCTAATCATTTTCCAAACAATATATTGAAATTTAGCATCCTTGACCCAAGCCTACTTGTCCTGCAATCTTTCATAAATTATAAGGCCATAATATATCGCTACCCCTTGATTTCTCTTGTTAGTCAAGGGTTTAAGTTGGTCAACAATGTCATCAAAGAGTAACCTAGTTGGGCTTTAGAATGAGGCTTTTGTGCTTTGGGAGCCATGGATACTCAGGGAGGTTTATAATGGACTAGGTTTCAAATAGAAAAAAGGTTAAAACCTAATTCCTTCAGTTAGTAGACTAGGGTGAGACTAGAAGACATAAACTTGAGCAAAATTGGCCAAGGGAAATAGTTTTATACACAATTTTAATGAAAAAAGGAAATTAAAGCTTGCAGGCTAGATAAATCAAAAGGAAACAATCACAACCAACCCTACTTCAAGATAATTTGAAATAAAGAAAAAAAATTAGTTTTAATCGCACTCACAACTTTTTGCATTTGCAGGAAACCTAATTTATTTAGGTCATGACTTTGAACACTTGATTCAATCTTCTAGCTACACTGCACTAGGTTGTAACTTTCAACAATGCAAGGAAATCAATTTTAAGTATTTTATGACCCAATTACAATCACTGCCAATCTCCTTTCATCCATTACTGATCTGTATAGGATCTAGACTAGATTGCAGAATTTAAATGCTTAACTTTTACAATGCTTTTACAATGATTATTTCAAGTTAATTAAATCGAAATTAACTAAGGAAATAACAGAATGAAAATAATAACACGGTGATTTAACAGAAAGGAAGGAAATGAGCGACAGAAAGAGAGAGAAGAAGAGAAGTTCAAACAGTTGATAACGGAGTTCATCACGAAAGTGACTACGTCTCCGGGTCCACTCCAATAGAGAGACCGATCTGATTAACTCCAAAATCGATTACAAAGCACCACAATCATTCTCCAAGCACTTCGGCAGCATAACAACGCTCTGACGTGCGAGAATGACTCAAAGAATCTCCACAAGACCTCTCTTTCGATTATCTCCACAGCTTCAAGACTTCGTCACCTGAAAGAAACTTGATTAACTCTCACCTTACACCATCCTTTTATACATAAAATTTTCTCAATTTGGCCCTCAACTAAAAGATTTGGAAATATTCTCCTTATCTCTCCAAAATACATAAAAATCTGCAAATCTTCCATAATCCCCCCATTTTTCATAATAAATCTTTGATAATCTCCCATATTTGTATATAAATCTTTATTTAAGAATCCCCCTAATAATTTTCAAATAACCTTTTCAATTATTAGTTTCGGGTATTCTATTTGGGAGGTTTTGATTTAATTTAAAATTTTGGGAAATAGCTTTTTTAAGGCTTTTAGTTAGGAATATCTCCTAACTCTGAATAATAAAAATTCGTGCCATGTATATTCCAAACGGCTCGCAGGGTGTATCGGTGGATAGACCTTTTGTTAAGCCAGCGGTCGCGGGTTCCAACCCGGACGCTGGCTTTTAATAGCCATATCCGCAAATTTAAATGAACAAAACAAACCGCTGATCATTATCCATCGACAGTTGCTGCGTGGTCTGTTGGTAGCCCGCGCGAATAGGAAGCCTGAGGTCTATATGTCGAGCCCCAACCGGGCCGTTGAAAACCCTTTACTAACAACCACAATACCGACCGATGGAGAACGTAACCGACTATGCCACGTGTCAACCATTCATTTGCCGACAAAAACATATCACTGCCGACTAGACCGATGACAACGCCGCCACGTAGATGCTGACTGAGTACTGAGTGATGACGTGGCATGCTGATTGGGCGTACGAACTGCCACGTGTCACTCTGTGACTGGTCCATACAAATGCCACATGTCACACTCTGATTTGTCCACATCAGATTCCGTACCACGTGCTGACATCAGCTGTAGGGACGATGACGTCATCATTGTGCCTACTAGTCACCAAGTCAACCAGGAGCTTTGACCGCTGATAAGTTGAGCATACGATGTCGGATTTCGACGAAATGAGTTGCATTGGAAAGCTTGCGATGAACTCTTCATGATGATAACCAACTTCGAAGATTTTTGACAATGCCTTTTTTTCGCCTTCTGGACGCCCCTGATTCCAGTTTGACCGAAGGTTTCACTGGCTATAACTCGTGCAAACAGACTCCTTTTCGCTCCGTTCGAGTTGCGTTGGAATCAGGACGCTGAGCTCTTTCTAATGGTATAGACTCTGGAGAGAAATGAGACACTTCAATTTTCATTAAAAAATGTCCACCGGATCAGGCCTCCCCACTCAAGACCTTCTGGACCTCCAAAAGTGGCATTTACTCTGACATTAAGTGAGGACTTGGCCTCCCCACTTGTCCTGTATCCTCTATACATTTGAATACCTGGCTCACAAGCACAATGAAGACTGCAACAATGTTGTTGAACATAAACATTATTCTATCACTTTCATAAGCGTCTACATCAAATGTCGTAGCCACTAACCAACAAAAATTGACTAGCATCAAGCTGAACATCAATGCAGAAATGAAAGAGAATAAATCAACAACAATTCGATCCTTTACAATAGGAATATTTTTACCCAAGGATTCATCAATGCTTTCAAGCATTATTTTCTCATGTTGTACTGCAAGTGCATCCTGCAACATCTGACCCTGGTTAGCTACTCCAAGTTCAAGTGTAGAACCACCTGTACTGACAGACATAAGAGTTAACTCTTTACTTGCATTAATTACCCTCTTTAACTGCCCTGTGTTTGCAAAAGAACGATCAGTCTTAATCTTGTGAGAATGTACAATGTACTGAATGCCATCTTTAAACAAGTGATAATGATTCTGTTCCCTGTAAAAGATTGCTTTTCTGTCATAAAGATAAGGGCTACCAAGCACTACCCCACAGATATCTAGTGGAACTACATCAAACTGAACTTCGTCCACAAATTTACTAGTGATTGTGAATCTTAAGGTGCATTGTTTTGTTACTTGCAACTTATCGTTTTCACAAATCCAGCCTAGTGGATAAGGTTTCTTAAGTTGTGTAGTTTTTAATCCCAAGTTCTTTACAACACTTTCTGAAATTAAATTCACTTGAGAACCACTATCTATGAGTGCATCGATTTTACTGTTCTTAGCAACAACCCTTAAATGAAATAGCTCATTCCTTTTCACATCTTCAAAGAAATCATTAAGTGTAGAAGAAGAAGCACAACTACCAACAGAAACACCAGAAATAGGGGTTTTACCTTTTAGACCCATCGATGTTATCTTAGTCTCATCATTTGAATCTGAACCAAGATCCATAACAACATTTGTGGATTTGTCCTTACCCTTCTGTTTCTGATTACGTCTTTGAGCCCACTTAGGCTTCAATTCCGGATGCAACTTCCAACAGTGATCTTCATCATGACCATTCTTGTCACAATGAGAACAAGAAAGTTTCTCATCCTTCTTGACTGTAGTTGCCTTCTTTCCTTTCCATTTCTCTGCATTCTTAGAAGATTTCTTTACATCATTATCAAACTTATCAATAAAAGATCCTTTACCCCTTGACTCTAAGTGTGTAGCTTGAATAGACACTTAATCCAAATTACAAGGGTTCAATACCAAAATGGAATGCCTAAGATAGGAATGCAAACCTCCTATGTACTTCAACAACGTGTCCTGAGTGTACAAAGGAACATTCAAAGCAATAGCCCTTTTCCTAAATTCATGGGTGTACTCTTGGACAGTTTGATCTTTCCCTTGCCTAAACATTTGCCAATCCATCATTAACCGCTGCATATGTCCTAAGGGATAAAACTGCTTCTTAAGAGCATTAATAAATTCTGCCCAAGTTAAACTGACTCTACCATGTTGTGAAACTTCTGCCTTAGACTTACTCTCCCACCAAGTTAAAGCTGTACCTCCTAAACGAAGAGTAGCTAATTGGATCCTATCAACATCATCTAATAGGTTCTGGACTCTACAATAAACCTCAATTTGTTGTATCCAGTCATCCAATTTTTCAGCATTAAGTTCACCACAATATTTAGGTAAATCAAATTTTACATCCAGTTTAATTTTAGGTTTATACCCACTCTTGAAAGGATTAGAAGAAATAGAATGAGGAGAAGATGGAGAGGAAGGAGAAGGAGAAGAGGGAGGAGAAGAAGAAAAGGGGTGAGTTGGTTGCTTGCCACCATCTCCATGTTGTTTCCCTTTCTTGTCTTCACGAGCATCTTGCTTCGACGAACCTTCTTCACGTTCCTTCCGTTCTTGTCTCTCCTGAAAAAGAATGTCCACCTTTGCCTTCATCTCGAGGAATGCTCTTCGAAACTCCTGCTCACTGATTTCTTCAGGAACCTCCATTCCAGAAACTGACATCTTCGGAAATGTTCTACGCTTTCCGATCTCAGGATCAAAGTCTTCGAGTTTGCCTTCACCCTTCTGAATCCTGGATCTTGTTAGCATTCAAAAAGAAAAACTACTGCAATAATAGTCAACTGAGCTCTGATACCAACTTGATCTGTATAGGATCTAGACTAGATTGCAGAATTTAAATGCTTAACTTTTACAATGCTTTTACAATGATTATTTCAAGTTAATTAAATCGAAATTAACTTAAGGAAATAACAGAATGAAAATAATAACACGGTGATTTAACAGAAAGGAAGGAAATGAGTGACAGAAAGAGAGAGAAGAAGAGAAGTGCAAACAGTTGATAACGGAGTTCGTCACGAAAGTGACTACGTCTCCGGGTCCACTCCAATAGAGAGACCGATCCGATTAACTCCAAAATCGATTACAAAGCACCACAATCATTCTCCAACCACTTCGGCGGCATAACAACACTCTGACGTGCGAGAATGACTCAAAGAATCTCCACAAGACCTCTCTTTCGATTATCTCCACAGCTTCAAGACTTCGTCACCTGAAAGAAACTTGATTAACTCTCACCTTACACCCTCCTTTTATACATAAAATTTTCTCAATTTGGCCCTCAACTAAAAGATTTGGAAATATTCTCCTTATCTCTCCAAAATACATAAAAATCTGCAAATCTTCCATAATCCCCCCATTTTTCATAATAAATCTTTGATAATCTCCCATATTTGTATATAAATCTTTATTTAAGAATCCCCCTAATAATTTTCAAATAACCTTTTCAATTATTAGTTTCGGGTATTCTATTTGGGAGGTTTTGATTTAATTTAAAATTTTGGGAAATAGCTTTTTTAAGGCTTTTAGTTAGGAATATCTCCTAACTCTCAATAATAAAAATCCGCGCCATGTATATTCTAAACGGCTCGCAGGGTGTATCGGTGGATAGACCTTTTGTTAAGCCGGCGGTCGCGGGTTCCAACCCGGCTGCTGGCTTTTAATAGCCATATCCGCAAATTTAAATGAACAAAACAAACCGCTGATCATTATCTATCGACAGTTGTTGCGTGGTCTGTTGGTAGCCCGCGCGAATAGGAAGCCTGAGGTCTATATGTCGAGCCCCAACCGGGCCGTTGAAAAACTTTTACTAACAACCACAATACCGACCGACAGAGAACGCAACCGACTATGCCACGTGTCAACCATTCATTTTCTGACAAAGACATGTCACTGCCGACTGGACTGATGACAACGCCGCCACGTAGATGCTGACTGAGTAATGAGTGATGACGTGGCATGCTGATTGGGCGTACGGACTGCCACGTGTCACTCTGTGATTGGTCTGTACAAATGCCACATGTCACACTCTGATTTGTCCACATCAGATTCCGTACCACGTGCTGACGTCAGCTGTATGGACGATGACGTCATCATTGTGCCTACTAGTCACCAAGTCAACCAGGAGATTTGACCGCTGATAAGTTGAGCATACGATGTCGGATTTCGACGAAACGAGTTGCATTGGAAAGCTTGCGATGAACTCTTCGTGATGATGCCAACTTCAAATATTTTTGACAATGCCTTTTTTCGCCTTCTGGACGCCCCTGATTCCAGTTTGACCGAAGGTTTGACTGGCTATAACTCGTGCAAACAGACTCCTTTTCGCTCTGTTCGAGTTGCGTTGGAATCAGGACGCTGAGCTCTTTCTGATGGTATAGATTCTGGAGAGAAATGAGACACTTCAATTTTCACTAAAAAATGTCCACCAGATCAGGCCTCCCCACTGAAGACCTTTTGGACCTCCAAAAGTGGCATTTACTCTGACATTAAGTGAGGACTTGGCCTCCCCACTTGTCCTGTATCCTCTGTACATCTGAATACCTGGCTCACAAGCACAATGAAGACTACAACAATGTTGTTGAACATAAACATTATTCTATCACTTTCATAAGCGTCTACATCAAATGTCGTAGCCACTAACCAACAAAAATTGACTAGCATCAAGCTGAACATCAATGCAGAAATGAAAGAGAATAAATCAATAACAATTCGATCCTTTACAACAGGAACATTTTTACCCAAGGATTCATCAATGCTTTCAAGCATTATTTCTCATGTTGTACTGCAAGTGCATCCTGCAACATCTGACCCTGGTTAGCTACTCCAAGTTCAAGTGTAGAACCACCTGTACTGACAGACATAAGAGTTAACTCTTTACTTGCATTAATTACCCTCTTTAACTACCCTGTGTTTGCAAAAGAATGATCAGTCTTAATCTTGTGAGAATGTACAATGTACTGAATGCCATCTTTAAACAAGTGATAATGATTTTGTTCCCTGTAAAAGATTGCTTTTCTGTCATAAAGATAAGGGCTACCAAGCACTACCCCATAGATATCCAGTGGAACTACATCAAATTGAACTTCGTCCACAAATTTACTAGTGATTGCGAATCTTAAGGTGCATTGTTTTGTTACTTGCAACTTATCATTTTCACAAATCCAGCCTAGTGGATAAGGTTTCTTAAGTTGTGTAGTTTTTAATCCCAAGTTCTTTACAACACTTTCTGAAATTAAATTCACTTGAGAACCACTATCTATGAGTGCATCGATTTTACTGTTCTTAGCAACAACCCTTAAATGAAATAGCTCATTCCTTTTCACATCTTCAGAGAAATCATTAAGTGTAGAAGAAGAAGCACAACTACCAATAGAAACACCAGAAATAGGGGTTTTACCTTTTAGACCCATCGCTGTTATCTTAGTCTCATCATCTGAATCTGAACCAAGATCCATAACAACATTTGTGGATTTATCCTTACCCTTCTGTTTCTGATTACGTCTTTGAGCCCACTTAGGCTTCAATTCTGGATGCAACTTCCAATAGTGATCTTCATCATGACCATTCTTGTCACAATGAGAACAACTGTAGCTGCCTTCTTTCCTTTCCCTGTCTCTGCATTCTTAGAATATTTCTTTACATCATTATCAAACTTATCAATAAAAGATCCTTTACCCCTTGACTCTAAGTGTGTAGCTTGAACAGACACTTCATCCAAATTACAAGGGTTCAAAACCAAAATGGAATGCCTAAGATAGGAATGCAAACCTCCTATGTACTTCAACAACGTGTCCTGAGTGTACAAAGGAACATTCAAAGCAATAGCCCTTTTCCTGAATTCATGGGTGTACTCTTGGACAGTTTGACCTTTCCCTTGCCTAAACATTTGCCAATCCATCATTAACTGCTGCATATGTCCTAAGGGATAAAACTGCTTCTTAAGAGCATTAATAAATTCTGCCCAAGTTAAACTGACTCTACCATGTTGTGAAACTTCTGCCTTAGACTTACTCTCCCACCAAGTTAAAGCTGTACCTCCTAAAAGAAGAGTAGCTAATTGGATCCTATCAACATCTTCTAATAGGTTCTGGACTCTACAATAAACCTCAATTTGTTGTATCCAGTTATCCAATTTTTCAGCATTAAGTTCACCACAATATTTAGGTAAATCAAATTTTACATCCAGTTTAATTTTAGGTTTATACCCACTCTTGAAAGGATTAGAAGAAATAGAATGAGGAGAAGATGGAGAGGAAGGAGAAGGAGAAGAGGGAGGAGAAGAAGAAAAGGGGTGAGTTGGTTGCTTTCCACCATCTCCATGTTGTTTCCCTTTCTTGTCTTCACGAGCATCTTGCTTCGATGAACCTTCTTCATGTTCCTTCCGTTCTTGTCTCTCCTGAAAAAGAATGTCCACCTTTGCCTTCATCTCGAGGAATGCTCTTCGAAACTCCTGCTCACTGATTTCTTCAGGAACCTCCATTCTAGAAACTGAAATCTTCAGAAATGTTCTACGCTTTCGGATCTCAGGATCAAAGTCTTCGAGTTTGCCTTCACCCTTCTGAATCCTGGATCTCGTTAGCATTCAAAAAGGAAAACTACTGCAATAATAGTCAACTGAGCTCTGATACCAACTTGATCTGTATAGGATCTAGACTAGATTGCAGAATTTAAATGCTTAACTTTTACAATTCTTTTACAATGATTATTTCAAGTTAATTAAATCGAAATTAACTTAAGGAAATAACAGAATGAAAATAATAACACGGTGATTTAACAGAAAGGAAGGAAATGAGCGACAGAAAGAGAGAGAAGAGAAGTGCAAACAGTTGATAACGGAGTTCGTCACGAAAGTGACTACGTCTCCGGGTCCACTCCAATAGAGAGACCGATCCGATTAACTCAAAAATCGATTACAAAGCACCACAATCATTCTCCAAGCACTTCGGCGGCATAACAACACTCTGACATGCGAGAATGACTCAAAGAATCTCCACAAGACCTCTCTTTTGATTATCTCCACAGCTTCAAGACTTCGTCACCTGAAAGAAACTTGATTAACTCTCACCTTACACCCTCCTTTTATACATAAAATTTTCTCAATTTGGCCCTCAACTAAAAGATTTGGAAATATTCTCCTTATCTCTCCAAAATACATAAAAATCTGCAAATCTTCCATAATCCCCCCATTTTTCATAATAAATCTTTGATAATCTCCCATATTTGTATATAAATCTTTATTTAAGAATCCCCCTAATAATTTTCAAATAACCTTTTCAATTATTAGTTTCGGGTATTCTATTTGGGAGGTTTTGATTTAATTTAAAATTTTGGGAAATAGCTTTTTAAGGCTTTTAGTTAGGAATATCTCCTAACTCTCAATAATAAAAATCTGCGCCATGTATATTCTAAACGGCTCGCAGGGTGTATCGGTGGATAGACCTTTTGTTAAGCCGGCGGTCGCGGGTTCCAACCCGGCCGCTGGCTTTTAATAGCCATATCCACAAATTTAAATGAACAAAACAAACCGCTGATCATTATCCATCGACAGTTGCTGCGTGGTCTGTTGGTAGCCCGCGCGAATAGGAAGCCTGAGGTCTATATGTCGAGCCCCAACCGGGCCGTTGAAAACCTTTTACTAACAACCACAATACCGACCGACGGAGAACACAACCGACTATGCCACGTGTCAACCATTCATTTGCCGACAAAGACATGTCACTGCCGACTGGACCGATGACAACGCCGCCACGTAGATGCTGACTGAGTACTGAGTGATGACGTGGCATGCTGATTGCGCGTACGGACTACCACGTGTCACTCTGCAATTGGTCCATACAAATGCCACATGTCACACTCTAATTTTTCCACATCAGATTTCGTACCATGTGCTGACGTCAGCTGTACAGACGATGACGTCATCATTGTGCCTACTAGTCACCAAGTCAACCAGGAGCTTTAACCGCTGATAAGTTGAGCATACGATGTCGGATTTTGACGAAATGAGTTGCATTGGAAAGCTTGCCATGAACTCTTCGTGATGATGCCAACTTCAAAGATTTTTGACAATGCCTTTTTTTCGCCTTCTGGATGCCCCTGATTCCAGTTTGACCGAAGGTTTGACTGGCTATAACTCGTGCAAACGGACTCCTTTTCGCTCCGTTTGAGTTGCGTTGGAATTAGGACGCTGAGCTCTTTCTAATGGTATAGATTCTGGAGAGAAATGAGACACTTCAATTTTCACTAAAAAATGTCCACCGGATCAATTACTACCCACTCGTGTGAAGAAAAATGGCACTAATGCTCGTATGTTTGATTTCAAATGACAAACGTTGATTTTCTTCTGAGATGGCATGATGAATGACTTAGATTGAGTCAAAAGAGTTTTAATTTACTCCACAATGGTTAATCAACTCATGAGGTAATGAGAATGTGATGGTTGGAAACCACGTCATTCCTTCTCCTAGGTTCTACTTCATTTTATAGCAAACAGACAACACATGTGTCACCTAATCATGGACCTCACACATATCCCAATGACCATTAAATTAATGTTGCGAGTTGTGTGATGGGTGGCTAAGATTTAATCATGATGATGCTTGTGGACCATTGATCTCAAATTTACTAGGCATCGAGCATAATGCAAATAGACTGGTCCCCTCCATGGCAATGACACATGTCACACAATTGTGGACCTCACACGTCTTCTGGTGGGAACTCTTCAACTTCTATGTGGTGTGCGATGGGTGGTCAGAATTTCACTGTTAAATCCAACTCACAATGTTTCTGCACATGCCGATAAAGGTTAATTTAAAATGGGGGCCAAACTAGGCCAACAAGTTTTGACCCTCGATGTGAAGATTTTCCTAAGGAAAGTTTAATAGAATATTTTGGCCTGACCTTAGGCATTATTGGATTGGCGCTTAAAACTAGGCAACTGAAAAACCTATGTGAAATGGGCCGGTAAGAGGATGTTTACAATGGCCTAATTTATAACTTGATCAATTGACGATTGGGTAGAGTAGGTCAATAGAAAAGTAAAATTCCTAAGGTTTAAAACATGAGGGACCTAGAAGCAAGGTTATAGAGCAAAAACCCTAAACCCTATCCATGGGAATACATGTGACATGCCAATACCAAGCACAAAATGGGCCCAAATTTTTAAAATTTTAGGAGGTCTATCAAAGTGGGTGTTAAGAAACATACAATGCACATAATGTTGTAATTCATATGTGGAAATTGAAATGTAATTTTTAGTGAAATGGTTGCTATAAATTGTGAAGGTGAATGAGATTCACTAAATTCTTACTATCTAGAAACTTAAAGGTTTTCACTATAATCATGTTGTCTATATATAATTGCATGTTGATTAGTTACACTATGTGTTATGAAACTTGCAACCCAAATTATGTTCTCAACTTTGAGAGTGTCTTTTTTTATTAGAGAATGTAGATATTTTGTTTTTAATAAGGTATTTACAAAAAATTTCCACCTTTTCACATAGGATTCTCATGTCTCCACCCAACTAATTCTCTTTTCTACATTGACATTGAGCATATTTCCTTCTTTTCATCCATTTGGAATTGTATGTGTTATGTGGAATTATTATGTTCAAGAATATTTGAATTTACTTATTAAACTCCACCCATAGCATCATCTCTCATTTTCTTTTCCTACAAAGATTCTTGTGCAATACAAAACTTCTTCTATTTGTCAACTTGTGCATTTCCATTTTCCCATTGCATACTACACATGCACCTTCCTCAACTTCTCAAGAGCATGAAGGATCTCTTTAGTCAATACATTATTTTTCTCTCACTCTGATCTACTTCTTTTAAATTATTTTTAGAGACAATTCCATTTTCATTCCATGCATTCTAATACCTGTTGCCTCCAATTCTACACTAGCATTTTCCCATTTCACATACTACACATGCTCATTCGTCAACTTCTCAAGAGCGGGAACAATCTCTTCAGTCAATACATTATCTATCTCATTCACTTTGGTCTTTTCTTTTCAAGTGTTCATTGAGAGACACATGATATAAATAGAAGTTTGATAGTGGTATGTGTTATCCTTCTTGTTCTTCTTCTCTGCCCTTATTGATTATTGCAAGTTATTTCCTTTTTCATATGCCAAGAGAGATGCGATTTTCATATATTTGAATGAATTTCCAGTGCTTCATAGTTCCAATAGAATAGAAAAATTGTAGATATAATTACTGGTATATTACTAGTGTTAGTGATAGATTAAATTGGAAATTAAATTCCCATTGTATAGTTTAATACGTTTTTTATTGTTTGTACAAGCTAGCATGTTTCAATCACCACAATATATATATATATAGGTGAAATTTGGAATAAAATGAATTCTTTGTAGCACCAAATGTATTTAATTTTCCAATGTAATCTATCACTAACACTTATATTCCTTCTAGGTGGTTGATATATCTGAGGAAGCAAAATTGAATAAAACAAGGGCATTTGGATTAAGAAGGATGCTTTAGGAGATGTGAATCTTCTTCACTAAATATAAGTGATTCTAGCTATCATAGCTTGAATTGCAAGTGTACCAAATAGTTAAATTTCTAGATTTTATTTTGCATTTAGAAGTTCTAATTTATTTATAGATGAGATGCTTATTGTGGCGAATGCAAACAATTTTTAGTTTAATTTAAATAAAATAAATGTAACATTATTGTGTTCCTATTATATCCCAAAATTTTACATGAAGGATTTTTCCTCCTTGAAGTGTGAGTCTTACATGGGAAATTCTCAAAACAACAATGAATGATGATATTGCATCCTTTTAATTAACATCCTCATAATTGATTTGTGCTAATTTTAGGATGATTTCTCAAACACTACATTTGTATGATCTATCTCCAAAAATAGAATAGGAACCTTTGGATCCTTGGTAATTAGATTAGATATATTTGCAAAAGAACATAATATATATAATTTTATATTATCAACATTTCTCCATTTAAATTTTGTACCTTTGTTCAATTGTGAAACATCTTTGGATAGTTGGATTTCACAAGGTTTTGATTAAGGAACATTGTTCTTGAAATTAATTTCTCTATATAATATACCATACAAAATTCCAAAACAAGGCCATAATAACACACAAATGGCCATTAGGCTTCCCAATTTTTTTTTGGAATTTTTGTTCAATAAACACAATGCAAAAGTTATGTAAACACAATGTGTTTTACAATGTAGAGGCCTCTTTACAAATATGAGTATTCCTTGTTTCCCATTTTGGAGCTTTAGAAACATGATGTTTTGTCAACTATATAGACTCTTATACCATGCTCTCCCTACACTGTCAAGCGCGCACTATGAAGTAAACTATGTATTAATAGTTAATAGAGTTCGCCTTTAATGAGAAATGTGTTGTTTGACAAAATAGAACCCCATCTATACATTTCTATATCTACATTCTATGAAAAATCTTGGGTACAAGTAAAGGAAAGCTCCAAAGTATATTGTTTTTCTATGCTCTCCCTATTGGATGTAACTAATCTCCTGAAAAACCACACCACACATAAGCATGTAACATACAAAAAAATACATAACATGATGGGATGACATAGTGGGGGATCCACTAGTTGGGAAATAATAGTGATAAAACTAGTAGAAATGGGCAAACATAATGAGGATGGAAGGCAACCTCTAATGACACTATCTTCTCATTTTTCCTATTCCTTTAAATTCACCAGTGTGGTGGCTTGCATAAGAAGCTATCCCTGCAACATGGGTGGGAAGGCTGATGTGACTAAGACATGCCTTTTAAATTGTAACAAGTACTGTTATTAGAAAACACTCTATGTTGTGGGTTTTCTCATTCTATAAATTGAGTGTGAAAGGTTGGAGAGTAGGGGGTGAAGTTGCAGGTGGGAGATATGAAAAACAAACCAAATTGAGGTGAGGGTTTTGTAACCGATTGGGTTGTTACTTGTAAAGGGTTTTAAAACATTAAGTGGGTTGCAAATTTAGTAAAACCAGTGTTTTGTAACTTGGAATTTTATAAAATAGTATGAATGTCATGAAAATATTTTGTTATTTGGACATTAAGAATGCAATGAAAGGCACCATTTTATAAACACCCAATGATTTCCAACAAACATTAACATTTTGTATGATTGGAAGGTGAGTACATGATTTATGAAACCTCCAACTCACACAATGTTGTAAAACCCTTTACAGACATAGCTAATCTCCTAACAAAACACACCCATGTACATACAAAAACACAATATGATTGTACGTTGTAAAACAAAGTGGGAGGTGACTACACAATCTATGAAACCTCCAACCTTCACAATGTTGTAAAACCCTCAGCAAACTAAAGCCAAATGAAAAACCTTTGAAACCCGTAAATAAAAATCCATCTTTACAACTGATTGAGGTGAGGAGTTTCTAAACTATTGGGTTGTTACTTGTAAAGGGTTTTAAAGCATTATATGGCTTGCAAGTTTCATAAAACCCAATGTTTTGCAGCCTTGAATTTTATAAAATATTATGAATGTCTTGAAAATATTTTGTTATTTAGACTATAGGAATGTAATGAAAAGCATTGTTTTGTAAACACCTAGTTCTTTTCCAACAACCATTAACACTTTGTGTTTCACCACTATCAACAAGTTTATTTATTATTTCCAATATTGGCAAGAAATTGGTGTTCTTACTATTTGTAATGCACACCTACAGATACAAGTTTAAAAACCACGATACTTGAGTATGTTGTGATGTGGGTTGTAGTTTTATAAATTCCTAGTGTTTTCCAACAACCAATTATACACAGACAATATGATTGTAATAAAAAACTTTATCTCTTTAGAAAGTTTGAATGCAATGAAAGGCACCTTCAACATTTATAAGAACTTTTAGGTAGACTAAAAATAGCATTTCAATTTCCTCGTATGATGGTAAAACTATAACAAAAAAAATCTTTTGGGGAAAAAATGGGAAAACCAAATGTATAAGATTTTTTGAGAAAATCAAGGTATGGTAGGATCATGATGGGCCAAAAAGTGGTGATATGATGGGTATGTGTAGGGTATGTGGCTGATAACTTTTTTTTTACCCAAAATTGATGAAACGAAAAGGGTTTTTAAATGAGATTCTCAGCTTTCCACCAGTATAAATTATGCTTCATTTTGAATTTAATAAATAATTATTATTCATTTTCTATTTGAATTATGACTAAATTCCTAATTGATAGGCTGATTGAAAAACATCTATAGCTTTCAAATGGTATCACATTTTTTGAATTTGAAACATGGGTCACATTCTATGCTTCGCATACTATAGAATTAAAAAAAATGAATTTGATGAAGTTTTGACCAAGTTAAGGTAGTCAGACATACAAGTTTTTATATTTTTTAAAAGTTGTAATAAAAAAATTATAATTAATTATTTACTAGAAAAAAAATTACAAAAAATATGCATCACATCAGGGCATGAGTCCTCTACTTATATCTAAAATCTTATAAACAAATATTATCATTTTATTGTGGTTAGGGTGGTTAGATAGACACCTACTTCTTGTTTCTTCCCTAAAATTTAAGTGCTACAGTATTGAAATTTTAAATTTTCACCAAATAGATTTTTTTCTTAAAACAAACCTAGTAGTTTAGAAACTACGTTCAATTTTCTATAGATTCTATTCTTACATATTTTTGAAATAATATAGATAACTTTTTCAAATTTTTACGTCAAGTTGTCTAACTCTAATTTTTCTGAATTTTATCACCACTTAAGGGCTTGTTTTTTCCATGATGATCCTACACATACCCATCAGGAAAAAATTAGATTTAAAAAAAAAGTAAAATATTGTTGAAAAAGAGATAAAAACTATTTTTTTTAAATTGAAAGGATTTTCCATAGCATGGAGATATAGAGAGAAAATAGAATAAAGAGTTTAACTAATTTAATGTAGAAAATAGATTTTTGTATTCTATATTCATATCACTGATTACATTGCATTGCACATCTTTCAAATTCAAAGCATTACTTCACATTGCATAACCAATAACTGGATGCTAATTGATGACAAAACTTAAATTACAATATAGTTTTTTACGAAGTCAACCTAAGTAGTTATGGAGTTACTTCACATTTCATAACTAATAACTAGGAGTAGCTTCCAGTTGCATTTTCATGTCATGGAATTCCATGAGACCACATTTCTTTGAGGCATTTTCTCAAATAGTTCATTGTCTTGTCTATGCTACCACATTTTTTATATATGTTTTCCAAAGCATTTTATCAAACAGTTCATTGTCTTGCTACTATGGCTAAAATATTAAAACAAGTTCTTTTGAACAAGCTATGGATGCTTGGAAAAAATATATATCAAAACATAATAGTAAGCAACAACATAGACAATGTAGTCAATTGTGTAAAAAAATCCCTCAAACAAATGTGGTCTCATGGTGATTGCAATGCCATCGTAAGCCATAGATAAGGAAATGAACTATTTGAAAAAATGCCTCTAATACATTTGCTCATGGTGATGGAATGCCATCACAATCTATAACAATTTTCTTATCATGGCATTCCATCACCATGAAATTGGCTGTCACAGTGGCTTAAATGAGAAGATATCCTTTTAACTGATTTCTATGCATCCACAGGCATTGGAGGTATTAGAGTAATACCTACATTCTAAATTGTAAGAAGTATTATTTTTCAAGAATCTATGTGTTCAAATATGATATTTCACAAAATAATTGGAGGCTGGAAAACACTTTGTGTTGTGAGTTCTATCATTCTACACATTGAAAGTTGAAGGTTTGAGACAACGGGGTGGAGTTGTAGGTTGAGGATATATACAACTATCCAAATTCACTTGAGGGGTGAGTAACTAATTGGGTTGTTACTTATAAAGGGTTTTAAAATAGTATTTTTCTTGTGGGTTTCATAATACCCAGTGTTTTTGAACCTACAATTATATATAGATATTATGAATGTAATGAAAACATTTTGGTTACTTACACAGTAAGAACCTATACTGATGAAAAAAATTACTCCTTAACATGGCCTTGATTTAGTGTTGTAATATGTCTAACATTTGGGTATGTGCAGAATCATGATGGGTCACAAAGTGGTGATATGATGGGTATGTGTAGGGTATGTGGCTGACAACCTTTTTTTTACCTAAAATTGATGAAACAAAAAACATTTTTAAAGGAGATCCTCATCTTTCCACCAATATAAATTATGCTTTACTTTGAATTTAATAAATAATTATTATTCATTTTCTATTTGAATTACGACTAAAGTCTTGATTGATAGGTTGATTGAAAAAAAATCTATAGCTTACAAACAAGTATCACATTTTTGAATCACGAAACATGTCACATTCTATACTTCACATACTATAGGATTTTTGAAAAAAAATTGAATTTCATGAATTTTTACCAAGTTAAGGTGGTCGGACATACAAGTTTTATATTTTTTAAATTTGTAATAAAAAATTCATAATGAATTATTTTAGAAAAAAATTACAAAAAATCCATCACATTGGGACATGAGTCCTCTACTTATATCTAAAATCTTATAAAAAAATATTATCATTTTATTGTGGTTAGGGTGGTCAGATAGAAACCTACTTATTTTTCCCTGAAATTTAAGTACTACTGCATTGAAATTTCAAATTTTCACCAAATATATATTTTTTAATTTAAATAAACTTGGTAGTTTAGAAACTACATTCAATTTGCTACAAATTCTATTCTTACATATTTTTGAAATAATATAGATAACTTATTCAAATTTTTACGTCAAGTTGCCTAACTTTGATTTTTCTAGTTTCTTTGCCACTTAAGGGCATGTTTTTTCCAAGATGATCTTGCACATACCCATATTCACATTAGGTCTTGGCCCTTGTTAACAAAATGAGCTTATTGATGACTTATTTTAAGTGTTGTAAAGTGGTGTAACATAATTTCACACTTTTCTAGGGTTTTATTTAATAATTAGGCTTCTTTATGCTTTAAATGGCCTTATTTTGCATCCACAAGCCTCATTGAATGCATCTTTCTAAGGATGATCCCAACATAAATCGACATCCAATCATAATTCAAGTGTTTTTAGGTTGTGGCCCAAATTTGGTGGTTTGGGACTCATATGCCACCTTGGGCATATGGGTCCCACCTAGGGTTTTGGGTCCTGATCCTGATTTTACACCTTTCTAAGCATTTTTGAAATTGGTTCCGTAAATTATGCCTAATGGGACTCTTATGCCACCTTGGGCATATGAGTCCCATGTGTCCCAAAATTAAAATTAATTCAAATTCTTGGTGGGATTTTATCCTCTTAGATCTAATGTCGGCTTGTAGTGTTGTAATTTTGTGATTTTTTGCATAATTAAGTATAAATATAAGGATTTTTCACTCATTTTCACTCCAAGCATTCAAGTATTCATCCTTATAACAATTTTTAGTTTAAAAGAGCATTCAAGTGTTTACAAGAGCATCCAAGGGAAGATTATCAAGCATTTTAGAGCATTATTCAAGCATCAAGCATCATGTCAAAGTCTTCATGCATCATGTTTTTTTTGGAGCTAACAATTATGATGTAGGGTTTTATGATTCAAGCTAGAATTCCATTCAAGAGCTATCATATTCAAGAAATATTCAAGATCTACATCCATTGGAGCCATTTCATACATGTTTGCAACACTTTATTACTAAGGTTTGGTGAGTTGCAACATCTTATTTTGCTCATTCATCATTTTCCATTCCTATTTCATTCCATTTCAAGGTTTACTTACCAAAACAAGGTTTGACCCCTTTCCACTAACAAAAAAACATTTTTTCCTCTCTTTGGTTTGTTATTTATAGGTTTAGGTTGAAGACACATTGAAGAGCAATTTTGGAGAAAGTTATCAAAGTATTCAAAATTTGTCAAAGTTGTCACATTGCATTGGAGATAATTGGAAGACTTCTACGGGTTGCAAATTAGGGTTTCATATTCAAAAATCAATTGGAAAGCATGGAGTAGACATTGAAGACCAGATTCAGGCTTTGAAGCTTTAGAAATCCCTAACTAGATTGATACGCTATTTTTGGCATATGAGTCCTAGTTTAGGTCAATTTCTAGGTTTTTGCAATTTCAGACACCCATTTTCCAAATTCCAGTTTCTACAAAAAAACCTAGATCTGGGACTAAATTGTTGAAACTGGCATATGAGTTCCTATGCACCAAAATTTTAGAATTTCCAACAATTCAATGATCATTCTAGCCTCCTTTAGGTTTCCAGGTGCATACCTTTGAGATCTCACCTCTCTGTTTTGATTTACATGCATTTTTAGGTCATTTAATTAAAGATTACATTACATTAGGGTTAAGCATTAGGACTTGTGTTTCATTTTTCTTTCCAAGCCCTAGCTTGGTGGTGAACCCCTCATTAGTTTACAATTAGACCTTAGGGCAGCCCTATTGCAAGATCTCTTTCTCCTTTGCATTGAGATCTCTAGGATTTCCCTTCAATGAGATAATTGGAAATTGGGTTTTGCTCTATGTCCTAAACCATATGAAAGAATATAATCCATTTTTCATTATTTCAAAACCCAATTGGTTGGTAACACCTCAAGTGATTTTGGATACTTTTATGTATCCCCCACTAAAAATTATATTGACAACATGAATTTCTTGGAAACCTTTTGTCTCATAGACAGTAAGAATGCAATGAAGCTCACCTTAAAAATATATTAATTTTAGATAGTAAAAATTGGATTTGAATTTCTTTCTATGATTGAAAAAAAATGCACAAAATAATTGGAGATTGAAAAACACAAAGTGGGTTGTCAGTTGTTTCATTCTACACGCTTAAATATAAAGGGTTGAGAGCTCAAGGAGGAGTTGTAGGTGGGGGATACATAAAACTAACCAAATTGAGTCGAGGGGTGACTAACCAATTGGGCTGTTATGTGTAGAGGGTTTTACAATATACTATGTGGGTTGCATGTTTATTAACACCCAACGTTTTCCAATTTTATTACATTCTTTCTATCTAGAAAGAAAAAGTTTCTCAAGAAAATCACAAAACATACCAAATTGAGGCAATGGGTGACTAACCAATTGGGTTGTTACTTTTAAAGGGTTTTAGAACAGTATGTGGATTGCAAGTTTTATGACACCTAGTGTTTTCCAACCTACAATTTTACAAAATAGTATGAATATATCGAATGTTAGGTGTATAGGGTTTTAGAACACTATGTGGGTTGTAGGTTTCATAACACCATCTCTTTTCCAACCTGCAATTTTTTTGATAGTATGAATGTATTGAAAAGTTTTTTATTTAAACAAAAAGAATGTAATGAAAGGAACCTTTGATATTTATCAAAAGTCTTAGGTAGACTAAAAATTGTGTCTCAAATTCCTCTTATGATTAAAAAAGTATATGCTTGTTTATAGTAGACTGTGCAATAAATTTTTGAATTTTAATTATCCTTAAAACTTGCAACTTTTTTACATATTACAACCAACCATGGATGCATTGTTTGGTTGTGTGTATATTACGTTCATTAAAATTATGCTAATATCAAATTATATATGGGTAGGCAATGCCACCTAAGGTCTTATTATTTATGGTAGCTTTCTTATAAGTAAAAGAAAAAAGTTGTCATTTAAATCATTTGAGCTCAACAATTTTTAATATAGTAGTCAATTGTATTGAATAGACTAATTGCATACATGGCATTGAATAGAGTATAACAATAACTATTATGTGTATGCATATACACAAGTAACTATTTTTCTCATCATGATACTTTCAAATGAATAATGGTGTTAAATGCTATTTGTAACAGTAAAAATGACATTTCACTATCTTCATCTGATTGTAACAAAAAATTTCAAAAATGCTCACATTATTAATAGTATTGAAAAAAACATTTTCCCTTGTGAGTTATTTCCTTATGAATTTTTTTTGTTTCCTACATGCACCAAGTATGCAATGAATTCCACCTTCAAATTTTTTTTCTTATGATTGAAAAAATATATGCTTCCTTACAACAAATGGTGTAATGAATTTGGAACTTTAACTTTCTATAACACTTGCAAATTTTGTACATATTATAGCCAACCATAGATGTGTACTTTAAAAGTGAAAGTGCTACATACACTAGAAATTTTTTTTGAGGTGGCCAACACACTTGATAGGGTGTGTAGTGGCACATCTCCTTGTGGATGGTTGCAATCGATAGAAGTGTGAGTAAGATCAACTAATTACAAGATGCATTCAAATGTTTAATTTTAATTTTTGACAAACAGTTATGATGCTGACTGGAAAGTGGCAATGTTTTAACTAGGAGGCCGAAATGGTTTTACAAAGGAAATCCCCTCATTTTAGGAGAATGATAAATGTTGAGGTAGTGACATGTTTGGTAATTAATTTTGAACTTCCAATTACTCTTTCCTTCCAATGCGTCAGTCAAAATGCTTTACAATTTCATTTAGAAAATATTATTTCTATTATTAATATGCTGATTTTGACACTATATCATTCCTTTTGATTCAAGTCAAGAATTGGGTAGATAGTCATGTTCATTCCATAGTCCATGATGAAGAGGAAGAGGCTATAAAGGGTGACCCTAAAGATAAGGGTGTGAATGAAGCACGGGGTGATGTGGAGAACGGGAAGGTAGATATAATAACTCAATTAGTGCATCATTTGGCTATATATATATATAAATTTTGTACATTCAATTTATTTTAATATCAAATATACTAATAGGTGATGCCACCTAAAGTCTTATTGTTTATGGTAGCTTGCTTATAAATGAAAGAAAAAATTTGATAATTAAATTGTTTAAGCTCAACAATTTTTAATATAGCAGACAATGGTATTGAATATCTAGTATAACAATAAATGTTGTGTATGTATATATGTGGGAAACTATTTTTCTCATCATGGATAGTTTCAAGATGAATAATGGTGTTAAATGCTGTTTGTAACAGTAAAAATGACATCTCATTATCTTGATCTAATTGCAACAAAAAATTTAAAAAATGCTCACATTATATATAGTGTTGAAAAACACATTTTACCCTATTAGTTATTTCGTTATGAAATATTTTTGTTTCCTATGCACCAAGAATGTAATGAATTCCACCTTCAAATTTTAGAACAACTATTTCATACAATAAAATTAGTATTTCACTATCTTCATCTATTTGCAACAAAAAAATGCTCAATTTATTTGCAGTCTTTGAAAACACACTATCCCTAGCTCCTTTAGAGGAAGAAAGTGGAAGAAAGGGTAATTTTGAATCTTCAAGTTTTAGTGTGTATTTTGATATTTTGAATGAATTGGTTGGATGCATTTGAATTTGATGTGACATTTAAATTCCTGCCATTATAGGGCAAGGCTAGACAAGTAAGTGGTGGGCATGAGCAGGTTAGTGTCCATTTGGGATAGGAAAATGCACCTCAATAGGGTAACAAAGAAGAAAGGGTGCCTAGGGAGGATATCATTTTCTTGGGAAGAAATTTTGAGAAATAGGAATCTTTTCATCTTGCTACATTGATGTAATAGGATTCAATGGTATTCCAATTTCTTAATTTCTACAAAGGAAGCAAAAAAAATTGGGCCTTGACCTTATTGGAAACATTTCATAGATAGAGTTTTCAATATCTTGAATACTTTTATGTGTTGTTGTAGTCACTTTTTCCTCAACTTTTAGAGTGTCTATCTGATTAGGAAACACAAATATTTCTTTCTTTGGACAATTTTCTTACAAAATTTGTCTATGCTTTTAGATAAGACTTTCATCTCTCCACCTAACTAATTTTATTTTTCCTTATCATCTATTTCCAATTGTATTTGTCTTCCACAGTTACATATAAATTATTTCATTCCATATATATCATAGTACCTTATATTTGTTTCCATCCATATGTTAATTGTTGAATATATCCATTTATATTGATAGGTTTGTTATAGGCTGAAGGTATTGAAAGTGTAATGGTCAAAGTATAGGCTTCCCAGAACCCTCTTGTTAGATGTCCAATAGTGAGGATTCGTGCAAGTGAAATCACCTCACTGTCAGTTCCAAAAACCCAAAGAAGCCTAAAATATTTTATCTGAGGGTCTCCTCAATTGAACATAAAAGGTAGTGTAGGAGAGCATGAGAGAGGCTGAGAATAGTCATTTTGCATTTAGTCTTTGATCATGTAATTATTGAACAATTATGGTGTGGAATTACATTATTTTTTATGTTTGAAGACTATAGTCTTCTACTAATAATGTCATGGTGTGATTGTTAATTTGTAATGTTATTCTTTCCATCAAGGTTCGAATCCCATTGGGGTGTAATTTTTGACAATTTATATTGGGGATGAGGTCCCCCATTTGTGTCCTCATTGGTTCATAGTTCTAGGTGAAAAGTTTTTACCCCTCTTAATTAAAAAAAGATAATACCATGTTCTTGTAGATTTCATATGACACTTTTTGTTGCTATGTACAATTCATTATAAACAATGTGAAATTCCATCAAATAATGGTAGGAAATGCCACCTCAAGTCTTATTATTTATGCCAACCTACAAATGTAAACACATACAATATTTATTTATTACATAAATGAAAACATGTATAGTATTAAATGTTGTGTATGTAGAAATGTGGGAAACTATCAATTTCATCGTATATACATTCTACGCAATTATGGTCTTCAACGGTATCTTTGGATGTTTGATAGATGCACAAACACAAATAATTTGTATGATAGTGAAATGGCTGGCTGAAATGTGCACTTTTTGTTTTGTACAGTGTAACAATGTATTGAAGTTCACCTTCATATTTTATAACAACCCTTAGTTTGATTAAACATTGCATTTGAATATCTTCATATGTTTGGACCAAAAAAAAGCACATAATAGTTGTAGGTTGGAAAGCACAGTGGATTGTGACTTACTTTTGAATTCTTGTTCAATGCTCAAGGGTGTAGAGTTCAGGGTGTAGTTGCTTTAATTGGTTTGAAAGGCACCTTCAAAATTTATAATAACTCTTAGGTAGATTAAAATTTGCATTTCAATTTAGTCATATGATGGTAAAAAAAGCAATGAATAATTGCAAGTTGGAAAACACACTGTGGGATGTCAATATATGATTTTATGAAACCTGCATAGATTCCAAACATTTCCTCAATTATTCAATACAATTGAAGTTGATAGAATTCTCCCTTCTCCCAGTACAAGGGCCATGGAAGAAAATACCAACTACGACTCTCTTATTCTTATGTAAAACATTACCTTTCATATGTTAATTCCAAAATTTTGCAAATATTATTACTTAAAATGAAACTATAATCTTGCATTTCCATTTGAAGGGTAGCAAGTTGAGGAACACAAGTATTGTGATGTTCATCTTTTTTTAATGCTTTGAGCTTGCACATTTGTAGCTTTTTTTCCACTCTAGAAACCAATTTAGTCAATGTGCACTACTCATTTTTGTGATGTATATTTTTAAAAAGAGAACGATCATAGGACTTTAGGTCTAGGTGATATTTCAAATGTGAAAGCCTCTTTTTCAATGATAACCATTGTGAAATTTATGGTTCAATCCTTGCTAACATTTTTTGATGAATAATGTGTTGAGACTTTGCCTCAGACAATGCATGAAACCACCTTAACAATTAACCTCCTTGCCTATGACTTCCACCAATAAGAAGACCCACTTGGTTGAAAAAATTCCTCTTCTAGAGTTATAGTTGGAGATCACATATCTCTATGACAAGAAATCTCCTTTGCAACATCTAAATTACTACAAAAAAAATGTACTACAAAATACAAATTGCATAACTGCTTCAATTTCATCTTCATTTGCAATAGGAGATAGTGTTATCCTTGCATTTCCATTGCCCACTAATTTGATTGTTGATTGTTGAGTTGTTGACGAAATGGTATGAGCTTGGATTTTGTTTAAAGGGATAATTGTTACTCTTCTTTGTAGATATCATATTTGAAGTAGTAGCTTTCTTATTTGTTCTATATCCACTACCGTATTAGAAAAAATCCCTCCTCCACCAACCTCTAATGCAGTCATTGTTGTTGCATCTTTAACTTTTATAAGTCGTGTAACAATACCTTTGATTTTTGAGCTATCAAAATTCTTTGTAGGACAATTATAGGTAAATTGAACATTTCCTAGTCAAGCCTCAAAGAGCTTGATATCATCCTTCAACTTGTGAACTATGTTAGATTCTTGTAAACACTCATTTTCTAATGTCTCCATGTGCCCTTCTTCATAAGAAACACCTTCCATTGCTGTCTTTGTTTTCTCAACTTCATGTATTTTATATTTTATCTCTCTATGAGAAACATTAAACTCCTTTTCTTTTGACCATGACAACTTCTTCTTGTATTTTAATTCCTTTTCTAATTGGTTAATTTTAGTCTTCAGTTGTTTGTCTCCACTTTCAACACTTCCAACTATTTCTTTTGCATCTAAAAATTGATTGTCAATATGTTTTTCCTCATCCCCACTGCTCTTACCTCTTAACACCCCTTCTTATTCCTTTTCATGATCTTCTAACTTATTGTTCATATCTTTTACTTCAAGCTTTAGATAAGCTACTCCCTCAAAAACCCTTAGGACCATAACATCCCTTTCTTGAATAGAGTTTGGATTTTCTTGAGTAATTTTATGTACCTTTGTAGTTGTTTCTAGGTGGGTTTTTACAATGTCGTTATCATTAGACTATGCAGATGTTTATTTTGACAAGATCGTTAAAGAACTTGTTTTCCTTTTTAGATAAGAATTTTTTTCATGCCTCTACCCAACTGATTCTCTTTTTCTACACTTAGATCTAGTTTTTCTTTTTCTTAATCATCCATTTCCAATTGTATTTGTTCCATGGAATTTCTAGCTTCAAGAATACTTGGCTTCATTTTTTCAACTCTACCTATAGCATCATCTCTCTCTTTCTTCGCTTGCACAAATTTATATGCAATAAAAAACCTTTTGAGTTAATCCACTTTTGCATTACCATTTTTGTTGTTGCACATATTGGCACATACTCCTTCCTGAAATTCTCATGGGCAAGAAAAATCTCTTCATTCAATACATTATCTATCTCATTCACTTTGGTTAGGCTTTTCCCAAGTGATTTTAGAGTAGATTCCTTTTTCATTACATACTTTCTAGTACTCCATCTTATTTTTTATTAATAGCATCTCATAGAATTCTCATAACAATTTTGTTTGGTGTTTTGTCTGATTTGTTGTAAGAAAAGTAATTAAGTAAATCAAGAATGGCTATAATTTTTATACTCGTTATGAGAAATATGATTTAAAAAGGGTTTTGTTAGATAACACACTATGATTAACTATGCATTGTATGCAAACTTTTACATAAGTGATTAACTGATGGTTATTTTTCTTTCTTTGATATAATAAAATATTGATTGTAGTTCTTTGAATTACCAAAAATATCCTATAATTTTACAATGTACACATTAGAAAATATAGTGTCTTTTATGTACCATTTCATGTGAGTGTTAAAAAACCATCGTGTGTCTTCAAACTTGAAATTTTCCATACACAAACATAGTATAGTGAAATGATCTTCTACTTTACAATGCACACCTACACATGTAAATGTATGAGTATGTTATGAGAAAAAGGAGATTGGAAAAAATGTTGTGTTAGAAAACACAATGTTAACATTTTTCATGAAAGCAAAAAACACAAAAAATAGAGTAAGAGTTTTTGTTGTTCTATGCACCTTCAGTCCTTTATTTTCAAACAATTGAACAACATATTTTTAATAATGATCAAACCCCACAAAGATTTCATTAATTCAAAATAGTGAATTTCTATGAGGATTCTATGATAGTGAAAATAAAGACAACTGAAGGCTTAGATATAGCTATAATCATGCTTATATTAAAAAATATTCCAACAAGTATCATAAGCATCTTGGAGGGGACAACCTCCTCAATACCAAAATAGCAATCCAACATAAAATTCTAGGATATTATCTTTCTTTGAACATTATTATAAGAAAAAAATTGATGGAAAAACTATTTTCCACACTGCATAACTAACTATCAAAACTACTTGCAGGTGGATCCTCATTAGATTCACTATTTTCATTTTTGGCCTTATTCAAACAATGGGGGCATCCTAAGCCAAGATCCTAAATAAGCATTTTATTTCTTATTGGAATTGGCATAGGGTGGTCTATCAATGTGTGGAGGGCATGAAACGCCCGTTGTATATCTCGTTCGACATGCTACTCGGATACATGACCATGCAATTCCAATACATGGTCAAAAAAACTAGAACCATCATGTTGTAGGCTGTTGGTAAATATTTCTCTTACACACCTCACTTTTGAGGGTGATTGAAGCAACAAACCAGTAAAAATACCATTGAGGGGGTATATACCCTCAAAAACATCATTCCTTTCCAATGCTTCATCTAGTTGTGTTGTATTGACCATATAATTTCACACATACTTTACACACAAAATGTGGAGCAGAGTTCATCTTCTCAAAAATTTCATAGAGTTGGAGAGGAAAGCACATGTTAGCTATTTTAGCCTTGAAATAGTAGACTACAAGCTCCATCGACATCAAAAATTTGTTGACCTTGCAGATTGCATTCTCAATAGTCTGACAATTGAAGTTGATATTAGAATGCAACCTTTCTATCATGAATGGAAGCCATTTTTTTCACAAACTCGCTGGGAAGATGGCCTATTGGAATCCCTAAGTTAAACATCTTGAGTTCTATTGTCAATAAAGGAAAAAACCATCAATAACAGATAACATTATAGACATGTAGAAAAAAAATTTCTCCAACTATCGATTCATCCACTACTTATATAAATAAGTAAATATCAAAGTTTATTTATGAAAACAAATGGCCTTAGTTACATTAATACTATTTTCTAAAACTAGAAATTGGGATACACTAGGTGTTATTAAAACTACAACCCACTTATTTTTGTAAAACTCTGTACACACAACAACCTAATTGGTTACTCACCCATCAGCTCAATTTGGCTATTTTTATGCATCCCCCACTTGTAAATCCTTCCTCTAATCTCTAACACTTAGCTTTGAACATAAAAAAAGAGACAAATAAAAACCCAATATGTTATCCTGCCTACTAATATTTTGAGGAAGGAGCAAATGGCAATGGAAAACTAAAGGGAGTAGGTAGTAGAATGTATGGAATTAAAAAGGAATCTTCTCTAAAACAACTTGAAATGGATGATAAGGAAAAGGTAAAACCATATCTAAGTGAAAAAAAGGAGAATCAATTGGGTGGAGACATGAAAGCCTTATCTCAAAATATAGACAAGTTTTGCAAATAAATTGTGAAAAGAAACATCTAAATTTTGTAATCATAAATACACTCTCAAAGTTGGTTAAAAAGCAGCTACAAAGGTACATAAAAGTATTCAAAAAATTCAAAACTCTGTCCAAGAAATGGATGTTGTTGTCCTAAGGGCTAATGAGGGAGAAGCTCATCTAAAACTTCAAGGAGTTTATAATTAGAGGTTGGAAAACATAGGGTGTTATAAATACTAGAAGGAAAAATAAAATTTATGTAACACTGTACCCTTACTCATACCCATATCTAAACTCATACCCAAACCAAAAAATTACCCCCCTAATCTCCAACACTTAGCTTTGAACATACAGAAAGAGACAAAGAAAAACCCATTGTGTTTTCCTAATTAATATTTTTGGGCAAGGGGTAAATAGGAATGAAAAATTGAAGGGAGTAGGTACTAGAATGTATGGAATGTGACAAGAAGCAAACCAAAGTGAATAAGATAGATAATGTATTAACTGAAGAGATTATTCCTAGGCTTGAAAAGTCAAGGAGCGAGTGCAGTATGTGCAATGGGAAAATGGCCATGAAAAACTAGAGGTAGAGGTAGTAGAATGTATGAAATGAAAATATAATCTGCTCTAAAAACACTTGACATCCCACACTATGTTTTCCAAATTTCAATTATTCAGTGCTTTTCTTTTACCATCATATGATGAAATTGAAACACAAACTTTAGTCTACCTAAGAATTGTTATAAATTTTGAAGGTGCCTTTCATTAAATACTTAATGTCCAAATAAAAAAATATTTTCATTACAACCATGCTCTCTATGTATAATTGGATGCTGGAAAACATTGTGTGCTATAAAACCTAAACCTGCATACTCTTGTATAACCCTCTAAATGCAACAAGCCAATTAGTTAGCTCTCAGCTCCATCTAGTTACTTTTATGTTATCTCCCACACTGTAACTCCACCTTGAACTCTACACCCTTGAGCATTGAATAAGAATTGAGAATTCATAACCCATTATGTTTTCCAACCTATAACTAGTATGTGCATTTTCTATTCCAAACATATGAAGATATTCAAATTCAATGTTTAATCAAACTAAAGGTTGGTATAATTATGAAGATGAACTTCAATACATTGTTACAGTCTATAGAACAAAAAGTGCTCATTGTAGCAAGTTGTTTCACTATCATATAGATTATTTGTTTTTGTGCATTTGTTAGAAATCCAAAGATACCATTGAAGACCATAATTTTTTAGAATATATATATGATGAGAGTGATAGTTTCCCACATATTTTTATAATGAAATTTTACATGGAAAGAAAAAGTGTCATATGAAATCTACAAGAACCTGATCTTATATTTTTTATAATTAAGAGGCGTAAATGATTTTGACCCAAAGCATTGATTTTATTTAGAAATGTTTTCATTTTTTAAAATATTTTGAAATTTTAGTGGGGGTCTATTCTTTACAAATTTATTTTTGAGATGAAAATAGTGATAAAAAATCAAATATTTGTTAATTAGGGTTTTTACATAATTATGCATTTTTGGGTGCAAATCAATAAATTTTTCAGAAATTTTTGGATTTTTCGAAAGCTCTTGAAATATTAGTAGGGTTCTATTCTTCATATTTTTATTTTTGGTGCTAAAAATATTTCAAAAAATTAGATTTAATTTGACTATTTAGAAAAAAATGAAATTACAATCTAGTGATGAGCATATTTTTCATCATAAATTATTTTCTAATCTTTGTAGTAGTTTTATGGTCATTATAGTATTTGATTTTTTTTGGTTTTGATCTAACCCTCTAATATTATTGATAAATTATCTTGTTAGGGTTTCTCTTTGCTGGTTTTGTCAATGAGCAGAAACATAAACTCTTCAAAGGAAAAATTGGATCAAGTGGAAAGAAATTTGGAGATAAAGAAAATAAAGGTGCACACTTTTCAACTCATATATTTATGTTAAATATTTTTTACAACATCACATTTAAATTTGGATCTAAAAAGAATAAGTATTTTCTCAAAATCACACTTTCAATTTTGGCTTAAAAAGAGCAAGTGTTTGCATTGCATGGTGATCTTGTCTGTGCTTGGAGGTGTGTATGCTCTTCCTTGGAATTTCCATATGATCTTGGAAATCAAAATCACTCTTCAACACTCTCATTTTAACATCACACATTTCAATTTCTAAAGTTAATGAACATTGCATGTGTGATAAAATACATGTGTATACTCTTTCCTTACATTATCATATGATCTTGGCTATCAAAAGCATTATTTGCATCAATTTTGTGTAACATTCTTAAGGGGCCTACTGAGAGAAGTGATCACTCTATGGGAAACCTCAAATCTATCATTGTGATAGAGTATAAATAGTGAGGGATGGATTTTTCAATCTTGGCTAAGCCCCGAGGAACTTTATACCTTTGGGAAGTGAAAGTGGAGTGTGGGTTACCCTCTCCTCTTGGATATTTAGCATTATTCTCTTTTAAAATTCATGGAGTTGGGCCTCATGTACCTTCAAGTTATATAGAGGATATACCTAGATCCTTGTGCATCCTAGTTTAAGACCATTTTCCAATCTATCTAATTGAATAATTGCTAGGTTTTTCTTGTTCTTGGAAGTATCTTCTTATTATAATCATTTTCATTACATCTTGCATCAAAAAATTTCTATTTGATAATGTCTATTCCAGATCTAAATCTTAATCAAGTAAGACAAAACATAAACCTACCTAAAACCATGGATCAAGATGAGCCTGACATATCCACCATCTTCCATCTCATACCTCAAGAACTTTTTGAATTTCTCCTTTCCAACTACTTTAACAATCAAATAAAATCCATGATCATATGTCCCATAAGTAGATTCTTAGAGATCCTAAACACTCTCCTAGCCACCATTGAAACTTATACCCAAGTCATTTCACCGTCCATGTCATCCTTTTCCTCCATTGGCAAGGGAAACCAAAATGTATTCCATGTTCAACCAACACTAATAACCATATATCATGCACTTCACATCCTATTCAACCTATCATCAAGTCAAAGAGGTCCATCAAAATATCACCAAAGAACACCATAAAAAGACAACCAAAAGTCACCCTCCAAGGAACACCAAAATTCACCCTAAAAGGAATACAAGAACTGATGCAAAATCCCATTTCACAAAATGCTAGTCCTAGTCTTCTAGTTCCACCTACTTTCATATCGTACATCCTATGTTTATCCACCTCATCCATCCCATGTTTATCCACCTCATCCTTTTCATGTTTTCCCAACTTTATAGAACCTATACAAAGTCAACCATGTCATTGACTTGACCTCATTGATCCAAAGCATGACATCATAGACCAAAGTGCTCCCTCTCATGATCCCATTCTATCTCATGATTCCATTCAAATATATTGCATGTGTGATCAAATACATGTGTATACTCTCTCCTCACATTATCATATGATATTGGATATCAAAAGTATTATTTACATCACTTTTGTGTAACCTTCTTATGGGGCCTTCCAAGAGAAGTTATCACTCTATGGGTGACCCCAACTCTAGAATTTTGACTCAAGATCAAATTACTCCCTCTCATGATCCCATTCCATCTCATGATTCCATTCAGATATATTGCATGTGTGATCAAATACATGTTTATAATCTCTCCTCATATTATCATATGATCTTAGATATCAAAAGCATTATTTGCATCAATTTTGTGTAACCTTCTTAGGGGGCCTGTGAAGAGAAGTGATCACTCTATGGATGACCTCAACTCTAGAATTTTGATAGAGTATAAATAGTGGGGGATGAATCGAAAGACGCACCTCTTGGAAGTGAATTTTTTCAATCTTAGCTAAACCCCACATAACTTTATACCTTTGGGAAGTGAAGGTGGAGTGTGGGTTACCCTCTCCTTTTTGACTATTTAGCACTATTCTCCTTTTAAATTCATGGATTTGGGCCTCAGGTACCTTCAAGGTATATAGAGAACATCCCTAGATCCCTGTGCATCCTAGTTTAAGACCATTAGCCAATCTACTAGCTTGAATAATTTCTAGGTTGTTCTTAGTCTTGGAAGTGTCTTATCATAATAATTTGCATTATATCTTCCATCAAATCTTATCTTATGAGTGTAAATGTGTATTCAAGATCTAAATATTATTCAAGCAAGAAAAACCATAAACCTACCTAAAACCATGGATCAAGATGAGCCTAGCATATCATCCATGTTCCATCTCATACCTGAAGATTTTTTGAATTTCTACTTGTCAACTACTTTAACAATCATGTAAAATCCATGATCATGTGTCATGTAAGTAGATTCCCAAAGATCCTAAAAACCATCCAAGCTACCATTAAAACTTATACCTAAGTCGTGTCATCCTTTTCCTCCATTGACAAGGGAAACCAAAAAGTGTTCCATGTTCAACAAAAATCCATCAATAACCATATATCATCAACTTCACATCCTAGTCATCTCATCACCAAGTCAAAGAGGGTCATCAAAATATCACCAAAGAACACCATCAAAAGGAAACCAAAATTCACCCTCCAAGGAATACCAAAATTCACCTCAAAGGAATACAAGAACTGATGCAAAATCCTATTTCACAAAATGCTAGTCCTAGTCTTCTAGTTCCACCCACTTTCACCTCATCCATCCCATGTTTATCCACCTCATCCATTTCATGTTTTTCCACCTTCAATTGACTTCATTGATCCAAATGATGACATCAAATATCCCCATTTATGTCAAGATCAAAGTACTCCCTCTCATGATCTCATTCTATCTCATGACCCCATACCATCTCATGATCCAAGTCTCTCAACCCCATACCATAATCCTAGTCCATCAACTTTATTGCATGATCCTATGCCATCTCATAGTCCTACCATATCCAACCCATTTGATGATCCTAGCATATCCACCTCATATCATGATGCTATCATACCACCTCCATGGCATGATCCTCATTCATCACAAGAACAAATCTCTCCATCTATTATCTCTCAAGACCCCCAAGGTATAAGAATTTCCCTCACATCACATGATAATCCTAATCCATCACAAGATCCCATTCATGAATCACAAATATATAAGATTGGTTCATCCACCTTTATAAAAGTTGGTTTTCTCCTAGAATACCACATGTCTTCCACATCTAGCACCCCTCAAGATGGTATTTTTTCTTGATTTACAAGTGAAAAGTATCCCATTAGTAAGAAAATTATTCAAAAGATGAATTATCAAGGCAAAGGGTCGGGCCTTCATGAGCAAGGTTTACTTGAACACACTAATATTAAAACACATCTGAATTCTTATAAGCCAATCATAAATCTTTCCTCACCCTCCAAATCTATTTTGAGTCCTTACATGTCGAGGTTTATTATCCCAACCTCCCCATCTCAATCCTTCAAATTTCACCAGGGTGAGTTTAGGATCATGGGGGTCCAAAAAGTGGCAATATGACAAAAAAGTGGCTGATGAATTTTTTTATCTAAATTTGATGAAATGAAAAGGGTTTATTGAGAAAATTATTAGCTTTCCAAAAATATAAGATATTCCTTATTTGGAATTAAATAGATAATTATTATTAATTTTCTACATACATTTTGACTAAAGTCCTGATTGATAGGTTGATGTAAAAACATCTATAATTTTAACGATTTCACATTTTTTGAATCTAAAAGATGCATCACATTCTATGCTTCCCATACAATAGGGTAAAAAAAGAAAAATTGAATTTCATAAATTTTTGACCAAGTTATAGTGGCCAAACAAACACGTTTTAATATTTTTAAAAAAATAATAAAAAGTTCATAACTAATTATTTACTTGCAAAAAAACTAATAAAAATGTGGCACACCCAGGAACGTGTCATCTACTTATATTGAAAGTTTCAAAAAATTATATTATTGTTTTCTAGTACTTAGGTTGGTTAGACATACACCTATTTTTTATTTTTTCCTAAAAATTTTGTACTACCTCATTGAAATTTTAAATTTTTAAAAAATAGATTTACCATTTTCTAGAAATGGAATAGTATGTTAGAAACTACATTCAATTTTATACAAATACTATTCTTTCATATTTTCCAAATTATGTTAATAACTTATTCAAATTTTTATGTCAAGTTGCCTAACTTTGTTTTTCTAAACTTTTATTGACACTTAAGGGCCTAGTTTGGACCCCCATGATCCTACACTGACCCACCACCCTTCAAGGTGTGTACCAATATTTTTCTTGCCCACATTACCTCATAATGACTCCATTACATGCTTCCATCCAAAATTTATCCCTCATTCCATACCTTTAATCCAATCCTTTGCATGACTCCATAAACCCCTTCTCACTACCCCTATCCATTCCATTATCTTTACCAATTTTCCTACCAATGTCTATGAGTGGGAACATGTTAGCTTTGGTCTATAAGAAGCATTTAGTCAATGGGGTAATATCTTTCACAAAGAGACACTTGAGTTCTCCATTCATATCCATACACATTCATTATCTTCCATCTCCACGAGCTTCCATTTCCATGAGCTTTCATATCCATTCATATCCACTAGCTTTCACATCCATCGATCTACCCTTGATTGTACACTTGGGGGCAATACTTTTCCATTCATATGATACTTTAACCTATTTTCATTTACACATCATATTCCTTCATTTATATTCCATGCTATCCACTTTATCCATCCACCTTTGATCTTGCATAAATTATTGGGGAAAAATAACAAGAACAAGTATCTAATGCATTCTTTATACCATGTGTGTCTTCCATCCTCTATATCTCATGTTTCCTTTCATATCCCTTTATCTTCCATATCCATGTCATTTCCTTATCACTTTTCATACTTATCCCTTGTCATACCTCTTCGCATGGGGGCATGTTACTACTTTGACATGTGATCTTTGGAGTCCTCCATAGGTCCTCTATTTATCCTTTGTATTTGACCAAATATTTTAGGTTCCCTTGTTATTGGTTCCCTCCATCCATACCATTCCATATCTTGATCCATCTATCTTCATCACCCATCTAGGGTCTATCCTTACATGTCCTATTATTAACCCATATCTTAGATCTCCATAGCATATCATTGATCCATATCCATCCATATCTCCTTTGGTTTTTATCTTTACTAAAAAATAAGTTCTTGTTTATCATTATCATTTACCTTTTTATTTATCATTGCATTATCATTGTTATGAGAAAGAAATTTAAACAAGGAATAAACTCTTTAACATTATAAAACATTGATCTTTAATGAAAATCATGAGCAAAGGATTCTTAAATAAATTTAACATCTAACATAGCTTAAGCCAAAACTTTAGTAATTTATCACAATCAAAATTATAAACTAAACAATCAAACTATTGTGTCTTGACAAATATATCTTTCCTAATCATACACCTACCTTGATCTTTCAAACAATCAAAAACTTGATTGTATCTTTTGGTAGAAGGTATTGTGGTTGTTGTCTTGTTCATCATGTTGTCTTTTTCCTTGTTGATCCTTATCATATGCATTATAATTTGTGTTTTTCATTATCATGATCTTGCATATTTATCATTATCATTTTGCATGCATGAGAGTTTGTGCCTTATCTTAAGTCATGTCTCTTATCTTGATCATTATCCTTATCTTTTTATATATTTTCTTTTCTTGTCACATTCTAAGGAAGCTTGAGGATCTCTACACCTTGTTGTGTATGAAGGAGAGTGAGGAGTGGGGCATGAGTCTGTCTTGTGTGTGTGTATAGAGTCAGTCCATTTGATGATGATTACAAAAATCATAAACAATAACAAAGAGTGATTCATTATGCTCTATGATGAAAAAAATGATCACTTCATAGCCTTTCTACTCCATTCATTTCCATATCCATCCTTTAATATGTTTCATGTTGTGGATGCATTGTTGATATGTGGTTTTCATTGATGCCAACACTATTAGCATTTGGTGTATTGAAGGCTATATATGTCGAGGATATTGAGAAAATTGTAAAAGAAAGTGTTCTAGGTTCCCAGTGGACTAAATGGTTTTTTTTAGAGTATCTAGATCATCTACCGAAATTTTCAGAGGTCTACATGTAGATTTGATCATGTTGTGGTCTGAGATTATTTATGTAGTCTCTATCAATGTTCTTGAGTGAAGATTGTGTGTTTCTATTAATTATAGTTGTTGTAGATGTTTCTCTATTGTTTCTTGGTGTTTTTGGATGTCTCTATATTGTTCTCTATCTTTATGATATGTCCACATTGTTCGGTGTGCTAGTGGTCAAAAACATTTCTCTGCATGTTTAGTTTTTCATGTCCTTGGCCGACATGATGGTGGTAATGTGTTGTGGATCCTTGAAAAGTAAAATCTGAATGTTTGGCGCACTCTTGAATATTGTTTCGGGTCGCATCATTTTTTTGGCCGATGGTGTTTAGATCCAGATTGAAAATTTAATTGTAAATTTTGACTGACATTGCAAATATGTTTTTTTTTTCTGGCCAACTAAGTTGTTGATGTATTCTCATGTTACGGATATATAAGAGTGATTGTTTCATTGGTCCAAAGTGTGCTTTGTATGTTGGGTGTGCTCCTATGTGTGTATGTGTGAATATCATTTGATTGCAAAGCAAAGTGTGAAGAAGTTGAGTGAAGTGTGAAGTAGTTTGAGTGAAAAGTGAAGGAGTTTTTTGTGCTTAACTAGAACTATAATTAGGCTTGTGTAGAAGCTATTTTCTTAGTTCAAACCCTCTAGATTTAATTGTAACGCCCCGCCATGCGAACCCCAAAGGAAAACAATACAATTTTTTTTTTTTAAAGTTAATAAAACATACATGTAATACACATTAATTCATAACATGAATTTCATTTAAATAGATTCATTAACACATACATCCCTTGGGGTACACAAAGAGTCATTACGCGACTTAGATCCATACAACAACAATAAAGAATAAACCCAAAGATATAAAGTAAACAATAACAAATATAACACATACATGAAAAATTCATTGATAAGAAACCATCTCTGTACATAAATACCACATATGCAAAATTAACTTAACGCATTGAATAACAACTGCCATGGCCAATTTCCACACAAAGATTAACATTACATTACAGTACAATGTTCAAGAAGTGCAATGATACAAAAGTGTTTCCAATCATGAATGAAAACCATACAACAAGATAACATTATGCACAATATAAATGGCTCCAAGACAGATACAACTCTGGAGTCACTACAACAACACCAATCTGTACCTCTCGATCCTTGACTAGGGACCCAATGGGGTGCTTAGCATGTTCCACCTGACCATGTGAGTCCGAAGACCCACCCCCCGTGCTAGGAGCTAACAAGAAAGAGACCTCAACCAAGAACATCCAACTAGGGAACCACAAGACTCAACGTCATACAAAAGTATCATAACACTCAAGGAATTACAAAGACATAATCAACCACATCCAAGAGTCAACACAATAACTTAAAGTCATAAGTCTCATCACATAAATCAAAGCAATGACCAGTAAACAAGTAGCCAAAGGATAATCATGATACACTTCCAAATCAAGCTGAATTAATAAATGAAATACAATTCCAGATTGCAATTAACAATACAATAACATCACATCATAGTACCATAAGGGTACAAGGTCAAAACCCAGACATCAACAAGATTTATACAAGACCATAGAATATACCATAGATAAAATAAGGTAAAACCATAAATCAATTCAGACAACTATGTTTCATCAATTCAAGACAAAGGACCACTTCCAGAGGATTTCCAAAGAAGCAACATCATAAGGAGTGTTAGAGGAGAGTGTCATCGCATGGCTTAACATGGATTCTCCAGACTACCTATTGCAAGGTGCCGCCTCCATCTACTGACGGATTATCCAGACAACCAAGTGCTAGGAGCTACCTCCATCTATGGTTATCCAGGCTACCTATCTCAAGGAACCGCCCCATAGGGTTGCTCATGCGGAACCATTATCTTTCGCAAAGACAAGGCAATGATCATGCCAACCACGGCCTTCTCAATCCCCTTTAGTCTGTGGTAGCACTCAAAGGCGGATGAGGCATCAATTATCTTTTTAATGTGATTCTACCCATCCCCTAGTTAATTATTTAAATTATCACTTATTAAATTCACTCTAATGAGGGCTATCTTGGCGCCCCTTTGTGCACCGACCACCCACTTAGAGCCACTCTCTCTAGACACTCAAAGCATAAAAACCAAACTCCAAGGGTTGTACAACATAACAACAACATTAGATCACAACAGAGAAACATGCGAGGCATTACCCATCTCGCTATAAACACATAATCAGGGTCTCAACAATTCCCATACAACCCTTTAAAGATCGTGATACCAAAACACTTGCCACATAAAGAGAGAACATCAATTGTCAATCATCTCAAGCCTCTGGAAGTCAAAAGAACGACAACCCACAAATGAGGGTAAAATGAAGCAATACAGTCCCAACAAAACTTAACATATGGAAATCTCCTTAACCAAAAGGACTCAAGCGGGCGACTAAAATAATAAGGATCCATCAAACTCATTTATAAATCAAATGTGGACTCAATGAATAAAATCACCTATGAAAACTAAACAACTCAAGAGATGCATCGAAACAAATTCATCATAACAATCACCAACAACTTCAATACGAACTAAATCAGAAATCCAAGGGAAACCTCTATTTTCTCCTCTTAGAATACCCATAACTTCAAAGAACTTTTCAATTTGACTCATTAACAACTCAAGCAGAACCGTCAATCATGACAAAGATAACATTAACCGATTTGCCACTTAGGTAAGGAGAAAAAGAAAACATATAGCAATGTAAATTAAATGAGAGAAAGTCCCTAACTCAAAATCAACTCACGAAAAGTCACATTGAAAGGATCTATCAAAACAATCCATAAAACCACTAATTCAAATACAATATATCCATTCATTCAATAAGAAGTAACTTGAAACCATCTAAAAGAACATTATTTTAATGATCAATCATTTCCATCATTTAAGGATATCACAATATTGCAAAGTGAAGATATAATCTGATGTTATTAAGCCATAAGACACTAATTCTCAAGCATACTCTTCCAAACACAAATTAAAACAATCATGAACAATAATATGAGTTCCCAATTTGCACACATAATTCCATACAAGGAAACCATCAAACACATCAACCTTGAAGAACAATATCTTAAAACACTTACAATGAACAGGCCATCAAGACATCTCCATAAATATCCCATAAACCAAACACTTATAATAATTCATACAACTACAACAACAATGCTCTAAATTTTATTATCCACCAATACTCTCATAATAAAATTCACAATTGAACTTGATATTGTTTAAATGCAAGGAGGTTATGACAATAGACTCGACAAGGTCCACAAACCAAACACCTTAGACAAAACAATACTCTAGTAACCAATACACCCATGACATCATCATATGCCGAAAAATCATCTCATTATATATCTATCAAGGGAATTCCCATGTATTAACTTAGAATAGTCTAATTTAACGTATTTAATCACATCTTACAATTTTACGAAGTTTAAAAGTAAATAACTCAATTTCTCCTAATTAAGTTTCATGCTTAAAATATTTCTCTTAAAATAATACTTTAATAAATATAATATTTAATTACTTATAAATTGAAATATGATATCCATTTATCCTAACCCACTACTAATATAAACTACAACATTTCGTAACCGAGATTGAACATTTTTTTTTTAGAAAAATCATTCACTAAAAAAAACATTTCTTCAACATAACTTTAACACAATAAATTATCTAAGAAGGCCAAAAATATTCTTTTCTCATATGAATTTAAAATAATTTTCACATAATAAACACATAGAATGTATCATCTTATTTTTTATTTATTTTTAATTATCTCTAATTTCCTTTATAAGAATAAAGCCAACTATAACTTAATTTCCAAATTTAGTAGATCTAAACTCCTACGTATCTAACCTAATGTGTTAACCTTTCCTTAAGCAATTTTCCAATCTTTTAAATTACTATATACATCTTTGATAAAAAAAAATCACTATTCCCTTAGCCTAATTCCTCCACAAGTCACTTTAAATCAAACTCATCATTTATCATTACCTAAATCAGTAAGGCTGAACGTTAGATTTACATCTCTAACTAACATAAATTATGAATATCAGAAAACTTTTAAGGAAATATAAACAAATACACTTTTGCACAACACAATTCCCATCAATACACTATTTGTGAGCTTAAACCCTAAACTTTAAATTTTTAACAGGACCATTTGAGCTTTAGTAAACTAAAAATATAAGAATATGAATTGTGTGACTGGCTCAATCAAATCAGGAGGATTATTTCTTCTGAAGGCCTCATTAAAGGATTAATCAAATAGAAGAGAACTATTTTATAGCAAGATTGGTTCGGGTTCTCTACTCGCTTCATTTAATTCTTCCCTGAGTTTCCTTAACGGAAAATTAAGATATCTGGCTATTACATATTTTGGTGGATATCTACATCAGAATCTAAATTTCTTATTCGTACACATCTAGGAAAGCAAATTACATCACATCTTTTCTTTGCCTCTACTAAAAATAAAGTAATCCATATAAGGAAGCAATCCGTAAAGTAACTAGCTTAGTCATCTAATTTAATCGAGAACCTGGTGCTTGATTTACCATTTGAAAAAAAAAAAATTAAAGATCTATCCTCCTTTTCTTTTCCCACCGCTGCGAGGATGAAGACTGGTGGCCAGGCATTCGCAACAAAACGCCAATCCCTCTCTTTGCAGGTTGCTAACTATGTTAGAAAGTGAATATTGGAATTTGGAAATATCGCCATCTACTTGCATTATTATCAAATGTTTTCCTTAAAACTAAAGGGAAGGAGACAGGCGAAGTGCAAATACGTGACTTAAAAAAAAGAAGAATTAATGTACCACTTTTTGTTTTGAACTGGATGCATTTCTGATTAGAGGCGAGTTTCTAGAGATGCACACAAGATTGAAGTTTGGAAATTAAACTTTACCACGACCAAAGGGAAGCTCTTTATTTATTTTTTTTGAATATGACAATCTTATTTCAAATGCTGCAACTATGACAGATTGTCCGAGGGATCAAGCAGGTTATTAGAAACCATTTAAATTTTCTATTATTGTTCAAGAGCCATAGCTGTGACAGGGTGACAATAAAATCAAAAAGATTATTTAAACCTCTAAACTTCCTATTATGCCTAGGTGCCACGACAGAGATAGATTGACAATAATATCAGAGAGATTATTTAATTTACTACATCTTTACGAGGCTAAAAGCTGCGGCTATGATGGGTTACCAATGGTTTCAGGGAGACTATTTAATTCGGTACAAAGCCTTGTCTATAAGGAAAATTCCAGAGCCTCTGGGACTAGTCAGAGCTAAACCAAACACATAAAACACACACAAATTCGACCTTTGCTCTAGATAAATAATGACAGAAGATAGCATAGCATGCAATTACAGCAAATGGAGACAGAGAAACCCTAGACTATGGGATCCATTTCGCCTAGACCTATTTTTTTTTTATTTTTCCCTAATTATAAATTATTCCAGCATCTCATAATCTATTATGATCTTTACTACCCACAAACTTTACAAACACAAAGGATTCTAATCAAAGGGTGTCACTATGTCACAAAAACTTTAAGAGTCAACCCACATTTTCTGCCCATTTACACAAAAGGCTACTCTAATAAACATATTACAATCAAAAGCCTGGCTACAAACAATGCATGTATAGATCACAATTGGAAAGTCCATATAGATAGTCTTTGGATTCGGCACAAAAATTTGGTTACTACTAATCCTCAAAATTTACAGGCTGCAAATTGGCATGCAAATGATATAAAAATTGAATTGACACTTCAAATACAATTGAATACGCAGATTGAAATTGTATTCTTTGTAGACTTCACCGTGTAGGCAAACATACCTGTCTCTAAAGCTTTGAAGGGTGCAGAAAACCCTACTTTGATAAATTAAATTCCGACTTCAAAGCAGCCCCAGTAACGGAGTCCCCCGCATCTTTCCCTCGCTCATCCTTCATCATCCCCCTTATTTTCTTTCTTGGTTAGTTACCATCAAGAACGAATTCCTCACCTTTTTGGTATCTCCCAACAAGAAACCGTTCAATTTCCAAAAGTTATGATTGAAATCCAGCCGCTACCCTTATTTATCATTTTTATAATTGACTCTTTAATATATGAACCAAATATTTAATAATTTAATCTTTCTTTTAGTTACAATAGCATATATTTATTTTGAATAAATATTTTTACCTTAATTTATTTAAACTTAAGTACAATTTTAATATTTAATCCTCTTTAATATTTTCTCACTTTTAAATTTATTAATTGAATTTAATCATTAAATGATAATTATCCTTCCTTATCTAATCCGATTATTTTAAATAACTAACTCCCAAAGATAATTCAATTAATATTTATTATTGAACCTAATTCCAAATAAACAAATAAGCTTACAATTAAATTAGCTTTATTACTTAAATCCAAGCATATTATTAGTGTTATCTCATAATCTTAAAATTAAATTAAATAATAAAATCACTACATCGACATGCCATTACCAACAACTAATAACACTTTTAACAAAGGAACATGACATGACCAACCAACAATAACTTACTTGACGTCAACAACGTCCGAAACGGAGGGTACTACATTAATCCAATTTTGTATTTTTGGGAAGTGAGCCACTTTTATAACTGAGCAATGAGCTCTAGGTAGTGTGCCTAAATGCATGTGCATTCCCTTTTATTGTTCTCATTATACTTTTAACAGGGTATAATATTGTGGACTAACATCCACCATGGTTTTTCCCCTAACAGGGTTTCCACGTGAAAAATATTGGTGTTCTTTATCTCTCTGATGTGTTAATTGCTTATGGTTAATTTCTTATTTATGAAATATGAGATTAAGTTAAGCAAATTTTGAAAAGTTTATTATTTTGCGACAACTGATTCACCCCCCTCTCAGTTGTCTGTCCCTATTTTTCCAACAATTGGTATTAGAGCAAGTTCCTTTGAAGGATTCTAAAAGCTTGAGGTGATCCGAGATGGAAACATACAAGAAGGACATTCCTAGATTTGATGGAATTAACTACTCAAGTGTGGAAAGTCAAGATGCAATGTCACCTAAGGTGTATTGGTGAAGCTTTCTGGAAGATTACAAAATATCCATATGTTATTCCTTAGAATGGTCCCTCCACTACTGATGAGATCGAAGAAACTGAAAACAATATCAGGGCTATTGAAGCTTTGGTAGTACTTTGATAGATTTGGAGATGGAAAATGTGATAGGACTATAGACAGCTCATGAGATTTGGATGAAGCTAGAAACTTTTTGTGAAGGAGATGCATAGGTAAAGATGGCTAAGCTACAAAGTTTGAAAGGCAACTATGAGAATTTGAAGATGGGTGAAGATGAAAATATCACTTCTTTTATGCAAAGAGTAAATGAAATAGTGATGGGTATTAGATGTACCAGTGGTTCTTCGGATGAGGATGAAATTGTGGCTAAGATACTCAAATCCTTGCCTCCCTCCTACAAAGTGAAGGCTCACGCTATTGAAGAACTCGGATCAGCAACAAAGATGATAACAGACACACTGGTTAGTAAGCTTCCTACTTTTGAATTAAGTGAATTTGGTGAATCTATTCTGAAGATTGAATTTGTATTCAAGGATACTGTATCCAAAAGTAACAAGCAAAGATATGGTTCAGCAGAGTATTCCAGAAAGATATCCAAGTATGATGAACTGAAATAGTTTGAAGATAAAGAAAGAGAGGTAGAAGAATTGGAAGCACTAATTGTACAGAAAGAAAGTAGAGGAAAAGGTAAGTATGAAGGAGTGTTGCCTATTAAATTTTTTCTTGCAACAAAATAGGTCATTTTGCATCAAGATGTCTTGAAAGAGTTCCTAGATCTAAGCCTAAAAATTCTATATTCCAAAAGAAATGTTACTTTGTTGAAGGAGTGGTTGATGATGAGTTTGATAAAGATAATGGAAATGAAGATGAATGGTTTTTCATTGCTATCATTGAAAGTAGTCCCATGGCTACCAAATCTGCTAAAGATGAGAAAGCTCTTGCAGCCCAAGTTGAAGAAAAAGATGAGTGGGTTATTGACAATGGATGCTCACATCATATGACTAGTGATAAAAACAAATTTGTCAGTCTAGAGAAGTATGATGGTGGTGTTGTAAGATTTGGAGACAATAATGCTGGTATGATTCGTGGTAGAGGTTCTATTTTCCTTGGTGGTAAGGATAACACTGATGATGTTCTTTATGTTGAAGGCCTGAAGCATAATATTTTGAGTGTTGGATAGATGGTGGACAAAGGATATGATCTACAATTCAAAGATGGAAGATGCAAGATACATGGAAGTTGTGGCAATATGATTGCTATAGGTAGAAAGACAAAAGGTAACATTTTTCACCTAAATTCTGCTAGTGGGAGTTGTTTAATTGCTCAAGTAGATGAAAGTTGGTATGGCATAGGAGGTTGTGTCATGTAAATTTTGATAGCATGGTCAAGATAAGTTCCACTCAAGCAATAAGAGATCTACCTAAGTTAGTGAAGCCTACTAACACAATTTGTAAGGAGTTTAAGATGGGTAAAAAGACCAGAGTCTCCTTCCAGAGCAAATAGTTTCATTCAAATGATTTGTTGGAGCTGCTACATACTGACCTCTGTGGTCCCTCTAGAGTCAGAATTATTCATGGAGAAAGGTACTTTATGTTGATTATTGATGATTACTATAGAATTATATGGGTTTCCTTCTTAAGAGAAAAATGTGAAGCATTGGAAAAGTTAAAAAGTTTCAAGGCTATAGTAGAGAATAAGAAAGGTATGAAAATCAAGTTTATGAGAACTCACATAGGTGGTGAGTTCACCTCCAGGGAGTTCAACTTTTTTTGTGAAGAACATGGAATCAGAAGACAATTATCTGCTCCTTGAACCCCTCAACAGAATGGAGTTGCAAAGAGAAAGAATAGAACAATTTTGGATGCTACTAGAACAATGATGATAGAAGGAAATGTGCCCCATATCTATTGGAGTGAAATTGTAAGTACTATTTTGTATACTTTAAACTAGGTAAATGTTAATGGTAATTCTGGGAAGACCCCTTTTGAGCTATGGTTTGGTTATAAGCCTACTATTAAATATTTCAAGATCTTTGGAAGCAGATGTTGTATCAAGAGAGATGGTGATATAGGAAAGTTTGATGCAAGAAGTGATGAAGGAATCTTTTTAGGCTACTCTACTAAAATCAAGGCCTACCGGTGCTATAAAAAAATACTGAGAAAGATGATTGAGAGTGCAAATGTTAGAGTTGATGAGGACTCTGCCAAATCATCCAAATATTATGGTTATGATTCAGATGAAGATAATACAAGCCAAGGGAAGAATTTTTAGACACAAAACCAACTTCAGATTATTCCATATGTTCCAATATAGCAACCTCAATTCATTCTGATAAATCAAGTAAGTCAAGAAGCAAAGACAAGTGTAAGTGTAGAAGAAATATCAAAAGAACTAGAAGCTTATGGAATTCCCAAAACTCCAAGGTATGTAAAGCTAAATCATTTTGAAAGTCAAATTATACAAGATAAGAATAAAGGAGAAAGATTGTAGGAGAGTATTGCCCAATTTCCAAAATTGAACCTAAAAATGTCATTGAAGCCTGCCAAGATGAACACTAGATGGAAGCTATGAAGGAAGACTTGACACAAATTGAAAAGAATGACACGTGGACACTAGTTCTTAGGCCTAAAGAAAAAAAATGTGATTGGTACTAAATGGGTGTTTTAGAACAAGCTGAGTGAACAAGGTGAAGTGGTCCAGAATAAAGCAAGACTGGTATGTAAAGGGTATTCTCAATTGGAAGGTGTTTATTTTGAAGAAAATTTTGCCCCTATTGCCAGAATTGAAGCTATTAGATTATTTCTTGCTTATGCTGCATACAAGAACTATAAAGTCTATCAAATGGATGTGAAGTTGGCATTTCTAAATGGAGAACTAGAAGAAGTATACATTGAATAGCCAGATGGATTTCAACTAATTGACAAGGAAGATATGGTTTTCCACTTGAAGAAAGCTCTATATGGACTTAAGCAAGCCC
>VDFB02000002.1:5169360-5231800 GCA_007258455.2 Sequoia sempervirens
TAAATTTTAGGATTGTGAATAGTGAAAATGAGGCCATCCCTATGCAAATGTGGACATACATTTGGGATCATAATTGCTCCAATTCCAACTACATCTTGTTTTCCAATGTTGTAAGAAATGGTATCTTAGAGTCATTGGGTGTGGCACCTAGATTCAGACTTTCTCTAGAGATCAGAATGTTATGTTCCCAAAGGATATGTCAGGCTCTACAGCAACACATAATTGGGCCAGCTGGTTTCTACATTTAGAATATACTTTTATCATGGTTTATGGAGCTAAAGTGGCACCCCATTGTTTACCCTTGTATGTATAAGACAAATTGGCTCTCATGGAGCTCATGTGGAAAATGGAGGTTATGGATTATGAAATGTTTAGAAAGGATAGAAAGGGCTCTTTGGTATATCCCCAATGTTCTTTTGCTTATTTTAAGGTCACTGCCCTCAAAGGGTATGATAAATTGGGAATTATGGTGAATAATCTCAGAATGACTATAGATGAGGTCATATTTTTTGATCCAAAAGGATTTGTGGTAGGGAAAAGAAGACAAAAGAACTTAGGCATCATACATCATGATTTTTTCTATAAAAATGATGTACTAAGGAATTTGACAAGTGATGAGGAGAAGATTATGAAAAATAATTCCTTCTACATCAGCCCATATAGTGAAATTGCAAACCCCTTGGAGAGGGCCTTTACTATGGTAAGGAATTGTCAGTCTGGTGGATTTAAAGTAAAAGCAAAGGAGGTTGTAGATAGATCCCAGGTCCTCTTAGAGAAACAATGAAAAAAATAGGCTATGGATATCCCAAAATGGCTTGAAGATGTGTAGGGGGTCAAGGAAGAACAAGTGGTAGAACATGTGCCAGGAAATGAGGAAATTGAGCAGAAATTTCCCCTTCCTCATATTGAGGAGACTGATAGTACAGATGTTCCTCTTGATAGGATTGTCCAATGGCAATATGATAGAGAAAATGATGATGGTCCAAAGAGTTTCAAGAGTTTATGATTCAATAGTGGAGTAAGGAAATAAAAGAGAAACCAGAAGCAACTCGGGTCAATGTTGAACCTTCTCATTGGGAGGAAGCTAAAACTACAACCATTACTCCTACTGAAGCTTGAATAATTGTTAAAGATAGTGGAATCATGTTATTACCAGGATGAACTATCACAACTACCATAGCATATGACGCAATTAGAAGAGATCCTCAAGCTTTGATATCTAAAGATCAGTTTGAGAATAAAGTATTTGGTTCTATATATATTCCAAAACTACATACCCTTGAAATTTGGTCTATGACACCTAATACTAGCAAACATGAAGTTGCTAGGCCTATTGAGGAAGTCATTGGTTCACTAGTGGTCAAAAGAGCTACTAACATAACTCCAATCCAGGAAGCTAAATTAACTACACATGTTGCAATGCTTAGTGTGGACACTGCACATATTTCTCAAAATAAATATGAATCTTTAGTCAAAGAATGTAATAAGGCTTTGAATGAATTGAGTTGAATGGGAGATACCATTCAAGCTACCCAAAATACAATGACTCGGCCTTCTTCCTCTTCTTCATTTGATATGTCTACATAAGATAGGGAAAATTTGGCCCTCATAATTAACGATTTGAGAGGAAAGTTAACTACTGTAGAGGAAAATGTCAAGCAGGCCAAATTAGAGATAGTTAGGGTGGCCAATGAAATTTTTAGAGATGTACTTAAGCATAGGGTTACCAAGTTGGTCCATAGGGCTAATGATGTATGGGCCACATATAAACACATTCATGAAGCAAATACAAAATATCTGCAAGTACATGATGCCTTTAGGAATGAGTGGAATAATTGGATTGCTAGGGAAAGTTCTTTGAAATAAATGATGCCAAAAATAAAGGAGGATCCTGAGGCACCCACACATATTCCTAACATCTTGAATACTATTGAATCAATAAATGAGGTAACTACTTTCCATGGAAAGTTGGGAATACAACACCAAAGCAAGTTGAAAATATTCAAGGAAATGGAGGATCGTGGCATGCCTCAAATATTGAATTTAAAAGGTGAATTACATCCATTTGAAACCTAGAAGGAAGATTTGGGAGGGTTGTTTGAAGTGGCTATGATGTATTTTTTTGTCACCGATTATATCTTGTTCAATTCAAATATTGATATGATGGTGGAGATTGAAACAAAGATGGATATATTTGTTAAGGAAGCCAATATTTTAATTGATGCAAGGTACTCCTAGTATACTACTAAGGTGGAGGATTTATTGAATGTTAAATGTCCCACTGAAGAAGAATACAATATTTGGTTGGAGAGATATACAAAATGAATAAGAAGAATAATGGATAGGAGGAGAATAATACATAGCCTGAAAACAATACAGATTAGGCTTTTGATGTAACATGGTAAAATATTATTCTATCCTTAAAACTCAAAGTGATTAGCATGTGGTTATAATGTAGATTAACACATTTTGACCTTTTGTTACTTTCTGTGCCTTCCTTCATAAGTTTTGTTGTTTTGATTTTCTTATAGTTGGAATTTTGAGCACATGGAGAATATTTATAACTATTGTAACAAAATAATCATGTCTTTTAAGGTCGGACCTATTTTCCATAGAGAGATGAGGATAATTATGTTTATTTTCTCCACCTGAAGACTCAAGCGTAACTAGGAAGGAAATATTGTTGCGAGTGGTCCTATGAGATCATGACATATGTGCTATCTGGTTTGAGGCTTGTTTTTCTCCTTCATCTCTATAAGAAGGAATTCAGGACCAAAAGCACAAGAGTTAGAAAATTTTGAGTTGATATTGTCAGTGTTATCAAGAAAAATACGAAGCAAGTTTTGGAGTCTTTGTTTTAAGTTTATTTTGGAGTTCATACTTATGCATGTAAGACTGATAAATGGTATAGCATTTTATAATACAAATTAATATTAGTTTCATGGTTATTCTCTCTCCTTGTATGTGTGTTATGAGTTATGATTGAAAGTAGTCAAGGATTTATTTCCCTTGTCTCTTTCATTATCTGATGGATGTTCAGTTCCATTTTTTCCTATCGATTCAATGAATTGATGCAAATGCTTATATGAGAGTGATAACTTCTAATTACTATGTGCTAGGATATTTGTAAGAAGTGATCATCCTAAAAGTCACAGAGAAATTTTTTAATGCAAGATTTCATGGGATTATATTTGTTATTATTTGAATTGTTATCAGGTTATGTCAAAGGGTAACGACTTCGTGCTCTAGATTAGGACAGTGGTTCATGTGGGATATTAATGTTACATTTACAATGTTGATTCATTAACTACTAAATCTTTTAACCATAAAATTTGAAGAGGAACACTATTGTTATTCATTCTTTTAGGTGTCTACTCTCTCATATTCAGCTCATATAACATTAACATAATAAGTTATCAACTTATTTAATGTTACTATTAAGTGGTATCATGAGAGGTATTTGTTATTAACAATGTATTTGATTTTAAGTATGAAAGGTCTTTAGGTATACATTATGGGATCACCCTCCCAGGTTTCACAGAGCCCAAATATTAGGAATAGAAGTTTAGCAACTTCAATTTGTTTGTTGGCCAATCCCTTTAGTATTACCGATAATTGGAAATGGAAAAATCCATAGGTATTTCTAGAGATCAGTTTGGTTCTTAAAAAATAACCAAAACCACCATTGAAACTTATACCCAAGTCGTGTCAACCTACAACTCATCCTTTTCCTCCATTGACAAGGGAAACTAAAATTTCTTCCATGTTCAAGCAACACCCATCCATATCCATATCTCATGCACTTCACATCCTAGTCAACCCATCATCAAGTACAATAGGTCCATCAAAATATCACCAAAGAACACCATCAAAAGAAAACCAAATGCAACCCTCAAAGGAACACCAAAATTCAACTTCAAAGGAATACAAGAATTGATGCAAAATCCTATTTCACAAAATGTTAGTCCTAGTCTTCTAGCTCTGCCCACTTTCACCTCATCCATCCCATGTTTATCCACCTCACCCATTTCATGTTTTCCCACTTGCATAACACCTATAGAAATTCAACCATGCCACTCAATTGACCTCATTGATCCAAAGAATGACATCATATATCCCCTTTATGTCAAGATCAAAGAACCTATTGGCACTTTCAAATTTTGCAAATTTGAGATGCCCATTTCAAAATTCTGCCTCTGCACTTACAAAAGTGCACCTAATGAATATGTCTGAATGACCTACTTTGGAGGGTCATAATTTGATGCCCATTGATTTTTGTGAAAAATACCTTTGTAGAAATACTCATGTGTCCTATATGAACATGCATATCAATTTTCAGCTTCCCACGATAAGTTTTATCAGGGTTTCAAAAAGTGAAGCTAGAGGGTTTTGTCACTTTTTTGCAGTTTGGTAACTTTCATTTCTGCAAAGTTGCCTCCCATTTGAGCTTTCATTTTGCAACTAGTTGATCATCAAGAGAAAAAAAAATTTGTTCTACATTATCTATGCCAATATGAGCTCACATGTCAATTTTCAAAACTTCACGAGTTGATTTGCTATTTATAGCAGATCAAAACCAAATGGAATTTCTTGAGTTTTTCACTAAAACCTTTATGAGAAGCCAACTTCGAGTGTCAATAACTTTTGATGGGAGATGTTTCAAGCCAATACCTCTTGTACACATGCTCACTATACCAAAATTTTCTACTGTGTCTAGTGGCAGATCGCCAAGAGCTGATTTGATATTTTTGCAACGAGCTGATTTCATCAGTTTCAATTGATTCAGAACAACTGTTTATTCCAAAATGTTTGAGTAAAATTTGAAAGTGCATAATTTTTTCCTCATGATTGATTTCTCTGATCCATCTATTCCATTACATTCTTGGGTTTGATGTCTACAAGCTTGCAAGTTTTTATAGCTTCAGAAGGTCATTTGCCAAGTTTTCAAGGCTGATTCTCAAGCCAACTTGGCCAATTTTCACCATTCTGCAAAAGTGCCTGAAAGCAAGTTTTAGTGAAAACCCAGTTCATGTTTTCACTCCAGAAGCACTCAGAAGCTGTCTTAGATGAATTTGAGCATGAAATTTGTTTGAAAATGATTTTTTTTAGCCAGACCCACATGAGGACCCAAGATGCTTTGCACGAAAGTGAATTTCTGGGTGTTGCATTATGGCAATCACTTCAAGTAAACTGATTTGAAGAGGTCAACATATAGGGGTGCACAATCATAATTACCTTCAAAGGTTTGAATACAGAGCAGGTCCTACCTTTTACTTTAGTATGAAGTTTAAGGAATGAGCATAGGTGATGTTTCATAAAACAACCTTTTAGGAGGTAATGGGGCAACCATAGTGGTTTGATGAGTTGCAAATGCTATTTCCAAATATATATATATATATATATATATATATATATATATATGTTTAATTAAGGTAGAATGATGGGTGATATGTAGAGATCATCTTAAGTCAAGTGAAATTTTGCTTAATCCTAAAGGGTTGGTGAAATTGGATAGAGCCACAATATTTTAAGTCTTAATATGTTGTTAGAGGAACTGCAAGACATTGAAATAGTAGTCTTTTTGAATGAAGACTTTGTTTAGGTGAACTGAGGATGTGGAAACATGAGAAATAGAGTGTATAAAGGTGGTGCCTAGCTTGAGTTATTACAGGGGATCAAGAAACAAACTTTTACTGAGATTCTCAAATCAAAACAAGTTTTGAAGCTTTCAAAGTCCCAGGCTGAACATAACCAATTTGATGCTACAAGGTAAAAGTTCATGCGCCTATGAGAAGCTGCTATGTAGTGCACCTCAGATGATTTGAGTTGTTTTGATAACCTTTTCTCTCAGAAGGTGGAATCATTTTTCAGCTCTTTATAATGAAATAAAGAATCAACCAAATGAGAACAAAACAAATGATTTGGAGAAAATTAAAAAATGCATTACTAGAATAGCTGTGCAAAATAAAACACACCCAATGTATCATTTCAGGAAAGGCTACTAGATATAGAATTTCCTAAAGGGGAAGAAGATGAGCTGGAGGGAGCTAGAATAAAATGGTAGACCTTCACGCAATTTGAGTGCGCTGAGGAAGGATCTAAAAAACCATTCATATAAGTGGCTCAGTGTATTGACTATTTAAATGGGGAATGTGTAAAAAGGAATGACAAGAGATTAATTTCGTGTGAGAAAATACAAGCATGCAGCCAAAGGTTACATGAAGCAGATTTATTTAAAATATTTGAAACTTTTGAGTAAATGTAACTAATTCCAACCTGAATATTTACAAAAGAATATTTTGAAAGGTCGTAGAAATTTTTTAACAAACGTGATCAGCTAGTTTTCATACGCATTGAAATAAGAGAGTTTTGAAACAAGGAGAAAATTTCAAGAAAAAGCAATGCAGGCACCGACACTTGAGTATTGCAGGGTATGCACAAATTCCAAGCATTCTCAATAGTAGAAGGAGATTTTCCAAGGAACGACTTGGAGCAGAGGAAATACCTCTTGAAAAGTAGCAAATAGAAAGTGACATGTTGAATATTCTTTAGAAACCTTCAAGCTAGCACAAATTGGCATATGTAAAGATTAATGGAATGCTATCCTACAAGCTCTGAGGATAGATGCAAGAGATTTTAAAATGGGCAGAGATGAATTAAGATTGAGGCGCCATCGAAAAGGGGAGTTTTTTATGTAGAAGGAAACCTTTGCTAGCTATAGGAGAAAATGCCTTTATGCTTGATACTTGTAGAGCACCCACAGCCACAATGCCATGAAAGGTGTTTGATATAAACATAGGGTGATGTGCAGGAATCACCAATAGTGAGAAGAGATTCAAAGAGTAGCCAACACTTCTTTGAGGGCTTGCAAGTAGTTTATGGGGCTGCCATCATTTCTAGCGATGAAAATAGAGGAAACCTGCCACAATGGAAAAGTAGAAGTTATAGATTAGATGAATGTGGTTGTAATACAATGAAAAGAGGATTAGGGAAAAATCTAACATAGAAGATGCAAGATGAGATTGATGGCAGAAAAAATGAAGATGCAATCCAGCCAAATCTCAACGGTTCCCCGCCAAATCAAAATCAAAAGGTGCTCACTTTTTATTTATCGTGAGATAGCGAGCTACTACCACGTGTATGGTGGTCCCGACAAGAACTAATGAAGGCTGAATAGTTTAATATTTTAAAAGGTCTCCATTTTTTCTTTCAGAAGGAAAAATAATTAAAGCGAACACATGGCCCGATGGAGTATATCATTTTAAAGATGAAAGGGGAAAATATTTGGTGGGCATGGGATAAATTTTTGTTGATCAGGTGAGGTTCGTGCATCAGGTTCAACATTAAATGAATTTTTTAAAAGGTAGAAAGTAACGATAAAACATTTAAATTTTTTAAATTTTTTGATGAAATAAAATAGCCCAATGAGAATTAATGAATGGTGGACCGAGGGTATTATAAGTGCACGGGTAAACCAAGGTATAGGCCATTATTATATTTGTTGAGGGTAAAATGTTGTTGCCTTTGTGAATAAATATTTCAGGTGCAATATTTTAGTGAAATTGCATGGGAGAGAAGTGAGGTGTCATTTAAATATGGAGATGAATTTTGTATGTGGTTCCATGAGTCCCTTTATAAGGTGAAATGTTTTATATTGTTGGGAGATAAATGTGAGCAGAAATATTAAAGTATGAGACTCTAATATTTGGAAGTGAATAAAAGTAATGTGCAACAAATGTAAGGGGAAAAATAGAATTTTCACAGGCAAAGAGGCATTTTTCACACAGCAGGTAGAATCAAATGGAATTCTATCACATGGGCATATTTTATGTTGAAGAACAACTAACAGCAAAGGAAAATGAAAAGGAAAATTCAGTTGGAGGACAGAGGAGAGGTGCTTTGAGTAGTTTATTGATCGATGGTGAATTGAGATTCTAGATGGCATCTCCGGATCAGCTTTGAGGCTTCTTCTGAATCTTCTCTTCTTCTATTTCTTCTCTTCTCTTCTCATTATTCAGCTAGAGATTAAGTTTAGGTTTTGGGGTTTTGTTTGAGGTTGGGGTAGATAGAGAATTCTAAATTCTATGTCATATTGAGTCTGTAAGTCGTAATTGCTGATTTTATGAGCAAATACAACCAGTTTGTGCAAATAAACCATGAATGTCTTCAAATTTTTTTCACATTCATGAATATCTTCAAATTGTCTCCATACTTGTACAATTTGATCATATGAATTCAATAATACAAATTATCTTTAAGTTTTTCATCTCAAATTTCATGAGATTGTGTTATTTGTTTATGGGTCCATTTCAAAGAAATGGTTAAATACTTTGAGAAGATAACAGTGATTTCAAGTATGCAGGTTGGATTGGGTAAGGAGAGTTTGATTGATAATAGGAGTGGGATTGTTGGTGTAAGGAACTAATAGTTCATGCAAGGCATTAACAATTTAAATCCACTGGTTGAATGTCATTTGTTGATGAATTCTTTTTATTTGTTTGACTCCATGGCCTAGAATTAGGCACTGATTTATCTTGCAACTTAGTGCATCTCAAAAACATTTTATAAATTTTCAAAATAATTTTAAGTCCCTATGTGTTATAGTGTTGTGGTTATCTCATGCTCCAAATAGTTGATATTACTAATGAACAACCAATTCTATTCAGTATTATCCTATTATGTTGAGCTATTAAATGAGATTATCTATTGTTGTTAAGGGATCACCCTCCTGGGTCTTGTAGAGCCCAAAGTGTTGGAGGTCTTTAAAATCCTCATCAGTTGGTCTAGGTCCTTTGAGCTGTCCTTGATTGGAATTGGAAATTCCATAGGTAAATTAGAAGACCAACCTGGTTACAGTAAAAGAAACCAACAAAATGGCAACTCTATTGGGGACAACTCTGAATCTCCAAGTGCAGACTGCTTAGTTAGAGAGTCATATTATTGTTTTCCATTTTGAGTTTAGTTCAAATGTTGAATGATCTCAAGCCTGGAGAAAGATAATTGTTGCAGTGAACCTGATTGATTTCAAGATCTGTGGTACTCTGCTGGTGGAAGGAACTCAAAAATAAATTTGCATGTGAAAGAACTTCTTGTTGTTCGAAGTTCAGTTCTCTAAGAAAAGAGGTGGAAATTTTTTTAGAAGAAATTGTTGAAGATTTAAAGAATATAGTTCCAGATCTACAATATTTCCAGAACAATTTGTAGCAGCTACAATGTTTCCACGTATTTTTCACATATTTGAACATCTTAGAGAGAAATTGTGGTTCCCTATTGAGTGATTTAGCACTAATTAAGGGAAAGGATAATAAATTCAAGTTAGCACCCTTCCATTTACTAGATCTGTTGAATGTAATTGCAAGTTCCATTGAAAGGTTTTGTCTAGTGCTCAAATATTTCATAATTTAGATCATTAGAATGCATTTTTGTATCTTAGAGATTTCCATCCATTTGCATTGTCAGCAATTGTTATTGTAATCCTTTATTTGTTCATGGTCATGTTTATGCACAATTAATGAGTCCTGATTTGTAAGAATACCCATGGATTATCAAGGTAAAATAGTCATACCTGTAAATACCTTGGTTTGGCTTGTTAATAAATGTCAAAAGTATAATGATATTCAAGCATCTAATACCCCAAAGTGTAAGAACCCAAGAGTTAATAAGCCTAGGTTCAGTCTTGAAAGAAGGCCTGAAGAAATGGATGAAAGACACCAAATGTTTCCACAAGCCTAGTTAAGAGACCATCAAACTGTTTCTACTTGTCAAGTTGTTGTACCTTATGTCAATTCCTTTGACCCATTGTATGCTCAGTTAGATTTTTCATGGTTTGATTACAAAATTCAAAGTATTCCAACTTAAGACTACAAGAAGATGTTGAGATTTGATGGATATAATGTTTGTGAAGGAAGTGCACATGTCAAAAGCTTTTCCAGCTTCATTGAGAAACATTCATTTGAATATCAGGATATGTGGATGAGATTCTTTGTTAGATCCCTTGAAGCAAGAGCTCGGGATTTGTATTTGAGTTTTCCTAAGAAGTCATTTCCTTGCTGGGATGAATTAGTGAATGCTTATAGAAAAGAGTTTGCAAGAGATCCCTATGAACGTGTCATAAGGTTAAAGTAGATCAAGAAACAAGATGAAGAGTCAAGTGTTGATTTCATTCATAGATTTGTTGTTGCCTTGTCACTAATCCTAGACAATTTTAGACCTAGCACATCATATTGTATTCATATGTATTTTGAAGCTTATGAAGAAGGATCTAGTGCATTGTTAAAAGAGTTTGAAATATTGAGTATGCAAATGGCTTACATAGTCTTGGACAGTTTGGAGAAGCAAAGGAATGAATATATGCAAAGCTTGTTATCTTCAATTGTTAGTAAACATGTTGATGAAATAAGCAACTATGTGAATGCGAATGATCAAAGGTCTTCAAACAGGTGCATAGTTGAGAAGGTAGAAGATGAAAAAAATGCATCATCAGATGATGAGAAAGTTGTTAATGAACAACTTATAGAAGAAGTATACCAAACTGACAATCAGTAGCCGAGTCTTCCAAGCCACAAACATGATGAAGGATATCAGTTGGACTTATTCTTTGAAGAAGAGAAGTGCAATCAGCAATGTTGTAATACAAATGACCATGCCAATCTTACAAGGGTTGAATGTAGCTTTGGTATAAATCTCCATGATGAGACATTTGAATTTGCTGACTTAGGGAATTCTCTTGAGTACATCAGTTTACCAGCTACAAGTGACAGAGTATGTGATGAACTTTAGTTTGAAAGATCAACTGCAAGCAATTGCAATGAGGAAACCATTGATGGTTTTCAGTTTGATAGAGAAGATGTTTATGTCTACCCTCAAGAGGATGAAAATGACAAACTCAATGAGGACATCCAGTCCAATGTTGAAATACAAAGAGATGTGGATTGTTGTTATGACAGCCTAGTGGTGAGCAAGGATGGACAAGTGGATGGTTTTTTCTCTTTGATAGATTGTGACCATGTTCCTAACAATGTTGTTAACAATTCAATCTCCTATGATTGGGGAGACCCTATTTATGATCAGCCAATTGAGTTTTCAGACCTTGATGATGATGATGTTTTGGCATACCTTGATTTTCAATTTGATAATGTATCTAATTCAAGTGAAGATCAAGAAGAGGAAATAATTGAAGGAATAGATCAAAATAGTGATCTATTAAGTTGTGAACAAATCTCAGATCTATTGACCACTAAATATGCATCTTTTGTCTTTAACAATGAAAATGATCTTCATGGTGTAAAGTACAATGCAAGTGAATCTGATTCTTCATCAAATTATGAACCAGCTGATCATGATGATAATAATGAGGATAAAGACAAGTGGCTATATGATGGAAATGATGCAATGCATGATGATTATGAAAGTGAGCATGTTGATGCAAACTCAAGGATTTGTTTTGATGAGTTTGAAGCAGCAAATGACTATGAAGATTGTGCATCTAATGAGCCAAGTTTTGAAAAATTTGATGCAGATTTAAACAAGTCTTTGTTTGTTGACTTGAATGAGCCTAGCCATGAGTCTTTTCATGTGGATGTAGAGGTTTATTTTGATGAGAAATCAGAGTATGATTCTGCACCAGAATTGCTTGTTGTTGAGCAAGCTTGTGATATTGTAAAGGTTGATACCTTATGTTCAGAAGATGACTGTATGACTACAAATGATGATGAGTCAAAAATCTCTGATGACTTTCAATACCAGCATGATGAAGAGCAAGTATAGAGTGTGCTAATGCATGAGTTTATATCTTTGAATACACTTGAAGATAGTTTGCATGATGAGCTAGATCTTTTGGCAAGTTCTTGTGATGGTATAAATTTTGATGTGCAAACTAATGATCGGATTGAGCATAACGGTTCTAGCCATGTAGCAGAAATTGAGTGCTATTTTTGTCAATTGGAAGAAGTTTTCATAAAATGTGGCAATGAGCAAGATATTGAGGAATGTTGTTTAAATTTTGAGAATGATGTAAATGATGAATATGATAGCTTGTTGCCACATGACAATCAACATTTGGAAAGTATGTCTGACTTTCAAATGCATAGTGATTATGAACATGTTGATGATGTTGTATATGATGGCCTGTTGAGAGGTATTAGCATGTTCAATCAAGCACATGGTTGTGATCAAATTGTGCTTTCATATGGTCTTGATCCCCATTTTCAAATCTTGCCACTTGATACAAAATTAAAGAACAAAGAAAGTGGCAATGATGTGGCCTATTTGATTTGGTTGCCAATTAATGACAAAGATAAATAGAGAGCAAGTTCTCACTTGCATAAAGGCAGCCTGATACTTGTGTTTGTAGTGGTTCGATTACATATGTTGTTATGGTTTGATAGAGGAAAACATGAGTTGAGGGAGATTAGTTCTTTTTACAAAATTTTTTTTAACAAAGGTAAATGTTGACTCCCCTTTTTCATTTGGTGGCTTGGGGTCACTAGATGAGTTTTAAAAAGAAGAATGAATAAAGGAGCAGTTGTGGACACTTGATTGACTCAATTTTTTTGGTCTACTCCCCAGAGATACGGAATCTTGCTATTCCCACAGGGGGCATACATCCCTAGTCAGAGCCACTATTAACACTTTCAAATTTTGCAAATTTGAGATGCCCATTTCAAAAAAATTCCTCTGCACTTACAGAAGTGCACCTGATGAATATGCTTGAATGACCTACTTTGGAGGGTCATAATTTGATGCCCATTGATTTTTGTGAAAAATCCCTTTGCAGAAACACTTATGTGTCCTATGTGAACGTGCATATCAATTTTCACCTTCCCATGATAAGTTTTATCAGGATTTCGAAAAGTGAAGCTAGAGGGTTTTGTCACTTTTCTATAGTTTGCTAACTTTCATTTCTACAAAGTTGCCTCCCATTTGAGCTTGCATTTTGTAACCAGTTGATCGTCAAGCGAAAACAAATGTTTTTCAACATTCTCTATACCAAGATGAGCTCACATGTCATTTTTGTAGAGCTTCATGAGTTGATTTGCTATTTTTAGCAAATCAAAACCAAATGGAATTTCTTTAGTTTTGCACTGAAACCTTTCTAAGAAGCCAACTTTGAGTGTTAATAAATTTTGATGGGAGATGTTTCAAGCCAATCCCTCTTGCACACATGCTCAACGTACTAAAATGTTCTATTGTGTCTAGTGGCAGCTTGCCAAGAGCTGATTTGATATTTTTGCAATGAGTTGATTTCATTAGTTTCAATTGATTCAGAGCAGGTGTTTATTGCAAAAAATTTGACTAAGAAACTTTGACAATGAATAATTTTTGCCTCGTGATTGATTTCTTAGATCCTTATTTTGCATTACATTCTCGGGTCTAATTTCTATAAGCTTGCAAGTTTTTATAGCTTCACAAGGTCATTTGCCTAGTTTTCAAGGCTGATTCTCGAGCCAACTTGGCCAGTTTTCACCATTCTGCAAAAGTGCCTGAAAGCAAGTTTAAGTGAAAACCCAATTCGTGTTTTCACTCCAGAAGCACTCAGAAACTATCTCAGATGAATTTGAGAATGAAATGTTTTTGAAAATGATTTTTTTTAGCCAGGCCCACATGAGGACCCAACATGCTTTGCACGATAGTGAATTTCTGGGTGTTGCAATATGGCAATCACTTCAAGTAAATTGATTTGAAGAGGTCAGCATATAGGGGTGCACAATCATAATTACCTTCAAAGGTTTGAATAAAGAGTAGGCCGTACCTTTTACTTTAGTATGAAGTTTAATGAATGAGCATAGGTGATGTTTCATAAAACAACCTTTCAAGCGGTAATGGGGCAACAATAGTGGTTTGATGAGATGAAAATTCCATTTCTGAATATATATAAGTTTAATTAAGGTAGAATGATGGGTAATATGTAGAGATCATCTTAAGTCAGGTGAAAGTTTGCTTATTCCTAAAGGGTTGTTGAAATTGGATAGAGCCACAACATTTTAAGTCTTAATATGTTGTTAGAGGAACTGCAAGACATTGAAATAGCAAAGTATTTTTGAATGAGGACTTTGTTTAGGTGAATTGAGGATGTAGAAACATGAGAAACATAGTGTATAAAGGTGGTGTCTAGCTTGAGTTAGTACAGGGGATCAAGAAACAAACTTCTACTGAGATTCTCAAATCAAAACAAGTTTTGAAGCTTTCAAAGTCCCAAGCTGAACATAAACTATTTGATGCTACAAGGTAAAATCTCATGTCCCTATGAGAAGCTACTGTGGAGTGCACCTCAGATGAGTTGAGTTGTTTTGATAACCTTTTCACTCAAAAGGTGGAATCATTTTTCAGCTCTTTATAATGAAATAAAGAATCAAGCAAATGAGAACAAAAAAATGATTTGGAGAAAATGAAAAAATGCATTACTGGAATAGCTGTGCAAAATAAAACACACCCAATGTATCATTTTAGGAAAGACTACCAGAGGCAAAATTTCCTAAAGAGGAAGAAGATGAGCTGGAGGGAGCTAGAATAAAATGGTAGACCTTCACGTAGTTTGAGTGCGTTGCGGAAGGGTCTAAAGAACCATTCACATAAGTGGCTTAGTGTATTGACTATTAAAATGGGGAATGTGCAAAAAGGAATGACAAGAGATGAATTTCATGTCAGAAAATACAAGCATTCGGCCAAAGGTTACATGAAGCAGATTTGTTGAAAATATTTGAAACTTTCAAGCAAATGTAACTAATGCAAACCTGCATATTCACAAAAGAATATGTTGAAAAGGTCATAGAAACTTTTTAGCAAACGTGATCAACTAGTTTTCATACGTATTGAAATAAGAGAGTTTTGAAAAAAGGAGAAACTTTCAAGCAAAAGAAATGCAGGCATTGACACTTGAAAATTGCAGGGTATGCATAAATTCCAAGCATTCACAATAGTAAAAGGATATTTTCCAAGGTGCGGCTTGGAGTAGAGGAAATTCCTCTTGAAAAGAAGCAAATACAAAGTGACATGTTGAATATGCTTTAGAAACCTTCAAGCCAGCGTAGATTGGCATATGTAAAGATGAATGGAACGCCATATTACAAGCTCTGAGGATAGATGCAAGAGCTTTTAAAATGGGAAGAGATGGATTAAGATTGAGTCGCCATTGAAAAGGGGATTTTTCTATGTTGAAGGAAACCTTTTCCAACTATAGGAAAAATGCCTTTATGCTTGATACTTGTAGAGCACCCACAACCACAATGCAATAAAAGGTGTCTGATATAAACACAGGGTGTTGCACAGGAATCTCCAATAGTGAGAAGAGATTCAAAGAGTAGCCAACACTTCTTTGAGGGCTCGCTAGTAGTTTATGGGGCTGCCATCATTTCCAGCAATGAAAACGGTGGAAACCTGTTGCCATGGCCAAGTAGAAGGTATAGAGTAGATGAATGTGTTTGTAATGCAATGAAAAGAGGATTAGGGAAAAATGTAATGCAAAAGATGCAAGATGAGATCGATGGCAGAAAAATGAAGATACAATCCAGCCAAATCTCAATGGTTCCCTGCTAAATCGCAATCAAAAGGTGCTCACTTTTTATTTATCACGAGATAGCAAGCTACTGCCACGTGTATGGTGGTCCCGACAGGAACAAATGAAGGTTGAATAGTTTAATATTTTAAAAGGTCTCCATTTTTTCTTTTAGAAGGAAAAATAATTAAAGTGAACACATGGCCTGATGGAGTATATCATTTTAAAGATGAAAAGGGAAAATATTTGGTGGGCCTAGGAGAAATTTTTGTTGATCAGGTGAGGTTCGTGCATTGGGTTCAACATTAAATGAGTTTTTTAAAAGGCAGAAAGTAAGGATAAAAAATTTAAATGTTTTAAACTTTCTGATGAAATAAAATAGCCTGATGAGAATTAATTAATGGTGGACCTAGGGTATTATAAGTGCACGGGTAAAATATTTTACCCAGTGGATTTAGCTGCAAAATATTTTAAATGGGTAAATGTTTAAAAAATAAAGGTAAAGTACGTGTAAACCAGGGTAAAGGCCATTATTAAATCTATTGAAGGTAAAATGTTTTTGCCTCTGTGAATAAATATTTCAAGTGAAATATTTTAGTGAAATTGCATGGGAGAGGCAGTGAGGTGCCATTTAAATATGGAGATGAATATTTTATGTGGTTCCATGAGTCCCTTTATAAGGTGAATTTTTTTGTATTGTTGGGAGATAAATGTGAGCAGAAATATTAAAGTATGAGACTTTAATATTTGGAAGTGAATAAAAGTAATGTGTAGCAAATGTAAAGGGAAATAAGAATTTTCATGGGCAAAGAGGCATTTTTCACATAGTAGGTAGAATTGAGTAGAATTCTATCACATGGGCATATTTTCCATTGAAGAACAACTAACAACAAAGGAAAATGAAGAGGAAAATTCAATTGGAGGAGAGAGGAGAGATGCTTGGAGTAGTTTGTTGATTGGTAGTGAATTGAGATTCCAGATGGCATCTCCGGATCAACTTTGAGGCTTCTTCTGAATCTTCTCTTCTTCTATTTTCTTCTCTTCTCTTCTCATTATTCATCTAGAGATTAAGTTCAGGTTCTGGGGTTTTGTATGAGGCTGGGGTAGATAGAGAATTGTAAATTCTAAGTCATATTGAGTCTGTAAGCTATAATTTCTAATTTTTTGAGCAAATATAGCCAGTTTGTGCAAATAAACCATGAATGTCTCCAAATTGTTTTCACATTCATGAATATCTTCAAATTGTTTTCACATTCATGAATATCTTTAAATTGTCTCCATACTTGTATAGTTTAATCATATGAATTCAATAATACAAAGTATCTTTGAGTTTGGTATCTCAAATTTCATGAGATTGTGTTAGTTGTTTAGGGGTCTATTTCAAAGAATGGTTAAATACTTTGAGCAGATAACAATGATTTCAAGTGTGCAGGTTGGATTGGGTAAGGAGAGTTTGATTGATAATAGGAGTGGGATTGTTGGTGTAAGGCACTAACAGTTGATGCAAGGAATTAACAATTTAAATCCACTGGTTAAATGTCATTTGCTGATGAATTCTTTTTATGTGTTTGACTCCATGGCCTAGAATTAGGCACTAATTTATCTTGGAGCTTAGTGCATCTCAGAAACATTTAATAAATTCAAAATCATTTTAAATCCCTATGTGTTATAGTGTTTTGGTTATCTCATGCTCCAAATAGTTGATATTACTGATGAACAACCAATTCTATTCAGTATTATCCTATTATGTTGAGCTATTAAATGAGATTATCTGTTGTTGTTAAGGGATCACCCTCCTGGGTCTTGCAGAGCCCAAAGTGTAGGAGGTCTTTAAAATCCTCATCAGTTGGTCAAGGTCCTTTGAGCTGCCCTTGATTGGAATTGGCAATTCCATAGGTAAATTAGAAGACCAACCTGGTTATAGTAAAACAAGCCAACAATACCCCTATCATGATCCCATTCCATCTCCTGATTCCATTCCATATCATGACCCCATACCATCTCATGATCTAAGTCTCTCAACTCCATACCATAATCCTAGTACATCAACTCTATTGCTTGATCCTATACCATCTCATAATCCTACCATATCCAACCCATTAATGATCCTAGCATATCCACCTCATATCATGATCCTATCATACCACCTCCATGGCATGATCCTAGTCCATGACAAGAACAAATCTTTCCATCCATTACCTCTCAGGACCCCCAAGGTATAAACATTTCCTTCACATCACATGATAATCCTAATCCTTCACAAGATCCCATTCATGAACCACAAACATATGAGCTTGGTTCATCCACCTTTATAAAACTTGATTTTCTCCTAGAATACCACATGTTTTCCACATCCAACACTCCTCAAGATGGTATTTTTCTTGCTTCACAAGCAAAAAGTATTTCATTAGTAATAAAATTATTCAAAAGATGAATTATCAAGGCAAAGGGTTGGGCCTTCATGAACAAGGTTTACTTGAACACCCTAATATTAAAACACATCTAAATTATTATAAGACAATCATAAGACTTTCCTCATCCTCTAGATCTTCCTGGGTCCTTACATGCCCAAGTTTATTATCCCAACCTCCCCATTTTAATCCTTAAAATTTCACAACCCTTCAAGGTGTGTGCCAATGTTTATCTTACCCACATTCCTCATAATGAATCCATTCCATACTTCCATCCAACCTTCATCCCTCATTCCATACCTTTAATCCAATATTTTGATTGAATCATTAACCCCCTTCTCCCTACCCCTATCCATTCCATTATATTTACCAATTTTCCTACCAACGTCTTTGAGTGGGAACATGTTAGCCTTGGTATATAAGAAACATTTAGTCAATGGAGTACTATCTTCCACAAAGAACACTTGATTCCTTCATTAATATCCATAAATATTCATTATCTTCCATTTCCATGAGCTCCCATTTCCATGAGCTTTTATATCCATTCATATCCACTATCTTTCACATCCATCCATCTACCATTGCTTGTACACTTGGGAGCAATAATTTTCCATTTGTACAATACTTTATCCTATATTCACTTAGCCATCATATTCCTTCATTTATATTTCATGCTAGCCACTTTATCCATCCACCTTCCTTTTATCTTGCATAAATTATTGGGGAGAAATAAAAAGAACAAGTATCTAATGCATGCTTTATACCATGCATGTCTTCCATCATCCATATCACTTGTCCTCCATCTCATGTTTCCTTTCATATCCATTTCTTCCATATCCATATCATGTCCTTATCACTTTTCATACTTATCCCTTGGCATACCTCTTCGCATGGGGGCATGTTATTACTTTGACATGTGATCATTGAAGTCCTCCATAGGTCCTCTATTTATCCTTTGTCTTTGACTCAAAAAATTTGGGTTTCCTTGTCATTGGTTCCCTCCACCCATAGCATTCCATATCTTGATCCATCTATCTTCATCCACCATCTAGGGTGTATCCTTACATGTGCTATCATTAACCCATATCTTATATCTCCATACCATCCACTTCCCTTGATGAGACAAGTGCCTCCCAAGCACACATAGAAGATCAAACAAATACCTTGGATCTAAGTGAACACAATGCTAATCAAGATCCTAATGATCCTCCATCACCCACTATCGACCCCATTGCAAGTACTCCATAATATCCTATTGGTCTTTCCACCCTGATTCATGAATGTTCCTTCTTAGAACAACAACAACCGTTATCTTCTTCATCCAATAAGGAACTCATGTCTAGTGTTTCACCTACACCTAGTCCCATTGTCCACTACACACTCCAAAATAGGAACCACCAAGGTAAATATCTAGACCTTCATGAACAAGGTATTTTGGAGCCCATCCATGTCAAAGTCCCTTCATGCTCTTATGGCCTTGGACATACACCCCAGGACACCAATCTCAAGATGTTGGTACTTCCTCCATGCCTCATAAGTCCCCTTTCCATCATGAAGCCTATCATACACCTAAAACATATATTTCCATCCCTCCTCCATCATCCTAAAGATGTCAAAAGCATGTGACCATACAGTTTCCACCATCAACTCTACCACCATTTCTTCCAACTCCTAATATCCCTCCATCCACTCTACCACCATTACTCCCAATAGGTCTAATATCCCTACCATTCAATCCTCTTATCCATTTATCCATAAATCCTCTAAACATCTTAATCATGACCAATCAATGCACACATTGTCTAAACTTAAAGCTTCCACTCATTCCACCAAACCCAAGGGATTCCAAAATAAAAATTTGGATGCCTCTACACATAAAGTCAAAAATTCTAAAGGTCCTAATGCCTTAGCATACGATTGCAAAATGTCAAAGATAAGTACATATAAAATCTATATAAGCCCATATCTCCAAAAGAAAAGTCTAAAATAAAAATGGCTTGGGTCCCTAAGAAAAAAGAAATCAAGTCAAATGAGGCATCCACATCACAAAAATCCCAACCATCCCCTTCCATCCAAAATGCACATTCCATTCAAAAATATCAAATTCCTAACACCCACAAGAAAAATAACAGTCATAGAAATACTAAGTCTATGTGGATACCTAAAGCACTTCATCCACCGTATCCTAAGCAAACAGTTTCATTGCTTCCTACACCTTGTCCACATCAAAAGCTTCAACGTTTATCATAGTGTGTGCAACCATTGGTCATGGTTCCCCTCCATTCACAACAAATCCACATAACTCCTTCTCCTCATCCTTCACTCATTATCCTACATATCTACCCCACCATCTTCCTATGGTCCATGCTTTTTGCTAAGCCTCCCCATTCATCTTTTTCATAAGTACCATATAATCCCTATCATCTTCCCTACATAATCTGCATCATAATCCACATCATAATCCATCATCTACCTACTCCATATCCCTTTCATGTCATCCGTTATCAACATTTATGAGCATAATGAAATTTGATATGGTCAATGCAATGGCATCCATCCCTAGTGGGACTATCACCTTTCATGCAACTAGACACTTGAGTCCCTCCTATCCAAAAGTCAAAAAGTAAAGTAAAAAATAAATAAAAAGAATTAAAAAAAATAGTGAAGATAAATCCGATCCATATCCATCCATAGCTCCTTTATTTTTTAGCTTGACTAAGAAATAAGATCTTGTTTATCATTATCATTTACATTTTAATTTATCATTGCATTCTAATTGTTACAAGAAAGAAATTTAAACAAAGCATAAATTCTTTAACATTGTAAAACATTGGGCTTTAGTGAACATCATGAGCAAAGGATTCTTGTTAATTAAAGTTGACATCTAACATAGCTTGACCCAAATCTTTAGTAATTTATCACAATTGAAAGAATAAAGAAAAAAATCAAACTATTGTGCCTTGATGGATACATCTTTCCTAATCATAAACCTACCTTGATCTTTCAAACAATAAATAACTTTATCATATCTCTTCGTAGAAGGTATTGTTGTTGTTATCTTGTTCAACATGTTGTCTTTTTCCTTATTGATCCTTATCATATGCATTAGCATTTTAATTTTTCATTATCATGATCTTGCATATTTATCATTATCATTTTGCACATGCATGAGATTTTGTGCTTTATCTTAAGTCTGGTCTCTTGTTTTGATCATTATCATTATCTTTTTATATCTTTTCTTTTCTTGTCACATTCCGAGGAAGCTTGAGGATCTCTACACCTTGTTGTGTATGAAGGAGAGTGAGGAGTGGGGCATGAGTCTTTCTTGTGTGTGTATCAATTTAGTCCATCTGATGAGATTACAAAAAGAATAACCAATAACAAAGAGTGATTCATTCTGCTCTATGATTAAAAAATGTGCACTTCATAGCCTTTCCATTCTATTAATTTCCTTATCCATCCTTTCATATCATTTCCTCCCATATCGAATACATTTCATAAGCCATTTATAGGATTTTTTTGCATCTAATGAATGCATTGCATTCCTTTCTTCTTTGCATCCACGTAGGTCATTCATATTTCTAAATCTCACATATAATTTTCTATCTATAACTTAAACATACATTCATCTATCATATCAAGATCAAGATCAAGGAAATATAAAGGTTATGCAATCAAAGTCTGTGGGCAACAACCATATCAAGAGTCCATGTTCAAGGTGACTTTGTTTCATTTCATGCATGCAATATCTTCTAGCTCTTAGACACAATTGAGGTTTGATGTTGAATGTGGTTTGGATCTAATGCTTCCTTTCTTATCTATTTTTTGCATTAAACACTAAGGATATGAAAAAATGAGTATAAATGGTGTAAAGAAGATACTCTAGAAACATGATATATCAAGGTAAGCATAATAAGTGACCTTAGGAGTGGTATATTAATGTAAGCTCAATATCTAGCTATAGGAGTGATATATTTTATTGTATTTTCAATGTGTAATTCTAGGACTATCATATGCTAGTGTAGGCTCAAGGTGTAACTATAGAATCATAGTACCATCAAAAGAAAACCAAAAGAAATGTAGTTTCATAGTAATGGAATGCCATGACAATCCATATTGCTAGCTTGCTACTATATGGATTGTCATGGAATTCCATCACCATGGGGCCACATTTCTTTGAGGCATTTTATCAAACAATTCAGTACCTTGTCTATATTATTTCTTACTATTATGATTTGATAGATTTTTTCCAAGCATCTCTAGCTTGTTTAAAAGCACTAATTTAGGCTTTTAGCCATAGCAGTAGGAGCATCCATGGCATTATTTCTATCCTGTGTCAACAAATGAAGTTTGATTTTATTTCATTTTTTTTTGTGAGTTGAATTTCATATTTTGTCATGTGAAATTCAAAATTTGGAGTGCATTTAAGTATCATGTCATGTTGGTTTTTAAATTTTCAATTTGGAGCAAATTTGGTCAAAACAAGATAAGGAAAGAAGTGGAGATTATGTTTTAAAAGCGAAAATCTTGAAAAGCAAGAGGAAGGAATGGGTTATTGGAGGTTACCAATTAGATTTATAACTACAAATTTTGAATTCCAACACTCCTAAAAAATAGGAAATCAAGAGGCAGACACCCAAGTTGGAAAAAGTTGATTTTTGCTTTCATGGAAAAATCTAGAAAGCCACCAAAGCACTACCAACCATTCACAACATGTTTGGGAGTTTTTAAAGAATATTTTATTCAATTTGATTAATCAAAATTAATTTAATTGGGAGTTACAAGAGATGAGAACTAATTTTTTGAAGATGGGATTGGAATGAATGTAAATGCAATTTAAATGAATTCACAATTCATTTCATTTGGGTTGGAGTTGTTTAAAAAAAAAAAAATCATTTTTGAGAGAAAATTTTCTCTAGAATATAGACAACACATAAGAAAGACATAGAATACCTTCAAGGAGATGGTTTGATGATGTTGTTGTAGATTGTGGATTGATTATAGACTTTTGAACATCACCCTATGTTGCAAGTGCTTGTGTTGGGTTGGTTGTGAGAAGTTTTGTTGTTGCAAGTGCTGGAGAGTATTTTGTGTTGCAAGAATTTGATTTGTTGCTGCAAATCCTTTTTTTTTTCCTTTTCCTGGGGTATTGTAAGGGCTTGTTTCAGACATGGAACTTTTGATCTGGCTGTAATTTCATTTGAGATTAAATTGAAATTGGAGTTGTTTGTTGCAAGTTGCAAACCAAAGTTGCATATTGTTGCAATGAAATTATTTTTCTTTTGTGAAGAGTGTTTCTCAGTATTGTCTGGGCTATTTAGAATTAATTTCCATTGTAGAATTTATTTTAATTAGATCCATACATTAGTGGTATCAGAAAAATTTGATCCTGAGAGTGTAAATAGACCACCAAAGAGAGGCAGTTTACATCGGGACTTATGAATTGTTGTGTTGCAGATATGTATGCCAAGGGAGCCCCACATGGTAGGGATAGAGGAAGAGGAATAAGAGATAATTTTTTTAGGAATGATGATTTAAGATATTTGATAAGGAAGGTTTAGACTCTACAAGAAGAGATAAGGAGAGGATTTGCAAGAATGAGAGACCGAAGAAGTGATGAAGAAGAAGAAGAAGAAGAAATTTCAGAGGATGCTAACCTAAATAATGAGAAAAGAGAGGAAGTTGTAGTAGTTGAAAATGACCCACTATTGAGGGCTTGGAAAAAAATGGGAAAGAGATTGAATATGGATACTCCTACTTTCAATGGGAGTTTGAATATTGAGTAATTGATAGATTAGATTAGTGAAATGGAAGAGTATTTCAAATTTAAAGAGATAGAAGGTCCTGATAAAGTGAGATTTTCCAAGACAAGGCTGAAATGGCATGCCTCAATATGGTGGAGAGAGGTCCAATTAGAAAGGGGAAGAAGAGGAAAATATAAGATTAACATATGGGATAAGATGGTGGAAAAATTAAAAAGACAATTTATACCTATAGACTATAAATTGGACTTGCTCAAGAGGATGCAAGGTTTGAAGCAAGGAAAAAAGAGTGTAAAAGAAAATATAGAGTAATTCCATAGAATTATTATAAGTATTGGACATTCAAAGAAAACCAAGGAAAAGGTTTCAAGATACATAAATGGGTTAAGATCAAGCATTCAAGAAGAAATGACACTTATCGGAGTTGTGACAATGGAAGATGCTTATCAAACAACATTGAAGGTAGAAGAAAGAGTAAACAAGAGGTTTGAGAATTAAAAAAAGGGAAAGGATAGAGATTATGTGCATAAAAAAGAGGATGAACAACAGGTTAGAGAAATTAAGGACAAGAAGGATGAAAGATGTGAAAACTCAAGCAAGTTCCGTGATCAAAATTTTAGAGGAAGAGGAAGATCGGGTAGAGAAATTGAAAGAGGAAATTTTAAACTAACTTGTTTTAAGTGTAGGAAAGAGGGTCACAAATCATATGAGTGTCCTCATGAAGAGGAAAGACAAATAAGAAGAACTGAAAATTAGAATAGAGTAGCAAACATAAATGGAGAAGATGCACATTCAACACATTCAAAAGAAGTGGAAAATTGTGAAGCCTTGATGACGAGAAGAGTTTTGATGAATGAAAATAGTGAACCCATTCAAAGGAGGAGATTGTTTCATAAAATATGCAAATGCAAAGTTAAATTTTGTAAATTCATTATTGATGGTGGTAGTACTGATAATATTGTTTCTATAGAGATGGTTGAGAAGTTGTAGTTGGAGAGAAAGAGGCACCCACATCTACACAGGATCTCATGGTTGTAGGATGGTCACAAAGTGTTGGTAAATGAAAAATGTGTGGTAAGATTTAAGATTGGAAGTTATTATGATGAAGTATTGTGTGATGTTATGAAAATTGATTTTTTTCAATTGTTTTTGGGTAGAAAGTGGCAATTTGATAGGAAAATAGTACATGATGGATGTGTGAACACTTATAGTTTGATGAAGGATGGAGTTCATCATAAGTTGAAGTTATTGGATGATAGCAAAGGCAAGGTATGTAGCAAGGTTGGAATTTATTTGGTTAATGATTTTAAATAGTCAGAGAAAAATGTATGAAGGTGAGGAGGATAATTTTCTAATGCAATTGGAAGCAATTTAAAGAGAGTGGAATGACAAAATTTTGGCTAATGCAAAGGTTGCAGCCAAAGGTAAAGATGTAATTTCAGATTTTAGTACATGTTTTGATGATATTGAGAAGGTAAAAGTAGATTCAAAGGCAATAAATCTTGGAAGTAGATGAGAGTGGTAAACAAACTAAGGTGAAAATGAATTTTTCTTATGATTGTTTTACTGAAAGTATTGAAGATGAAGATTCCTTGATAATAGAGATTGACTATTTGTTACAAAAAGTGGAGAATGAATCTATGGATTGTGGTACTAACATTGAATTAGGTACTGAAAAATAAAATTGCAGCAGAAGTATGTCTTTCTAAAGGAATAATAGGAGTGACAAACCACATAGAAAACCAGGTAAAGGAGGAGGAAAAAGGTATAGCAAAAAGAAAGGTAGTACATGATTTTTTTTTAATTGAAGAGGGAGATATAAGTACATTTGATTATTCTAATTTTGATAAATCATATTGGTGGGAAGTTACTTTTGATAACACAAGTTTCATGAGGAGTATAAAAAGAGGAAAGTTGAGAGTGACTACTAATGTGAAGTTGCAGAATCAGTTATGTAGTCTCATGGTGATGGAATTCCATGATAAAAAAATGTAGTCTCATGGTGATGGAATTCCATGTTATGTTATATAGATTTTCATGGAATTCCATCACCATGAGACTACATTTTTTTAGGGAATTTTTTTCAAATAATTCACTACCTTTTCTATGCTACCAAATTTTTCATACATGTCTACCAAAGAATTTTATCAAATAGTTCATTGTCTTGCTGTTATAGCTAAAAGCCTAAAATAGGTGCTTTTGAACAAGCTACAAATGCTTGGAAAAAATCTATCAAAGCATAATAGTAAATATGGATTTCCATGGCATTCCATCACCATGAGACCACATTTCTTTGAGGCATTTCTTCAAATAGTTCGTTGTCTTGTCTATGGCTTGTCGTGGTATTCCATCACCATGAGATCACATTTATTTGAGGAATTTTTTCAAATACTTCAATGCCATGTCTATGTTATTTCTTACTATTACTATTTGATATATATTTTCAATGCATCCATAGCTTGTTCTCAAGCACCTATTTTGGGATTTTAGCCATAGTAGCAAGGCAATCAACTGTTTGATAAAATGCTTTGGTATAAATGTACAAAAAATATGGTAGCATAGATAAGTCAATGAACTGTTTGAAAAAATGCCTCAAATAAATGTGGTCTCATGGTGATGGAATTCCATGATAAGAAAATTGTTATGGATTTTCATGGCATTCCATCACCATGAGCACATTTATTTGAGGCATTTTTCAAACAGTTCATTTCCCTATTTATGGCTTGTCATGGAATTCTAATCACCATGAGACCACATTTCTTTGAGGCATGTTTTCAAACAATTCAATGCCTTGTCTATGTTTCTTAATATTATGCTTTGATATATTTTTTCCAAGCATCCATAGTTTGTTTGAAAGCACATTTTTTTAGGCTTTTATCCATGGCAGAAAGGTAGTGAGTTGTTTGATAAAATGATTTGGTAGACATATAGGAAAAATATGGTAGCATAGACAAGGCAGAAAATAGTTTAAAAAATGCCTCAAAGAAATGTGGTCTCATGGAATGCCATGACAAACACATGCAATTGGTAGCTGCTCCTAGTTATTAGTTATGCAATGTGAAGTAGTTGCATAACTACTTAGGTTGACTTTGTAAAAGCTATATTGTAGTTTAAATTTTTTCATCTATTAGCCTCTTGTTACTAGTTATGCAATGTGAAGTAATTATTTGTGTTTGAAACATGTGCAATGCAATGTAACCTGTGATATGAATATAAACTACAAAAAACTATTTTCTATAATACAATAGTTAAACTCTTTATTTTATTTACTCTTTATGTGAAGATATGTTGTCTTGAAATAAAATCATCTTCTTGGGGTTGAATTTGAGCATGTGTAGGTTTCCAAGAAGATTGAGCAGGGGTTGGTGTGTGACAAGTATATTGAACATGTTGGTATCTTCATGTAGAAAAGGTATTTGGGTAAAAACTAGCTATATTATCATTGTGATATGGATGATAGGAGGGTATATGAGAAAAAATTTCATGAAATGGAGTATGGTATTTAGAAGGATTATCAATGATACAAAAAATTAAACTATATTCTTTACTGGTTAACACAAGATATGACATTAACAAAATGCATACCTTTTGCACAAAGTTAATGAGAATAGGAAAAAAATTAAACCGAAAAGATATCATCACTAAATAACATCAACTATCTTGATATATTTGAACAATAAATAACAATGAGAAGGTAAAATAATTTATATTTATTCATCAAAAAGTGTTACATATAGTTGTCCATGATTGAAAATGGAGTTACAAATCTACTCCAACATGAAAGAACATTAAAAAAAAGGTGCATTACATTGCCAAGAGAGTAATAACTTAATTAGAATATGACCTTAAGATTGCTTATAAGATACTCAATAAATTTCTAGATGATGATAACATGTGTTCAAAAATGAAAAACAAGTGTTCACATAAGCTTGCTAGGTCAAATGTTCTTGGGCATCCAAAATTGTCATCCCTATTTTCCCATAAAAGTAGCCATGATTGCACATGAAATGAGCCTACATGTATAAAAATACCTTTCATGTGTTCGAACCCTCATCACATGGGTCTCATGACTGTCATATCCCATCATATCAGTTTGCATAGTCAACTATTACGTTTTTCATAGATTGTCATAGAAGGTTTCATAATTTGTCATAGTGCCTGACAAGCAACATATGCCAATGCCATAAATCTAGCCTAAAATATAGGTCCTCCAAAGCAGACACCTAACTCCACTTATTTAGCTTATAATGATTACATGTCACTTTCCATACAAGATTCCACATCACCAATGGGTTCTAGAAAGTGACAACACATTTGGTAGGCTAATAAACATTATAATATGAATAAATACATTTGTAGTGTAGTAAAATTTACTCCTTATATTTTCACACTTTTTTTGGGCCCTCCGAATTAAATTGAGCTTAATTATTCCTTAATAAACCCTATTATGCATCTACAAGCCTAATAAATCACATTTTCTGAAGGGGGATCCCAATAGTAATTAATGCCAACACATAACACTTTGCCTTGAGTAATGTGTGTTCTAGGAATAGGGAATTGGGACCCATTCACCCATGGGTTAATGGATCCTCCCTAGGCCTTGGAACCTAAATTTAAATTGTATTTTTGGTAGTATTTTAATGTCCCCGAATTCACATTTTAATGTCATCTTGTAATGTTTAATATCTTGTAAATTAAGGTTACATACCTAATAAATACAAGGTTATTTTATCAAATCAATCCTATAAATTTTTAAGTCTAATCACAAGAGAAAATTTTATGATGAAGTAAATTGAAGAGAAAAATTATTAGTGATTTATTGCAGCATTCAAGATCTCAAGAATCATGTTGAATTCTTCTTGCATCATGCATTTTTTGGAGTTAACATTGTGATGTAGGTTTAAAAGATCATGTCAAAACATTCAAATCTAAATTCAAATAATCAAGATCCACATCCATTGAAGCCATTTCATGCATGTTGTAGACCTTCCATGATCTCCATTATCAATGTTTATTAAGGGTTTGTTGAATTGCATCATATATTTTTTCATTCTTCTTTCCTTTCATGCTTTATTCATTTCATTTCAAGGTTTAATTACTGAAATGGGTTTTGACCAAGGAAAACACCCATTCACCAAAAAGAAGAAATTCCCTCTTATGGTTGTGATGAAAATCTTAGGTTGAAGAAGGATTGAAGACCTCTTAAAGAGAAAGATTGGAAAAGTTGTCAAATCATGGAACCTCACTTACATATCTCATTTCTGACATTCTGACACTAAAAATTGGGGAATTTGGAAGTGTAGACATAGGACCCGAGGCTTCTAAAAGATTGTTGAAATCCTTGAATAAAGACCCATTCATCCATGGGTGAATATGATTTATATTGTTGTGGAAAGTTTGAATTGGAATAATTAGGTTGATTTTCTATTTTAGTTCTTTTGCCAAAAGTGTTGTTCAACCTTATACACCCATCCTTAGTCATAAGGAAACTAGAAGATTCACACATTGGGTTGACTCACCTAAGGTTTGCAAGCTAATTATTTGTGTGGATCTCTTTTCCTAATGGAAATTGAAGATTAGGTCCATCATACCCCTACTTTCCTCTACCAATTTTGGTGAACCTAATTTTCACCTTTTCATTTTGGTGAACTTGACATTCCTACACTATAGATTTTTTGAATTTGGAGTCCATTTCAACACTAGGTCTACTTTGTATTCTTTTGCATTAGTTTGCATTTCATTAGATCTCTCAGAATTGCATTATTTTATTTGCATTTTAGAGTGTTAAAGTGCATTTTGGCATACTTAAAAATCTCAAAATTCATAAAGATCTGCATAGTGTTAGATTCATTTTGCATAGTGCATTCATAACATTGCATGATCAGTCACTTAAATCAAAAAATTGAATCAAAATTGCATCAAAATTAGGTCATTTTGTTTCTCATTTAACATCATTTTACACTTGCATATAACCCCGATTTTCCAAAATTCTGAAACTGTAACTACCTATTTGCATCTAGAATCTGAAAGAACAAACATAAACTCAAAAATTTGTAACTTAATTTTTCAAAACCCTGAAGAAAGACCCATTTTACCATGAGTAAATGAGTGCTTGATAAGGGATTTTTCTAAAATTCTAAGCATTAAAAACCCTCTTTATGCATTCTCTATTCATGTATTCAATTTTTTCAATTGTTGTTTTCTGAAATTGTTTACATTAAGCTTAACTTGGTCAATTTTGTGCATTGTTTGAATTTCAAATCACATTTTAAAAAGACATCATTTTTTGGTTTTTGCATAGTATAATTAGAAATTTATCTTGTTTGAAATATGAAATTTTTGATATGTGGTTATCATTTATGTCAACACTTTTGGCATTAATGTCTTTAAGGTTATGTATGTCAAGAATATTGAGAAAATTTTAATAAAATAAGTTGCAAGTTGTCAATAGTGTAGTGAAGTTCAAGATCATGGATAGCTCAGTATATTAATGATAAGAGCTTGTAGATTAAAGGGTTTGTTGACAAGTATTTCTAGTTTATCCACATGAATTTTTAGAGGTTCACATGAAGATTTGATTGAGTTATGAGCATATGTGTTATGATTGTTGTTTTTTTGCTTTAGTTGGTGTTCCTGAAAGAAGATGATGTGATTCTAGTAATTTTATTTGTTGTGGATGCTTCAATGGTGATTCATGATGCTTGTGGACATTTTTAGATTGTGATCTATTTGTTTTTTGGTCTGCATTGATCATTGTGTTCATGATTGGTTATTTTCTTTTGAGTTCATGTTTTTCATGATCACAACCGACTAGATGAGTATAGCGTATTGCGGATATTCAAGGAATAACTGTTTAAGGTGTTTCAAAACTACATTCAATTTGCTACAAATTCTATTCTTACATATTTTTAAAATAATATAGATAACTTATTAAAAATTTTACATCAAGTTTCCTAACTCTGATTTTTTTGAATTTTTTGCCACTTAAGGGCCTATTTTTTCCATGATGATCCTGCACGTACCCACTATTTTTTTAGTTCAAAGTCTTCTGGATGTAATCCAAATATGATTGTAAGATAGTGAGTCTTCCTTTGGGTAGTAAGCCTTTTGTATTTGAGTAGTGAGCTCTAGGAAGTATGCCTGAATGCATGTGCATTCCCCATTTATAATTATTTTATACTTTTAATAGAATATAATCTTGTGGATTAACCTCCACCATGGTTTTTCCCCTAACAAGGTTTCCACATAAAAAAACCTTGGTGTTATGTGTGTTTTTGATGTGCTGATGGTTTATGCTTTCATTTTTATTTATTAGATCTAAGAACAAGTTTAATATGTAAAATTTATGTGACAACTTATTCACCCCTCCTCTTAGTTGCCTGCCCTTGTGTTGTGAAACATTGGTATCAGAGCAAGTTCCTTAGAAGAATTTTAATAGCTTGAGGTGATCCGGGATGGTGACATATAAGAAGGATAGTCTAAGATTTGATTGAACTAATTATTCTCTATGGAAGACTTGAATCAAGTGTCATCTGAGATGCATTATTCAACCTTACTAGACAATTACAAAGAATAGGTATATCATCCCACAGAATGGTCCTTCTACTGTAGGTGAGATTAAGGAAGCTGAGTACAATATTAGGGCTAAGGAAGAATTGTTGAGTGCTCTGATTGATTTTGAGATGACAAATGTAATGGAGTTGAAGACTACTTATGAGATCTAGAAAAATTTGGAAACTTTGTATGAAGTTGATACCCATGTGAAGATTGCTAAGCTGCAAAGCCTAAAAGGGAAATATGAAATGTTAAGAATGGGTGAAGATGAGAACATCACTTCTTTTATGAAAAAAGTGAATGAAATTGTGTGTAGTATCAGATGTGTTAGTGGAACATTGGAAGAATCAGAGATTATATCTAAAGTGCTTAGATCCTTTCCTACTATATACAAACACAAAGCTATTGCTATTGAGGAGATCCAAATTGTGAAAAATGTAACCAGAGACATGTTGATTGGTAAGCTTACTACTTTTCAGTTAAGTGAGCTTGGTTAATCTCTTCCTAAGAAAAAATCTACATTCACAGCTACTATCTCTAGAAAAGATAAGCAAAGATATGATTTGGGAGAAAGTTCTTCCAGAAAAATGTCCAAGTATGAGCAAGAAATGAGAGAGATTGAAGAAGAAGAGAAAAAACTAGATGAGCTTGAAGCACTTATTGTCAAGAGGTTATCCAAAGGAGAAGGTAAGTATAAAGGAAAATTTCCTCTTAAATATTTTTCTTGTAATAAGATAGGTCATTTTTCCTCAAGGTGTTTGGAAAGAGTTCTTAAGCCAAGACCTAACAAGCATAGATTCCAAAGAAAGTGTTATTATGCTGATGAAGGTGTGATAGATGATGAATCCGATAAAGGAAATTTAAGTGTGGATGAATGGGTGTTTATTGCTATCAAGGAAAATGATCCAGTACCTATTGAATTTGCTAGTTGCACAAATGTGGAGAAAGATCTAGTTGACAGAGTTGAAGAAAAAGATGAATGGGTGATTGATAGTGGATGCTCTCATCACATGATAGGTGATAAAAGTAAATTCGTGAGCTTGGAAAAGTATGATGGTGGTGTTGTAAGATTTGGTGATGATGAAGCTAGTGTAATCTATGGTAGGGAATCCATTTATATTGATGATAAGCATAATACTAATGATGTTCTATATGTGGAAGGTTTGAAGTATAATCTCCTTAGTGTTGGATAGATGGTTGACAAGGGATACAATCTTCAATTCAAGAATGGAAAGTGTAGAATACTGGGGAGTTCCAAAAATGTGATTGCATTTGGTAAAAAAAAGAAAAGAAGGTAATATCTTTCACCTAAATTCTATTGGTAAAAGTTGTTTAATTGCTCAAGTTGATGAAAGTTGGTTGTGGCATAGTAGAATACATGTCATGTAAACTTTGATAATATTATCAAGATAAGTTATACTAAGGAATTGAGAGATCTTCCTAAGTTGATAAAACCTACTAATGCTATATGCAAGGAATGTCAAGAAAGAAAACTAGAGTTTTATTCTGGAGAGAACAACATTGTTCAAATGAAGTGTTGGAGCTTGTGCATACTTACTTGTGTGGTCCTTCTAGAGTCAGAAGTTTACAAGGAGATAGGTATTTTGTGTTACTTATTGATGATTATATTAGATTGATGTGGGTTACTTTCTTAAGGGAAAAATCTAAAGCTCTAGAGAAATTCAATATTTTTAAGGCTATGGTTGAGGTAGAGACATGTTTGAAGATTAAATGTCTGAGATGAAATAGAGGTGCTGAAATCACTTCTTGTGAGTTTAATTCTTTTTTTGAAGAAAATGGGATAAAGAGAAAATTATCTACCTCGCGGACCCCTTAGAAAAATGGAGTTGTTGAAAGGAAGAATATGACAATTCAAGAAGCTGCTAGGACCATTATGGTGGAAGGAAATGTTTCACATATCTACTAGAGAGAAGTTGTGAGTACTACTACTTACACTCTCAACCGGGTACATGTCAAAGGTGATACCAGTAAGACTCCTTATGAGCTATGGTATGGTCATAAGCCTACTATTAGATACTTCAAAATATTTGGGAGTAAATGCTATATCAAAAGAGATGAAGATATAGGAAATTTTGATGCTACAAGTGATGAAGGAATCTTTCTTGGTTACTCTACTAAAAGAAAATCCTACCGGTGCTACAATAAGAGATTGAGGCAAGTAACTGAAAGTGATAATGCAAAGGTTGATGAAGACACAGTTAGACCATCCAGAGCCTACAAATATGATTCAAGTGATCATAATGATAGCTCAGATAAAGGAAAGAAATTTTAGACTATAAATCAAGTTTAGATCATTCGGGTGAAGCGGGAAAATAAAGAGGAAGGAACTAGTGAAAGTGCAGAAGTGAGATCACAAGATATTGAAGTCCAAGAACACCCTAATACTCCATGGTATGTAAGACTAAATCATTCAGAAGATCATATTACTAGTGATAAGAACAAAGGTGTTCAAACTAGGAGAGGAATTGTAGAAGAATAGTGTTTGATCTCAAAGACTGATCCTAATAGTGTCAATGAAGCAAGTAAATATGAACATTGGGTGGAAGAAATGAAAGAATAACTATTGCAATTTGAGGAGAATGATACATGGATTCTTGTTCCTAGACCTAAGGACAAAAATTGTAATTGGAGCTAAATGGGTCTTTCAGAACAAACTGAATGAGCAAGGTGAAGTTGTTAGAAATAAAGCAAGACTTGTGTGTAAAGGATATTCTCAAAGGAAGTAATTGACTTTGAAGAAAAAATTTCTCCTATTGCTAGGATTGAAGTTGTGAGACTATTTCTTGCTTATGCTGCTTACAAAAATTCAAGGTTTATCAGATGGATGTCAAGTCAACATTTCTAAATGGTGAACTGGAAGAAGAAGTGTATATTGAGCAACCTAATGGATTTCAATTGACTAATCAAGGAGATATGGTTTTTCAATTGAAGAAATCATTGTATGGACTTAAGCAAGCCCCAAGATCATGGTATGCCAGATTGGAAAAGTATTTGTTGAAGCTTGGATTTAATAAAGGTACTGTTGATAGTAATTTTTATTTCAAGATTGATCATGATAAAGATTTGATTGTTGAAGTCTTTGTTGATGATATAATTTTTGGAGGAGATGATAGTTTGTGTATGAAGTTTGCTGATGATATGTAGAGTGAGTTTGAGATGTTTATGATTGGAGAAATGAAATTCTTTTTGGAATTGAAAATTAATCAGCTAGATAGAGGGATCTTTATATCTCAGCCAAAGTATGTGAAAGAATTGCTAAAGAAGTTTGGTATGGAAGATTCAAAGCTAGTTGGTACACCTATTGTGACCCGATTTAAGTTAACACAAGATGATGATTCTCCAAAAAAAATTAGACTAGATACAGATCCATGATTGGTGGATTACACTATTTGACTCAAACTAGACCTGATATCATGAATGTCGTATGCATTGTTGTAAGATTTCAAGTTGATCCTAAGGAATCTGATGTGACAGCCGTGAAGTGGATTTTTATGTACTTGAAGGGGATAGTTGATTTTGGCCTATGGTATCCTAAAACATATGACCTTCCTTTGAGTGCTTTTAGTGATGCTAATTGGGTAGGATATGTGAATGACATAAAGAATACTAGTGGTGGTGAATTTTTCTTGGGAAAGAAGTTGATTTCATGGTTAAGTAAGAAGTAGAATGCCATTTCTTTATCTATTGCATAGGGAAAATACATTGTTGTTGCTAAAAATTGTACTCAAGGATTGTGGATGAAGAAAATGCTGAAAGATATTAGATTTGTGTATGATGAACCTATTTCTATATTCTATGATAATTCAAGTGTAATTAACATTTCTAAGAATCTGGTGCTGCTTTCAAAAACCAAGCATATATATATCAAGTTTCACTTTTTGAGAGAGAAGGTGAGTGAAAAAGAAGTTAGATTGGAGTATGTGCCCACTAAGGAAAAAAATGTAGATATCTTTACCAAAACCTTTCCTAAGGATACTTTTGAGTATCTCAAAGGGAAGCTAGGGGTGATTACCCCTCCTAATTAGAATTAAGATGCATTTACTTGCATTAGTCTATGCATTTCATAGTCATATCTTGTGATCCAGATTGATATTGTGGTGACTGCTACATAGGGGGAATAGTCACATGTTCAAAAATGTAGTTCAGATCTTGTGTGGAGAAATATAATGTGTATCTTTCTCATTGATTTCAAAGGGGGAGAAGAGTCATGTGAAAAATTGTGAAAGAGATAAGGAGAAAAGAGTCAAAATCTAAGGGGGAGAAAGTGCTAAGAGAAAGTTGCATTGATGGTGTTTTTCACATCATGTGTTGCCATCAATGCCAAAGGGGGATATTGTTGGATATTGCTGATATGTGGTTGTCATTGATGTCAAAATTTTTGGCATTAATGTCTTTAAGGCTATATATGTCAAGGATATTGAGAAAATTGTAATAAAATAAGTTGTAGGTTTTCAATAGTGCAGTGAAGTTCAGCATGGTGGCTAGCTCAGTATATTTATGATAAGAGGTTGTGGATTAAAGGGCTTGTTGAAAAATATATCAAGTTTATCCACATGAATTTTCAGAGGCTCTCATGAAGATTTTATTGAGTTATGAGTATTTGTGTTCTAACAGTTGCTCTATTGCTTTAGTTGGTGTTCCTAAAAGAAGATGATGTGATTCTAGTAATTTGATTTGTTGTGAATGCTTCTGTTGTGATTCATGATGCTTGTGGATTTTTCTAGATCATGCTCTATCTATGTTGTTGGTCCGCATTGATCATTGTGTTCACGATTGGTGATTTTCTTTGGCAAGTTCATGTTTTTCATGATCATGGCTGACTAGATGAGTATAGCATGTTGCAGATATTCAAGGCATAATTTTTTAAGGTGTTTCATGTTTGATAAATCTTGCTTTCATTCCCTACTATGTTTTGGCCAACATTGTTTGGTGTGCATTGATAATTGTTTATTGAATGAGGTTGACAATTTGTACAAATTTTTTATTTTGTTGGGCCGACATGTAGTTGATGTTATCCTTAGTTGCGGATATAAATGATTGCTTTTTTATACCATTTTTAAGGAATGGTGTGTGATGTATGTTTAGTTTTGTGTGCAAATAATGTTCTAATATTTCAAAGGAAGAAGTAAAGTGTGAAGAAGAGTGAGTAGAGGAAAGTGTTTATGTGCTTAACCTAGACTGTAATCAGGGATTAGAAGATGTTATTTTCTCAATTCAAAATATTATGGATGTAATACGAATGTGACTAGAAGATAGTGAGTCTTCCTTTGGGCAGTAAGCCTTTTGTATTTGAGCAGTGAGCTCTAGGTAGTGTGCTTGAATGCATGCACATTCTGAATTTATAATTCTTTTATACTTTTAATAGAGTATTATCTTGTGGATTAACCTCCACTATGGTTTTTCCCCTAATAGGGTTTCCATGTAAAAAAATATTGGTGTTATGTGTGTTTTTGATGTGGTGATGGTTTATGCTTTCATGTTTATTTATCATATTTGAAATTTTTTTTAATAACTATAATTATATGACAACTGATTCACCCCCCCTTCTTAGTTGTCTTCCCTTGTGTTTCCAACAAAAAAACCCTCTTTCTACATCATGTATTCCTGTATTTAATTTCCTAAACTATTGTTTTCAAAAATTGTTTACATTAAGCTTAACTTGGTCAATTTCGTGCTTTTCTTGAATTTAAAATTACATTTTAAAAAGACATATTTTTAGGTTTTTGCATAGTATAATAAAAAATTTATCTTGTTTGAAATATGAAAATTTCTATCTCTTTTTACATATTGTTGGCTATTCTTTGCATCTTATCTAGTATTTATCCTACATTTTGGGTGCACAATAGGTTTGGTGAAACTTGTATGAGCTTCACCACTTGGTTTCCTATTTCCAATACTCTAGTGAGATGTAGCTCTAGACTCATGTCATCTCACGCTTCTACATTTGTCATGGATCTTGGGTTCTCTAACTCTTTCAATCATAGTGTTCACACTAGTCGATCCATCATGAACCATATCTTTGATACAACATTCCCTATGTTAGTGTAATTAATTAATTATTAAACTAGCATAAGTTAACTTAGATCTTGCATTTAATTAATTAAGTCCTAGGTTACATTATTAGATAAATCATTTAATAAATAGGGAAATATTCCCTTCCTTGTTTGTTGGATAAGATTCCTTCTAGAAGATGAGTTGTCCTTCTAGAACATATCTCAACATTTAATAATAATCTAGATAGGGTTCACATGTTGTTAGATCAAGACACATGGCAACATCTCATGCATCTTATGTTTTCTTTATTTCCTATATAATCAGGCATCTTGTTCATTTGTAATATATCAATATCAATCTTATATCATAATATCAATATAGAATCTTTAATCAACATTCCATAGTTGCAACACTTCTCTTTGTGGTTGATTATCTTTCATGGCTAGGGTTCTACATTGAAGATTCCAAAGCTTCAGGGACTGTGCATCCATAATCTCAACATGGTATAAGAGCTAGTCCATTGAAACATCAACCCTTGATCCAGGAAGTTGGAGTGCAAGATTCTTGTAGGCTTGGAGTTTTATGTTGCAGGCTAGTTGGTTCTACCCGAGAGCCAAGCTAATTTCTGGTGCAGATTAGGCTCTCTCTGACCTCTCCATTGCATCTAGAAGGCCTCAAAACCCATATATCGCCTATTCATTTTCCAAAATCAGAGTAGTTTGAACCGGAAGCCTTTGAAGTACAATCTAGGGTTTTTATTTTTTGTACAAATCCATACATGTTTGCAAGAAAAAATCTTCTCTCTATCATTGATTATCTTTCATGGCTAGGGTCATACATTGAAGATTTCAGAGCTTCAAGGATTGTGCATCCATAATCTACCAACAACCACTACTACTAATGTTCAATCAATGGTTTCTTGATGTAGATCAGGGTGGAGGTTGTTTAAACAAACATAATTCAATCAACTTTGAACAATTTTTCCACTCACAAAACCCTAACTTGTCTCTTTACTCACCAATTCCTCAAGTTGCCTTGTAGCATTCCAAAGAGTGAATTTTGATCATATATTACAAATAAAAATTCAAATCCAAAAAATAATCACCATCTTGAATACCCTTTATGCTCTACTTTGACATACCAAATTTGTACATATACTTGTTTTGTAACATCAACTCCTAAAATTGACTACTACACTACCACAAAGACTAATTAGGCTAGTTTCTCAAAAAAAATTTGTGAAACTCAATTCCAAAACCACCAAACTTCATTCCACTACTCTTCATAGGTCACATAAGCTTTTAATTCACAAATTTTATAAATTGAAACACCCCCAAATTCACCAAACTTAAAAATCCCATTTAGACCTATTTAGGCTTGTTTTAAGGGGGGTCATTGAATCTATATACTCCAGGCCTCAAATCTCTTCACCAACACTCTAGAAATATAAAATTAAGTCTTCACATGCATATTTTATCAACTATAATGACCTCCTAACAATTCTTCAACAAAACCCTACTCCTATGCTTCACTTTTTCTTGAAAACATGAAGAAAACCAACTAGTACATCAACCTAATTTACCCAAAACCTAATCCCTACTTCTACCAACCATAAAATCATGAAAATAAACCTATATAAAACCATTCCACTAATTTTTAGAGGATTCCATTGGTGGAATGGTTATTTACTCCATGTTTACACTCTCAAACCCTTAAAATCAAGGTTTTAAGACCGTTCTTAGTAATTTGGCTCTAAAAAAATTATAACTTGATGAAATAAACTCAAATAAAAACAAAAATAATCTTAGTTCATTCCACCATCAAATTAAAATCACTTTAGATCAATATCACTCAGTACGGAACCATACAGAGGCCTGTAGTAACAAATTTGTATAAGAGATTGTAGGAAGCAAAGACTTCTTTTTTGTTTGAACACCAGAAATGACCTCCAGAAGATTTCCTTGAAGTTTGCAAGGTATTTTTAATCTTTCACCACCAAAAACCAATGTTTCATAACTATCTTTTGAACTTATGACTTTCAACTTCCCAAAATCACCAAAAATGCACATGTTGTATAGCAACTTTGCAACTTTTTTTGCAAAATTTAACAACATGATTCCCAACCAAACCAATGAGACTTATTACATTTAATATGGTATAAATAGACCTTATTAAACCAAAAAATACTCAAGCATCCAAAAATCCCACATTTGACCATATTTACAAAGTTTGACTAGGTGCCCCTGCACCATACACCCGAACAAAAGAGGAATTCAAGTCCCCTTGAGGAGTGTGCTACAAAAAACCATGTTTGATGACATCATACTCTAACCTTCAAGTGTTATCTTCATCTAGTAATCCCTTCCATTGAACCTGGTATTGAAGATTTGTATTGTTCTTTGCATTAGGATACTCTTTGTCGCCTATAAATTGATCCAACTTCATTTGTTGACCTGATGGATGTTCTTTGTCTCTTCCCTCATCTGAGAACATTATTGAACCTACTTGAGTACTTGCAAACATACATCTACCATCTTTACCATGAATTGTCTTCTTATTTACTTTAATTGTGTGGTTGGACTTATCCACCTTCCTTTGCAACTCACCTTCAATATTCTCACATGTGCTCCCATTCTCACCCTTCTATTTTAGTACACCTAAAACTATTGCCTCATCATACAAATTAAATTCTGACATAAAAGAATGATCAACATCTTCTTGTGCAAAAAATGAATGCAATACCTATTTTACCTTCTTAGAACATACTCCTCACTCTTACCCTTCATCTGTCCCATCTGTTGATCTTCCCTTATGGCTATTGATTTATCAGGTTTACAAACCCCTGATATGAAATGACAACCCTCAATTTTACCAATCTCATATTTATCAATCCTTTAATGACCACTATCCTCTTTGGAAAACAATGAACAAAACACTTTTTCCATCACCAAAATGTGCTTCTTATCCCACTCTTAAATCTCCATAATCAATTCATCCTTGACCTTCTCAATATGAAATTTTTTCCTTAACTCAATATCATTTCCTTCCAAAAATCAATTCACTCTTCAAGTCTACTATTTTGATACCTTTAAGTGTAGGAGTGGCGACAAAATCCATAGGCTTCTCTTCCTCTAGATTTACAAACTCCTTCCTACCTAACATTATCACATTAGGCTTTATGATCTACCATTTATCATCTTCTTTCAAGGGTGTCAATGTATAAGAGATTCCATCATTTTATATCTCATAAGTGTCACTTCTACCCTCATACAAGGAATTATATCAAATTTCCATGGTCTCCCTAACAACAAGTGGCACACATCCATAGGAAACATGTCACATAGAATCTTATCCTGATACCCTCCTATATTAAACTCAACCCAAGCTTGCTCATTGACCAAGATAGGCTAACCCTCATTCAACCAAGAAATTTTATACATAGTAACATGTTGTATCTTCTCTAACTTAAGTTTTTCAACCATTTCAATGGATGACATATTATCAATACCATCTAAATCAACTACAACCTTACAACAAATTGCATTTAAGAGTTTACATTCTCATTATCATCTTCTTGCACCAATTAAACTCTCTTTTCACCATCATGTGAAGTAGAAGGTTGTTTATGTGGGTACTTCCATGCTTGATGAGCAAATTGAGTGCAATGATAACATCTTCTAGAGAAGGTATTTGAACCTCTACCTTGTCGTCCAAATCTACCTCTTAAACCTAATCCACTACCCCTAAATCCACCTCTCTGATCAACAACTTGTTCTTGACCTTTACTTACATATTCTTGGTCCCCATAGGACTACCTTGAGTTGGAAAGTGAACCTCTACCTATAGAGTTGTTGCCTCTACCTCTACTTTGTCTCTCTTTCCTTCTCTTCAAATTTTCTTCTACTCCAATAGTCAACTAAAAATATTCTTCAACCATTCTAGGAGTGGAAAGACTCAATTCATCTTGAATTTGAAATCTCAATCCATTCATATACCTTGCTATCTTCTCAACTTCATGTTCAACATGACCTGCTCTAATGCTCAATTTGTGAAACTCCTCAGTGTAAGCCATGGAATCTATCTCTTTTTTCTTGACATTTTGTAGCTTTCTAAAAGTTTTAATTGCATATTCACCTGACAAGAACTGACTCTTAACCTTAGACACCATCCTATCCCATGAATTTATTTTTTCTTTTCCCTTTATCTCTCTCTCTCCTCTTGCACATAGTTCCACCAAGTTAGGGAAGGGCTTTTAAATTTTGTTTTTGCAAAGTTTACCTTTTTTTATTCTGCTACCTTCTTGTATTCAAAATAATTATCTAGTACATCAACCCAATCCAACACTTGTTCTACATCCAACTTTCCACTATACAACAACAATTCTATTTTCACCTCAGAAGAATCTCCTTTGATAGCCTTCAACATCTTAACCATCATTATTTCATTAGGGTCCAACTCATCATCACCTTGGACTCCTCTTGAAGGGTTTTCATTGTCACCCTCTTCCTCTTCCTCTCGATCACTCTCATCTTCACTGTCCTTACCTCTTCTTTGGTTTGTTTCCAATGCTACAAGTCTTGCGAAAAAAATTTCTTGAGACTCCATCATCCTTATTTCTCTAGCAATGAATCCACTTCCTTTAGAAGGCATCTTGTCCTTCAATTTGAAACTTTTCCTTCTTCAAACTTTAACCTTTTCCCTTCAAAAGACCAAAACCTATGCTTTGATATCAATTTGATGCATAGCAGGGTAGAGGTTGTTTAAACAAACATAATTCAATCAAATTTGAAAAAAAATTCTACTCACAAAACCCTAACTTGGCTTTTTCCTCACCAATTCCTCAAGTTGCCTTGTAGCATTCCAAACAGTGAATTTTGACCATATCTTGCAAAGACAACTTCAAACCCATAAAAGAGTCACCATCTAGAATACCCTTTATGCTCTACTTTGGCATATAAAATTTGTACACATTCTTGTTTTGTAACATCAACTCCTAAAATTGATTGCTACACAGCCACAAAGCATAATTAGGCATGTTTCTCAAAGAAAATTTATAAAAATCAATTCCAAAACCACCAAACTTCATTCTAGTGCTCTTCATAGGTTACATAAGGTCCAAATTCACAACTTTTATCAATTGAAACATGCCTAATTTCACCAAACTTCAAAATCCCATTTAGACCTATTTAGGCTTGTTTTAAGGGGTTTTATTGAATCTATATTCTCTAGGCCTCAAAACCCTTGAAAAACACTCTATACACATTAAATTAAGTCTGCACATGCATATTTTATTAACTACAATGGCCTCCTAACAATTCCTCAACAAATGCATACTCTTATGCTTCACTTTTGCTTGAAAACATGAAGAAAACAAACTAGGGCATCAACCTAATTTTCCCAAAACCTCATCCCTGCTCCTGGCAACCCTAAAATCATGGAAATCAACCTATCTAACACAATTCCATAGATTTTTAGAGGATTCCATTGGTGGAATGGTCATTTACTCCATGTTTACACTCCCAAACCCTCAAAATCAGGGTTTTTAGACCGTCCTTAGTAATTTGGCTCTAAAAACATTCTAACTTGATGAAATCAAATTAAAAAAAAAAAATGAAAAAACTCTTAGTTCATGCCACCATGAAATTCAAAGAACTTTAGATCTATATCACTCAATACAAAACCATTACAGAGGCTTATAACAACAAATTTGCACAAGATATTGCATGAAACAAAGACTTATTTATTGTTTGAACACCAAAAATGACCTCCAAAAGATTGCCTCAAAGTTTGCAAGGCCTTTTTAAAATTTTACCACCAAAAAACAATAGTTCATAACTGTCTTTTGAACTTATGACTGTTCAACTTCCCAAAAGCACCAAAAATGCAAATGTTGCATGGCAACTTTGCAACTTTTTATTGCAAAATTTAACAACATGAATCCCAGCCGACCCATTGAGACTTATTATATTGAAAATGGTATAAATAGACCTTATTACACCACACAAGACTCAAACAACCAAAAATATCACATTTAACTATATTTACAAAGTTTGACTAGGTGCCCCTACACCATTTCTCATGTCCCTCATGATGAAATAAGACAAATGAATGAAGAATTTGAGAAGTTACAAAACTTTGTGAGTTTTTATTACATTTTTGATACTAAATTCCTTTCTTAGATAAAATAAGAAAGATGATTGATCATGAAAATGGAATATAGACTATTTGTAGCATAGCCCACATCATTGATAAACATGTTCCTATAGAAATTATTTATGCTCAATCTTTGGGGTATAATCAATATCGAAAGATGGAATTAAAATTCCTCCTCCTCAAATTGTGACCCCTATTCTTACATATACCAATCCTCACATTACTACAAACATGCAACCAATTAGCAATGTCACTACTACCTTAGGTATTTCCACTAGAAATCCTCTTAGCTTTGTGCATTCAAATCTCATATCTCCTAATCCATCTCCCCTTACCAACTTACAATTCACTTGTCCTCCAAACATATATATACCTCCATCTCATAACACATCCAATTGTTGCATCCTTAACCAACTGCTACAAATAGTTTCATCCCTCCAAAAACAAATTGCTACATTAAACTAAAACCAAAATGGCCTACCTTCACAATATATCAAAAGAAACCCATTTTCGTTGGAGATATTGAGAACAAAAAAGCCATGAGGTATAGAGATTCTTCACTTTGAGAAATATGGTGGGAAAGGAGACCCTAGGAACCATATTGACTCATACACATCCCTATGTAGCAACTTAATTTTTTAATACAAAATCTTGGCTAAATTATTCCCTAGGTCCTTGAGGGATAATACCTTGGAGTGGTTTTCTCCTTGCTGAATAACTCAGTTTAAAAATTTAGTGAACTTTTGATGCCTTCCTCAAACATTTCCAAAAGCACATGGGTCCTAAGATGACCTTAACTTATTTAATGAACCGTATTAATAGAAAAAGTATCCATTTTACCTTAATTTAGCATTAAGTAATATTAAAATGAGCTTAATGTTGACTTAATTTAGTGAATTGTAATGTGTTTTACACATTCACATTAAGTTTAGAGTCCTTTTTAACTAAATTGACTTAATTGTTCCTTATTCAAGGTGTTGTAAAGTGTAACTTTACACTTTCACACTAATCTAGGGATTTATCAATTAATTGAGGTCAATTTTCCTTAATTTTCCCCTTTAATTCAAATCCAAGCCTAATTAAATGCAAATTCTGAGGGATAAAACAAGAAATTCATAAATGATATTACACAACACTTAATTTTAGAAGGTGTGTGTCCTAGGTTAGTGATCTAGGACCCATTCACCACATGGCGAATGGGTCCTCACTAGGTCTTAGGACCCTATCTTCATATAAAATTTCATGTTTCCCAAAGGGTGTCCCAAGTGAGTGACCTAGACATGGAAATTGGGTCCTCACTTAGAACTAGGACCCCTCCTTGAAATATGTTTTTGGTGGTATTTTATTGATTTCAAATCCAATATTTTATGTCAGCTTCTCCTATTTGAATTTTGAGAATTAATGTTGAAGATATGTATAAATACAAGGTTATTTCACTATGCTTCATAACTAAGACTTTCATGAGACCAAGAATTTTTCAAAAGATCATTACAGGAGCTTTCAAGAGCTTTTTCAAGGAATTCAAGGGAAGATTCATAGAAGATTATTGTAGCAATCAAGGTTCATTTCATCATGTCAAAGGAATAATGCATCATTCATGTTGTTGAGCTAATGTGTTGATGTAGCATTCATGATCAATCAAGCATATTCAAATGAATTGTTTCAAATCAAGTTCATGATTAAGATCTAAATTCATTGAGGAAACTTCATGCTAAGTTTCAGATTTGTTATCTAAGGTTTCAAATAAGGCGTGGTGATTTGTGACATAGTATTTTGTTCATTCATTATTCCTTTCTTGTTCCATTTCATTACAAGGTTTAATTACCAAAATGGGGTTTGACCAAGGAAAATCCCTATTCCATAACTAACAACATTTTTCTCCCCTTTGATGTGTGATTTCAAGTTTTAGGTTGAAGATCATTAGGAGAAAAATTGCAAAAGTTGTCAAAGTTATCAAAGTTGCAAAGAAAGTTGTCAAATCATGGAAACTAAGCTACATGATTTATTTTTGGCTTTTTGATAGTTCCTGACTAGAATCTAGGAGTGTAGACTAAGAGTAACATAACCTAGAAATAGATTTCCAGAGCCCTAGCTAGGGCCTATTCACTATAGGGTGAATGAGTCCTCAGTGATGTCCGAAAAATCACTTTTTGCAATAGGTACACAACATTTAACTCTCTTAAAACCTGCCTTTTAATTATTATATCAATTAGGTTTAATTTTTGTTACTCATTTACACATTAATACTTACATATTGAATTAAATATAGAAGAATTGGGTTCATCATTAGTTTTTATTTTGGTGAACCACCTATTTTTCTAATTTTCAATGACATGCAAATAAAGGATGATGAATAGGTCACTAATTTCATAGTGCGATACCAATTTCTTTATTCAAAAATAAATATTAAGATTCCTAATGCCAACCTTCAAAAATGTTTATTTCCAATGTTCAAAAAAAAATACAAGATAAACATGAGATGTTAAAATTTACCTCATTTACACACTTTTGTACAACCCTTTGTGATTATCAAATTTTAGTTAGTAGTTGTGAAGTGAAAACTCCCTCTACCCATCCTAAAAAATCTGAATCCACCTCTCAAAACAACATCCAACATTTCAAGAAAACAAGTAAGGGATTTATCCAACTCAATTCCCCTCAACCAACCCAAGAAGTTGATTCCTAAGTGGCTTCCATAAAGATGACAAATCCATATCACTTTTTGGAAAAGTTTAGAAACTTTACCCCATTACTCGATACCCTTCATTCCATCAAGTTGTAGCTCTTAAAAACAATAAATTAATTTCCTTACCTCCTATTAGAACTCCTTATCCTTCTACGTCTTTACTTCCAAACTATAACCAAAATACCTCTTGTCATTATCATTGTCAAAATGGACATGATATAGAACTATGTATGTGTCTTAAAAATTTTGTACAATACCTCATTGATTCTAATCATATTCAAATTGGTGGTGCCAATGATAAAAGTAATAATTTTTTCCCCTCCCAAACAAAATTTACAAATCTTTACCAATCCTATGCCAAATCATAACATCTCATTCATCAAAGCTAGTGAAACTAAAAATGATGTAATGAATGTTGACACAAATGATGAAAACATGACAAATAATGATGAAAATCATATGGATACCATGATTGTAATCATTAAAGTTCAACCTCATAAGGGACAAACCAAAATAACCCTTGGCATTGCATTCTCACCAAATGACATAATTAAACATGCACCCAATGGTCCTCTTTAAACAATGGGAATAATCAATGAAAAGCCTACTAATGGGATATTAGTTGATCCTATTTGTGTAGAGAATATCGTCAATGAAGAATTTTTATTTGTTCCTAAAAGTTACCAAGACTCTTATGAACAATCAAAAGAATGGATCAAAATTAATAATGGTTTTGGTTTCCCTATGATAGGTTCAATAACTCACCCTCTAAAAGTTTGGACCAAAACAATTACGTGTATCATTCTCCATCATCCCATCATCAAACCACTTTTGTGTGAAGTTAGGCTATCCATGGATTTTCTCCATGAATTTCATCTCATCGATTGTGCATAAGTTCTTAAAGTTTCCATTTGGAAATGATATCCTTGTTGTACACCATAGTGACTTTAATCCTATATCTTCTTGCAGGAATTTCTCATTGGATTTCTTTTGGCCTTAATCTATGGAACCAATTAAGCCTTGTGAAGATTTCTTTTTCAAATCCTACCCAAAATTCAAAACCAAGTGCATAGAAGAGTTATCCCTTATCAACATACCTCAACCTATGATTAAGCTTCCTATTATTGATGAGATGATGATTAAACCAAACACCCTTGCAAGTACCCAAGACAATTCAGCTATGAATCCTCCACCTATTTCCTATAAGAGACCAAGAGATATAAGTCTTGTTGTGCCTCCTAAAGTAAATTTTTTTACAAATTTAAAGATAAATTGGTTGAACAACCTTCCATGTTTCCTTCCATTCCTCCATTATGGGAAGAAAATAAACATATGGTTGATAAAATCACTCCTACACAATCACAACTTGAAAACCGTACAAAAATAAATTGCAATGATAGAGAGCATAGGCATAGATGTTGTGCTATTACTTGTAAGTTACAAGAACAAGTTGAATCAACAACTCAAAGTAAAACAATAACTCAAGAAAAACATGATGATTCAACACCTTCACCACATCAAAAATAACAACAAGAACAGGAACCTTCAATGGATATTATCATTAGGATTCCCATTGCTATTAATTTAGATGATGATGAGCTAGAGATTGAAAAAATTTATGAGGAAGTGCATAATGGGATAAATTTATTATTTTCCTCTTCCATGAGCTTAAATTATAACAACCATGATGATCCTCCTAAAAAGAGTGACTCACAAGGTGATGAACTTGGTGATGCTCCTAGTACAAAACTTGTTGTTGTCCCTTTTTCTAGTCATCCACCTTCCACATATGCTATGTTGCAAGAGTTCACCCTTGGTCTCATTATACTGTGTAGCACAACACTTGATTTCATGACATGGCTTAACTACCTCCCATGGATCTTGTATAAATATGGTGGTTGTATCAAGCATTAAGAGGTTGATATTTTGGTACAACAAAAAATGCAACGAACAAATGGTATCAGAGCCGAGGTCATGGGTTTGAGCCCCTCTCTTGTATTGGGGGGATTGTTGCAAGAGTTCACCCTTGGTCTTGTAATGCCCACTGCGTAACCCCAAAGGACAACAACACAATAATTACCGCAATCTTTTTTTTTTTTTAAATACACATAACATACATGTAATACACATTAAGTCATAACATGAATTCATTAAAGTAAATTCACTAACACATACATCCCTTGGGGTACACGAAGAGTCATTACGCAACTTAGATCCATACAACAACAATAAAGAATAGAATCCAAATATATAAAGTAAACAATAACAAATATAACACACATATGAAAATTCATTGATAAAAAGCCATCTGCACATAAATACAACACATTAAATAACAATCACCATGGCCAATATCCACACAAGGTTTAATGTTACATTACATTACAGTACAATGTTTAAGAAGTACAATGATACAAGAGTGTTCCAAATATGAATGGAAACCATACACAAGATACCATGATACAAATAATTAGAGAAATACAAGTATCAAAACTGGCTCCAAGACAGATACAACTCTGGAGTCGCTGCAACAGCACCAATCCACACCTCTCGATCCTTGACTGGGGACCCAATGGGGTGCTTAGCACGTTCCACCCGACCATGTGAGTTCGAAGACCCACCCCCCGTGCTAGGAGCTAACAAGAAAGAGACCTCAACCAAGAACATCCAAACAGGGCACCACAAAACTCAACGTCACACAATGGTATCGTAACACTCAGGAATTACAATGACATAATCAACCACATCTAAGAGTCATAAATCTCATCACATAATTCAAAGCAATAACCAGTAACCAAATAACCAAAGGATGATTATGAAGCACCTCCAATAAACTGCATTAATAAACATGACACAATTCCAAATTGCTATAACCAATCTAACAACATCATATCACAGTACCACAAGGGTACAAGGTCAAAACCCAAACATCCACAAGATTTATACAAGACCAAAGAATACACCAAAGATCAAATAGGGTAAAACCATAAATCAATTCAAAACAACTATGTTTCATCAGTTCAAGACAAAGAACCACTTCCAGAGGATTTCCAAAGAAGCAATCATAATAAGGAGTGTTAGAGGAGAGTGTCATCGCATGGCTTAACATGGATTCTCCAGGCTACCACTATCGCAAGGTGCCGCCTCCGTCTACTGACGAATTATCCAGGCAACCCAAGCGCTAGGAGCCGCCTCCATCTATGGTTATCCAGGCTACCTATCTCAAGGTGCCGCTCCATAGGGTTGCTCATGCGGAATCGTTAACCTTTCATGAAGACAAGGTAACGATCTTGCCAACCACGGCCTTCTCAATCCCCTTTAGCCTATGATAGCACTAAACGGTGAACGAGGCATCAATTATCTTTTTAATGTGATTCTACCCACCCCCTAGTTAATTTTTTAAATTATCACTTATTAAATTCACTCTAACGAGGGCTATCCTGGCGCCCCTTTGTGCGCCGACCACCCACTTAGAGCCACTCTCTCTCTCTAGACACTCAAAACATAAAACCAAAATCCAAGGGTTGTACAACATAACAAGAATATTATATCACAACAGAGCAGCATGCAAGGCATTACCCATCTTGCCATAAATACATAATAAAAAATCTCCATGATTCCCATACAACCCTTTCAAAAACATGAAACCAAAACATTTGCCACAACTAGGGCACATAAAAGGAGGAACATTAACCAATAGTAAAATAAACCTCTGGAAGATTCTCATAAAGTTACACTAGGGTTTCCCCATCAAGGAACTGACAGCAATAATTGCAAGACATCAAAGAACTATTTCCAATATAAATATAATGAGTAAATACACCAAAATAAGATCAACAACTCCACTCAACAACACCAACAACTTCAATACGAACTAAATTGAGAATCCAAGGGAAACCTCTATTTTCTCCTCTCGGAATACCCATAATTCAAAGAACTTTTCAATTTGACTCATCAAGTAGAACCATCAATTATGACAAAGTTAACATTAACCAATTTACCACTTAGGTAAAGAACAAAAGAACACATACTGGTTCCCAACGAATAGCAACATAAATAAAATGAGAGAAAAACTCCAACTCAAAAATCAACTTAGGAAAAGTCACATTGAAAGAATCCATAAAACCACACAATCCATTCAATAAGAAGTACCTTGAAACATTTTAAAAAGAACATTAGTTTAAAGATCAATCATTTCCAACATTTAAGGATAGCACAATATTACGAAGTGAAAATAAAATCTAATGGTTTAAGCCATAAGACACTATTCACAAGTATACTCTTTCAAACACAAATATATTCCAATTTACACATTATAACAACAATCTCCCTTCGAAGATCAACCCACTCAAACCAACAATTTGATCCTGATATCAATCACAAGTATTTTCTAGAACTGTTCTTATAGAAACCCCACAAATCAACTATTAAAAGAATATGAGGGAAATTGACTTAGAAAAGATCATCTAATTTTATTCATTTACATAAACCCTTTGTTTAACTAAATATAATTAATCAAAACATTTATCGAATCAACAATCATTCACTAGCCTTTATCGTAATACCCAACTATTTAAAGTTTTCAAATTTATTTACTTCCATTTATCTTATAAATCAATTCTCCCACCTAAATAGAAATAATCCTTATCGCCAATATTATCTACATACATCAACAACATACAAAACTCTACTTTTCATTATTTCTAAGTTAACTATCCCACTTGAAACTAATCAAATTGAGAATAAACTAATCTATCAATGTTACCCAAATTATTAACATAAGGAAACTCTCTCTCTAATCACTTTACTAACCTACTCAATAACATAATACCTAACTTAACTACCTAATAATTCTAATTTTCTAACTCCTATAAATAAATCATTTTTTGAATATAAACACATTAATTACAAAGTCTTAAGGAATAATTCCATACAAGGAAACCATCAAACACATCAACCTTGAAGAACACTATCTTAAAACACTTAAACCAATAATCAAAACACTTTGTTTAAAACACATTTACTCACACATTATAACCATAAAGACCTTCCTTTAATTAAAGCATTATTTCAACGTTTTTACCACTTATTTTAATATATCCACTTAATTTAATTAAGAGAGTATTTACTACAAATAATTATATTTAAAATAACTATATCATTTATAAGATAACCAACTCCATCAACTGTTTAATACGAATCCTAATTATAACTTTAAAATGTAATACTAAGATGACAATTCTATAATTTACAACTTTATTATAATACTAAGGTGACGACACTAATGGATTATTTCACACAGTAGTTTGATAAATAATTATCATTCACAGACTCATTAGATAACAAAAAGGTAATTAAAACCATTTAACATTTAATCAGTATCATTTAAATTAATTAACCTATGAACCTGGGATTTATCCTCACTTAAAAATAACTTTATCATTAACCTTCAAGTAAAAGAAACTATGTAAATGTAGAATCACTTATCTTCTTTAGTGAACCCTAAAACTTAATTAACCATACAAATCGATTTACTTTAACTAAATACACAGTTCATTTATCTACAACAAAATTAAATACCTAATTCAATAATGTTTATTCGGCTAAAATCTTTTGTTAAATAATATTTTACTAAGCAACCTATCGAAATAACCATTTTCTCTTTAATTATTTACCTAATTCATTCCCTGGCACAATAATTCACAAGTAATTGTCGCAATATTTTATTCTAAGTAACCAACTACCTATTTGCCAAGAGTATCCATTAGCCAATCCTAAAAGCATGCGAGGAGTTTAGATATTAAGATAACATTTATTTCATTCTAAAAGAATATAAAACAATTAAAAGATATCATGAAATTAATACTATAAAATTAAATTACCAATTAAGAGAACATGTAAGAAAATTCAAGATATATTTTATATTATAATTTTCCTTAATTTAAATCTCACGTTAAAACTTTTAACCTATCTTTCCATCCTAATTTAGATACAATGATTAATAATATTCAAAAAGGACATATGTTTCTTCCTAAGGTAACAAATGTGAGAATTCTATCTGCACCATCCTTAACACCTAATGACTAACTACCTGGCAAGATTTCATGCCAACAATTAATAACTTTATTTATTCAGAACAAGATCCTCTAATTATATCTCACCTCAAACAATATCCAACCTAATTATTATAAACAAATATATATATATAATCTTCACTTTCTGATTAAAAATAAGAGATCATTTATCTAGCTGGGATAAAATCTAATTCTTCACAGCACAACCTTAACCTAAATAAAATTAATATTTTACTTATGATTGATTTTATATTTTATTTATTCAATTCTTTTAATATAAATAAATCATTTCCCTCCAAGTATTACTCCCCTAATAATCAATTTATTTTAACCACTAAGTTTAATAATTAACAAACTGCAGCTTATTTTATAATAAACCCTTAACATCTTTATTATTTCTCTATTTATCTCAAAACCTATCATACTAGCAGACCAAAATTTAATTTAACTCTTTATAAATTATATTTATTATCAGCAAAACGCAACCATAAGGGAGCAGCTTGACATCAGCCTCGTATTTTAAGCATAACGCCAAAACTATAATCTGGGTATTTGAGATTTTTGGACAGCAAATAGAAAACTGGAATTTGGAGAAACCCTTTAAATTTACTAGCAAACTAGTTTGTATAAAAAATGTTATGGATGACACAACTAGACTGTTTGAATAGAGTCACAGGAAACAGTTCATTTACAGACAGTTTACAGTCTCAAAATACATATATTGAATACCATATTTATGTAAGTATATATAAAATGAAAGGAAGGAAAATACAAATTTGTACAGCCCGAAAAATAAGACATTTAAAATACTCAGCTAAATTTTGAAGTTGGCATACAAAAGATTTCAAGGAAGAAGGAAATCTTTCACAGGAAAACATCTATTCACTATTTGTAAGGAAAATATTTAAAAGAAAACCTGGAAGTCGCTTTCCCTTTTGAATTCCTCTTCTTTCTTTCTTTTCAAAAAAAATCTCTTTTCTTGTTCCTTCCTTCATGGAAATTGCTTTCAGTAAAATTCCTCCCTCTCTTCACAGGTTGCCAATTATCTTCCCAAAGTCCCCCTTGGCATTCGGAAAAATCACCCTCTTATTTTCTTTCTTGGTCAGTTACCAACCAAGAACGAATTCCCAACCACCGAATGACTTTTCACCTTCCCCAAACCGAAACTTGAATTTCAAATAATATTTATTTGCATGTTTATTGTTTATTTAATTATAATATTCAAGTTTGATTTATTTAATTCATTTAAACCATTAATAATATTTTATTTGCCAAAACACAGAAGTATCATAACTTTTATTTCAAATCATGCTAATCAATTAAAATCTATTGGCAATAATATTTACCCTTTTAAACATTAATAATATTTTATTAGAATTTATTTCGTCACATTACTTACCATAATAACATTATTAACTTATCAATTATAATTAGGTACCAACTTTTACTGGCTTTTCTCATTTTTTTACCTTCATTCAAACTTAAGTAAAATTTTAATATCTAATCCTTTCTAATATTTTCTCACTTTAATTAATCATTACTTTATGTATTTATTTTATTTAATTTCAACCAATAACTTCTTTTATTTTAAATTACTTCCACTTAACTCTAAATTTTAACTAAAACAAATTTTCATAAATAATTAACTTTTAATTAAAATATAATTCAATAAATATTTTTACCGTAATTTATTTAAACTTAAGTACAATTTTAATATTTAATCCTCTTAATATTTTATCACTTTTAAATTTATTAATTGAATTTAATCATTAAATGATAATTACCTTTCCTCATTTAATCTGATTATTTTAAATAACTAACTCCCAACGATAATTAAATTGACGTTTATCATTGAATCTAATTCTTTATTTAATTCCAAATGAAACAGGTAACCTTATAATTAAATTAATTTTATTAATCAAATCCAAACATATTATTAGTGTTATCTCATAACCTTAAAATTAAATTAAATAATAAAATCACCACATCATCATGACATTACCAACAACAACTTACTTAACATCAACGACATCAAACAGAGGGTACTATGTGTCTCCTTATATGTCGCACAATTTCAAGTTTGTGACATGGCTTAACCACCTCCCATAGATCTTATATAAATCAAGCAATTGTATCAGGCATTAACAAGTCAATATTTTGGTGCAACGACAACTGCATCCAACATATTGAAAAATATTGGATGCAAACAACCTACTATAGGTTGACTCGCATGTTCCTTGCTAGTCTTTTCCTTTGTTCTCTTTTCATGTTCTTTGGGTGATTGCATGCATAATGTGATCCCCCCCATATCATTCTATTTGACATGTCTTTATTGTTCATTTTTATACTTGTACCTACATTCTTCTATATTTCTTAAAACTTTATCTTTTCTTGTCTTGTGTTTTCCTTTTGGGGATGAAGTAAGGCATCAATGGTGTGGGCAAACTCATGCATATGACATCAAATTTTGGTTTTATGTTTTTTTATCTGTTTGGTCTAATAAGGTCATTTATGACCATTTGGGATCATTTTGATCCATTTTGGAATGTTATAGGTCCATTGGTCAAAAGTTGTAAACATTTGTAAAAAAGATGTAAAAGTTGTCATTATTTCTTTTAATTACTTCGCTGGAAACCCTAATTTCTAAACTGGGTAGTCTCACCAAAAATGCTATAAATCAAACAAAACCAAATGAAAATTGATCAAAAACTTGAAAATAAAATTATATTTAATTCCAAAACTTCCCCAATTTTTTTTGGATCAGAATATGAAAGGTACAATCCATACAACTTGTTTTAATAGCCTCCCACTTTCAGAAGAAATAGTCTTCTAGGGCTACTAATGGTAAAATTTCTATAAATTTCTCTAAACTTAATGAAATTTAACCAAACCAATTTAATTTGGAAGGTGATTCAATCATATATCATCTCTAATCAAGTGCAAGTCATTAAATGTAAAGTATAGTCTATACAAATGAAAATAACAGTCAAATTTGTAAGAAAATATAGTTTTTGAGTGCAAAAATTAAAATTTCTTCATTCCAATCTCCTAAAAACCTTCCCCAACCTTGGTATTTGTGTTTAAAACATGTATTTATTCTCTCCAAATCATTTTACAACTACCAACCACCCACAACTAACTTCCTAATCAAATTTGCAACTTTAATGCACTTTTTGACAACTTTCACAATGACAACTCTTACATCTTTTGTGTAAATATTTACAACTTTCAACCAATGGACCTATAACATTACAAAATGGATAAAAATGATCAAAAATGGTAACATGTGACCATTAATGATCATTTGGAGTCATATGTGAAAGTTTGGGGTCATTTGGATAAAAGATGTAAAAGTTGCACAATGTTCTCAAAAAGTTGTTAAGCAACTTTTGCAAAAAGTGGCAAAATGGTGTTTTATAAAAATAATAATAAAAGGTGGTTGGAAATATCTGGGATGGAGGTAAAATTTATAAATACACCCTCCAAACTCTAACTATTGGTTTAAGGCATTGTTGTTGAAGATTTGGTAAATGAAAACAAGCATTTTTTATGTATTTTTCTCACGTTCAAACCTGTTCTTTCATTTGGTATAAATTGTACGGACCACATATCAACCTAAAACTAATTCTAGTGTGTTGGAACATGAATATACTTTCATTTTATTTTTATTTCATCAATTTTCATGGATTATTAAGAAAGTTATTGCATTTTCTTTGAAAATAGTTACAAAACCTACCTAGGGTTTCTAATCAACTTGTTTTGAGAATAACTTGAAATCTGTACAATGAAAAATCATGAATTTTTTCTAAAAATTATATTTTGTATACATTATTCATGTTATAAAAGTTTCAATCCTCTATGTTTTGGTTTGATATGGTTTTTGTTTAGCAGACCTATTCTTGACTGCCCAATAGAACAGTCACAAGAGGCAGAAAAGGGAAAATTTGAATACCATATTGCATAGTTTTGCCTCTTGGTGATTGGAGAGGGTATTTTGAATGTGTGGAAGTGTCTCATATAATTTTTTAACCACACCATTTACCATTATTTCAAGTTTAAGCATGTTATTTAATGAGTGTCCTAATAGGACCATTTTTGACATTGTTGGGCCAACAAATAGGAAGTTGGTCTAATCTAGTTCAAAACTATTGTCAAAGTCATATTTGTGTTAGTGAATAGAGGAATAATGTATTTCAAGCATGTATCAAATTTGTATGCCTCAAATATGAAAGCATATGTGTCCATTTTCCATCAAAGAGTAGCACAAAGTGTGTCAAGGTGGAACCTTGTTTCATATCTTGAGTCACTATTAAGGATTGTGAAAGAAACCTACCATTAGTAGTTGAAAGGCCTCAAAGATGTTGTCTTAAACCTATTGGAAACTTCTAAGGAAAATTTTCTATGAAAATTTTGAGTTTTCATATGGGGAATGGTCAAGAACCAATGAGACCTACTGAACTAGTGGTGGCTTGAATGGTATTCAAGTACCTTAGATTGTTGTTTTGATTGATTTGATTTCTCCTCTACATCAAATTTGTATCAAAGTGTAGGTTGGTCTAAAGAGGGAAAATTTTAAGTGAAGAGAAGAAAAAATGTCTTCAAAAGGGAATATAGTCACTAGAGAGGTGAATGAATTGAAGGAGAAGCATGCAAGAGAGTTGAGACAAGTGAAGGAGTTGAAAAAACCCCTTGCAACCAGGCTTGTTGCAGTTGAAACAAGTCAGAAAATAGGAATGGTCACAAGAGACTTGAGTGTCTAAGAAGGAGAAGAAGAAGGAGAGGAGGAAAAATCCTAAGAAGGGTTCAAAAGATAGATGGATCATGATTACTTGAGAATGGAAATGCTATTAAAGACAGTCAATGGAGAATGTCCCAAGATAAAGATGGATTTACTAGTGTATGGAGGGAAATTGGACAGTGAAGAACTCCTAAATTGTATAGGAGCACTCAAAAACTACTTTGAATATGAAGATGTACTAGAAGAAAAAAGAATGAAGTTGGCCAAGAAAAAATTGAAGGGCCATGCCTTACTTTGGTGGGACTATGTACAAGATGAGAGGAGAAAGAAGGAAAATTCTAAAATCACCTCTTGGGATAGGATGGTTGCTAAACTCAAAGGAAAATTCCTACTTGGTGACTATGCCATTCAATTATTCAGAAAGCTTCAAAATATTAAGCAAAAGGATATGGATGTGAAGGCATATATAGAGGAGTTATACAAATTTAGTATAATGGCAGTCCATGTAGAAGATGATGTGGAAAAAGTGGCAAGATATATCAATTGGTTGAGATACAACCTTCAGGATGAACTAAGCCTTTCAAACCCAAGAACGGTGGAAGAGTGTTATCAATTGGCCACAAAGGATCAAGATAAGTGGAGGAGAAGGTCAAGGAGAAAGGGGGAAATTACAATACATTGAGTATCAAGCAATGCAAGAACCCAAAGAAGAGGATGGAAAAATAATGAATAAAATAGGTTTATGAATTAAGACAGTCACATATGAAGCACACATATTGATAGGGGATGAACTTCAAGAAGACAAAGGGATAATAATGGAAGGTTCACCTACAGGTGGCATTAGTGTAACCAAAAAGTCCAAATCCATACATGGTAGGAAATTCAAAGAGAAAAAGGAACCTAAGATATGGTTTCATAACAAAGACATGATGGCCACACATGTTGTAGTCCTACACTCAAGTGGACTTGAGTTTTTCTTCCCCTTGGGAGTATGGTGCAAGGGCACTCTCATGCATATGAGATCAATTTTTGAGTTTTTATCTTGTTTTGTGTTTTCTTATTTCAATAAAATCATTTTGTACCATTAATGATCATTTGGAGTTATTTGTGAAATTTTGAGGTCATTTGGATAAAAAGATGTAAAAGTTGCACAATGTTCTCAAAAAGTTGTCAAGCAACTTTTGCAAAAGTTGGAAAAATAGTATTTTATGAACAAACTAATTTAAAGGTGGTTGGAAATAGTTGAGATGGAGGTAAAATGTATATATACACCCTCCAAACTATAATTTGGAGTTGAAGGCATTGTGGTTGAAGATTTGGTAAATGAAAACAAGCATTTTTTGTGTATTTTTCTCATGTTCAGACTTGTTCTTTCATTTCTTACAAATTGTACAAACCAAATATCAACCTAAAACCAAATGGAATATGTTGGAATGTGAATCTACTTTCATTTTCTTTCTTTTTTTCATCAATTTTCATGGAGTACTAAGAAAGTTATTGCATTTTCTTTGAAAATAGTTACAAACCCTCCCTAGGGTTTCTAGTTAACTTGTTTCTAGCATAACTTGAAATCTGTATGGTGAAAAATCATGAAATTTTTCTAGATATTATTTTTTTAAATATTCTTCATTTTATCAAATTTTTAGGCCTCTATATTTTGTTTTGATATGGTTTTTGTTTAGTAGACCTATTCTTGACTATGCAATATAACAGTCACAAGAGGGTAGAAAATTGCAAGTTTGAATGTCATATTGCATAGTTTGGCCTCTTGGTGATTAGAGAAGGTATTCTCAATGTTTGGAAGTGTCTCAAAGACTTTTTTAATAACACAATTGTCCATTATTGCAAGTTGACGCATGCTATTAATGACTGTCCTAACAAGGCCAATTTTGACATTTTTGTTGTAGCAAGTAGGAAGTTGGTCTAATTGAGTTCAAAATTGTTGTGAAAGTCATATTTTTGTTAGTGAATGGAGGAATAATATCTTTAAAGAATGTATCAAAGGTTTATGCCTAAAATTTGGAAGTGTATGTTTCCTTTGTCCATCAAAGAGCAGCCCAAAGTGTGTCAAGGTGGAGCCTTTTTTCATATCTTGAGTCATTGTTGAGGATTGTGAAAGAAACATGCCATCAATAGTTAAAAGGCCTTAGAGATGTTGTATTAAACTTGTTGGAAACTTCTAAGGAAAAGTTTCTATGAAAATTTTGAGTGGTCATATGGGGAATGGTCAAAACCCAATGAGACCTAGTGGACCAGTGGTGGCTTGAATGTTATTTGAATACCTTAGATTGTTGGGCAGGTGCATGAAGATGGGTAGCCAATTTGTGGAATTTTTTTTAAAAAGGTTTTGAAAACTCATAACGCGAGTGTGTTATAATGTGTTTGTGTTATGGCTTGGTGTGTTGAGCCTAAGGTTTGGCCACAACAAGCCTATAATGTGAGAGTGTTATAATGCACTCGCATTATGACCTATTTAAACCTAAAAAAGGGAAAAAAATCATTTTTACTTGTGGTTGTGTTTTGTTTGTTGCTCGTGGCCAAAACCCCCATATTCCATGCTCATATTCTAGGAAGATCTATTTTGCAAAAATATTCATCAAAAATTTCTATTTCATTGTGAGGATGCTGCCACGTTGATGAGGAGGTGTGAGAGGTAAGGATTGATTGCTTTTTATTTTCAAATTTTTAGTTTTAGTTTGAATTTGTTAGTTTTAGGTTGTATTTGATATATATATTTTTAATTTGTAGGAGATGCAAATCAACCTGCAAACCCTCAAAATCCTCAATAATAAAATCCTCAATAGTAGAATCCTCAAAAACAAAATCAACCACAACAACAACCTCCTCCACCAATCCCTCAACACCCTCCTAGCACTCAACAAAATTTAATGAGTGAAATTGAGAACATAAAATAACTTGAGGATTTAACCAAAAGGTTGAGAAATCCAAACAGTTCAACCACAGAAAGAATGACCCTAGATACTTCATTGAAAGATATGTTAAAAAATGTAGATTCGGTTAGGAAACAAATAACTGGATGGCAAGATAGGAGGCAGGCAGCTAGGGATTATTACATGGATAAATTATCATATAAAGATGTAAAGGATTTAAAAATTACAATAGGTGATTTGTGCTCATTATTCACTAACCCACACACAAATGAAAATATTACCCTCAATGAAAAGAGGTTTCCTATTCATTGGTGCCACCCCAATAGATTAGGAACTACTTTTATGATAGATTGTACATGGTTTTTGATTACCCACCATGCAATAATTGCAAAGTCCCATAGTGTTTCCTTAGGAAACTATACCATGAATTCATATTGAACAAAATTCTAAATTATTTTGATATGAGGGACTTCTAGGGGAGAGGTGGGGGGTTGGATCAAGATTAGACATGGTGAAAAGCTAGATCCTATGCAACAAGGGAGATGAGCTCTTGCTAGGCCGCCTCATGAGCACGTTGTTATCCCTTTCATTGTGAAGGAAAGTGCTAATGTATAGAAATTGCAGGCGATCAACACTTTGACCTAGAGTTTCATCCAACATGCTATCCCTATTGTACAACACCATCCAAGGGAGTCTTCAAGAGGTGGCCTTCAAACAAATTTGTGTCAATCTTGCAGGGAAACTTGTTCATATGACCCCAATGACACTCAGAAGGCTACTATGTAGGATTCGTCTATAACTATGGAGATGGATAGGGTAGTTGACATTTTGCATGAGGTGTATGGCATTGATACTTAGGTAAAAATTATCATGTGTATTAAATTTTGATTTTGAAATGCAAGATTAACTAATTTAGTTTTATGATTTTAATAAAATTGTAGGGTCACAATGTTGAGATTGGATACACTGGACCTACACCTACTTATTTTTGTAGTACACCTATTGGTGGGGTATGTAACTAGTGAACAATTATAATTTTATTACATATTAATAGCATTATTTTATGAATGGAATTTTAATATGTGATTTTGGATGTTGAACAGGCTAATATTGAAGGTTATAAGGAGTGCTAATGGGTTTACTCAAATCTACACTTAGGTAATAGAATAAAGATTTTAACTAATGAATTGTACTTAATAGATTTGTGTAATTTATATTCATATCATTGATTATGTTGCATTGAACATCATTGAAACTCAAAGCATTACTTCACATTCCATAACTAATAACCAAATGTTGATAGATGAAAATTTTTTAACTACAATATAGTTGCTTAGAAAGTCAACATAAGCAGTGATGCAATTACTTCACATATCATAAGTAATAAGTCTAGGAGTAGCTTCCAATTGCATTTTATTGTCATGGCATTCCATGAGACCACTTTTTACTACTCGACAGTTTTTCAAATAGTTCACTACCTTGTCTATGCTATGGATACTTGGAAGGAATATATGAAAGAATAATAATAAGAAATAACATAGACAAGGAAATGAATTTTTTGAAAAAATGCCTCAAAGAAATGTGGTCTCATGGTGATGTCCATCACCATGAGAACTAATTTCTTTGAGGCACTTTTTCAGATATCTCACTGCCGTTTCTATGCTACCACATTTTCCATACATGTATACCAAAGCATTTTATCAAACAGTTCATTTCCTCACTACTATGGCTGAAAGCTTAAAAAAGGTGTTTTCCAACAAAGTATGGATGCTTAGAAAAAACCTATCAAAGCATAATATTAACCAATAGCATAGATAAGGCAGAAGGTAGTTTGAAAAAATGCCTCAAAGAAATGCGATCTCATGGTGATGGAATGTCATTCCATCACCATGAGACCACATTTCTTCAAGGAATTTCTTCAAACAACTCACCACCTTTTCTATGATACCACATTTTATATACATGTGTACCAAATCATTTTATCAAACTACTCACTTCCTTGCTGCTATGGCTAAAAGCCTAAAATAGGTGCTTTCCAACAAACTATGGATGCTTGCAATTTTTTTATCAAAGAATAATAGTAAGCAATAATACCATCGAGAAGGCAATGAACCATCTGAAAAAATTCCTAAAAGAAATGTGGTCTTATGGTGATGGAATGCCATGATCTGCATTTGTTTGTAATTGTAAGGAAAATTAGATGCAGAAAACAATTCTCCTAACATCAATACCTTGGGAAATAATGTAGATACACTTTAAAATGTACAATTACAGTCTAATTAAGATGTACTAAGAAAAAGACTACAGAAACAGAGAATTTGACAATCACACATGAACACCAGATATACGTGGGAAAACCCTTACGGGAGAAAAACCCACCACACCAAGAGAAATCACTTTGTATTACAGTAATGAAATTACATAGAAATTCCAAACTTGTCTTTCTAGTGTCATTATACAGTAGCATTAACCATTAACATTCTTATATAGGATTCTTCACATTATAGTCCACATAATTCATCCACTGACATAATCACTCAACAACCTATCAATTCAACCAACCGATTACAAACTATAATCATAGAGTATATCCATGTCAAAATTTGTGTGTAGAACTTCCTCATAGAATCGTCGCAACTGACTGTCTTCCAACTATTCCCATT
>VDFB02000002.1:5231900-5353869 GCA_007258455.2 Sequoia sempervirens
TAGGAAGATCTATTTTGCAAAAATATTCATCAAAAATTTCTATTTCATTGTGAGGATGCTGCCACGTTGATGAGGAGGTGTGAGAGGTAAGGATTGATTGCTTTTTATTTTCAAATTTTTAGTTTTAGTTTGAATTTGTTAGTTTTAGGTTGTATTTGATATATATATTTTTAATTTGTAGGAGATGCAAATCAACCTGCAAACCCTCAAAATCCTCAATAATAAAATCCTCAATAGTAGAATCCTCAAAAACAAAATCAACCACAACAACAACCTCCTCCACCAATCCCTCAACACCCTCCTAGCACTCAACAAAATTTAATGAGTGAAATTGAGAACATAAAATAACTTGAGGATTTAACCAAAAGGTTGAGAAATCCAAACAGTTCAACCACAGAAAGAATGACCCTAGATACTTCATTGAAAGATATGTTAAAAAATGTAGATTCGGTTAGGAAACAAATAACTGGATGGCAAGATAGGAGGCAGGCAGCTAGGGATTATTACATGGATAAATTATCATATAAAGATGTAAAGGATTTAAAAATTACAATAGGTGATTTGTGCTCATTATTCACTAACCCACACACAAATGAAAATATTACCCTCAATGAAAAGAGGTTTCCTATTCATTGGTGCCACCCCAATAGATTAGGAACTACTTTTATGATAGATTGTACATGGTTTTTGATTACCCACCATGCAATAATTGCAAAGTCCCATAGTGTTTCCTTAGGAAACTATACCATGAATTCATATTGAACAAAATTCTAAATTATTTTGATATGAGGGACTTCTAGGGGAGAGGTGGGGGGTTGGATCAAGATTAGACATGGTGAAAAGCTAGATCCTATGCAACAAGGGAGATGAGCTCTTGCTAGGCCGCCTCATGAGCACGTTGTTATCCCTTTCATTGTGAAGGAAAGTGCTAATGTATAGAAATTGCAGGCGATCAACACTTTGACCTAGAGTTTCATCCAACATGCTATCCCTATTGTACAACACCATCCAAGGGAGTCTTCAAGAGGTGGCCTTCAAACAAATTTGTGTCAATCTTGCAGGGAAACTTGTTCATATGACCCCAATGACACTCAGAAGGCTACTATGTAGGATTCGTCTATAACTATGGAGATGGATAGGGTAGTTGACATTTTGCATGAGGTGTATGGCATTGATACTTAGGTAAAAATTATCATGTGTATTAAATTTTGATTTTGAAATGCAAGATTAACTAATTTAGTTTTATGATTTTAATAAAATTGTAGGGTCACAATGTTGAGATTGGATACACTGGACCTACACCTACTTATTTTTGTAGTACACCTATTGGTGGGGTATGTAACTAGTGAACAATTATAATTTTATTACATATTAATAGCATTATTTTATGAATGGAATTTTAATATGTGATTTTGGATGTTGAACAGGCTAATATTGAAGGTTATAAGGAGTGCTAATGGGTTTACTCAAATCTACACTTAGGTAATAGAATAAAGATTTTAACTAATGAATTGTACTTAATAGATTTGTGTAATTTATATTCATATCATTGATTATGTTGCATTGAACATCATTGAAACTCAAAGCATTACTTCACATTCTATAACTAATAACCAGATGTTGATAGATTTAAAGTACCCCTCAACTAACATAGTTGCTAGAAAGTCAACATAAGTAGTGACGCTACTCATTTCCACATAGCATAAGTAATAAGTCTAGAGAAGCTTCCACTGCATTTTTCTTTGTCATGGCATTCCATGAGACCCTCACTTTTTACTAGACATTTTTCAAATAGTTCACTACCTTGTCTTTATGCCAGGATGCTTGGAAGGAATATATGAAAGAATAATAATAAGAAATAACATAGACAAGGAATAATTTTGAAAAATGCCTAGAAATGGTCTCATGGTGATGTCCATCACCATGAGAACTAATTTCTTTGAGGCACTTTTTCAGATATCTCACTGCCGTTTCTATGCTACCACATTTTCCATACATGTATACCAAAGCATTTTATCAAACAGTTCATTTCCTCACTACTATGGCTGAAAGCTTAAAAAAGGTGTTTTCCAACAAAGTATGGATGCTTAGAAAAAACCTATCAAAGCATAATATTAACCAATAGCATAGATAAGGCAGAAGGTAGTTTGAAAAAATGCCTCAAAGAAATGCGATCTCATGGTGATGGAATGTCATTCCATCACCATGAGACCACATTTCTTCAAGGAATTTCTTCAAACAACTCACCACCTTTTCTATGATACCACATTTTATATACATGTGTACCAAATCATTTTATCAAACTACTCACTTCCTTGCTGCTATGGCTAAAAGCCTAAAATAGGTGCTTTCCAACAAACTATGGATGCTTGCAATTTTTTTATCAAAGAATAATAGTAAGCAATAATACCATCGAGAAGGCAATGAACCATCTGAAAAAATTCCTAAAAGAAATGTGGTCTTATGGTGATGGAATGCCATGATCTGCATTTGTTTGTAATTGTAAGGAAAATTAGATGCAGAAAACAATTCTCCTAACATCAATACCTTGGGAAATAATGTAGATACACTTTAAAATGTACAATTACAGTCTAATTAAGATGTACTAAGAAAAAGACTACAGAAACAGAGAATTTGACAATCACACATGAACACCAGATATACGTGGGAAAACCCTTACGGGAGAAAAACCCACCACACCAAGAGAAATCACTTTGTATTACAGTAATGAAATTACATAGAAATTCCAAACTTGTCTTTCTAGTGTCATTATACAGTAGCATTAACCATTAACATTCTTATATAGGATTCTTCACATTATAGTCCACATAATTCATCCACTGACATAATCACTCAACAACCTATCAATTCAACCAACCGATTACAAACTATAATCATAGAGTATATCCATGTCAAAATTTGTGTGTAGAACTTCCTCATAGAATCGTCGCAACTGACTGTCTTCCAACTATTCCCATTCGGATCCTCCTATTCATCCACAAGACTCCACATAGGATGGTCTTACTCGGTCAACAGAATTTACAATGTACTGGCATCTCAGTGAGACACTAACAGTGTCTCACTAATGCCACATAGACTTCATATCAATGTCGCCAAGAGACTCTATTATTGCTAAGACATTCTATTGAGCTCCATGAGTTACACCAGGTCACCAAGTAGTTGCCCAGACCTATCGCATTCGCCAGGACATCATAGCGAGTCACCAAAGGTATACCGAAGAAACAAGTCATATCGAGCTCCAAAGGATAGTTGGAAAGACATATCGATATTGCCAAGAGGTTTCTCTAAGACATAAAGGTTACCCCGAAGTCTCCAACAGTAATGGCATTCCATCACCACAAGACCCCATTTCTTTGAGGAATTTTTTCAAATAGTTTACTGCCTTCTCTATGCCACCATAGTTATCATACATGTCTATGAAATAATTTTATCAAATGGTTCACCGACTTGTTGCTATGGGTAAAAGCCTAAAAAAATGTGCTTTCGAACAAGATGTGGATAGGGAAAATAGTAAGCATGATAGTCAAAAATATATAGTTTAATAAGTACTCAAAATTTTGTTCATTATATCATACATTATAAGTCATGACATGGATCACTATTGTATTTTTTGAGATTGAATAATTTATTGTTTTATTTTTAGATGTTTCAAGCGGAAACACCTCTGAATGTGATGAGGGTAATGGAGATTGGTGTTTCATCTACTATCGAATCCTCGATGGCTCTGACAAGGGAGGTATGAGGAAAATTACTAAATGTCAATTTACATTCATTGTTATAGATGTTAGTTAGTGGAAAAGAAAAACATTATTGATTTGTAGTTTAATTTCTATTTGGATGGTTTATATAGGGCTTCAACATGCCTCAACATGGGCATGTGAATATTTCCCTCATGGAGAGTGATCATAAAATTGTGGTAAGTGATTATTTTGTTAAATATATCATTTTTTATAATGTAATTTCTATATATTAATGTCTTTACTTCTTATTGTAATAGATAAAACTTCATCAAGAACTAAACACTAGGAGGAGTAGCAGTAGCACTCCTCGAGCACAACATAAATGAGTGATAGAATTATCACCATCTAATTGACAAAAAACTTAGGAAAATAATTTATTTCAAGATCATGAAGAGAAATGAATTTTGATTTGAGAGCCATTTGTTGTATGCCTACATGGCAATTTTTTACATATTTTGTATTGGATATGTTTGACACTGTATGCCTTTATGGCTATTTTGTACCTATATTTCATACTTATATTGACATATATTGATGTGTGCCTACATGGCTATTTGGTTAATACAAATATTTTTTATCGATGGTGTCCATATTTGCATTATAAATTCATGGTTCAATAGATATGAGTTACGTGTATTCAAGTGTATACTTTACAACTTATGTGTATACTTTGTGACTTATGTTTTTTCATGCATATACCTTGTATTCGTGCATATACTTTGTATTAATTTGTGTATACTATGTGTTCATGTGTATAATTCAAGGCTTACATGTTTTTGAGTACTTGTGCTTCCCTTATTCAAATGTACATGCTCGACTTATTCATGTGTATACTTATTAATTGGTTAGCCCTAACATTGATCATTGTTGTCCTTCATGGTTTGTCTTCAATATTAACTAATTGATGCTCAACAACTTTATCTAAAAGAAAAAAATGTTTTCAATTGGTATTCCATGAAATGATTCATAAAAAGATTCTAATATATTTAATCCTTTGATTAGAACAACTCAATTCAGAAAAAGATACATAATCTTTACAACACTTACAAAACATAATATTCAGAGTAGATGAAGTAGTTAACTTCTTGACATATTAGCATACAAACATTTATCTTGAATAGTCTTAAAAAATTTCACAACATAATCCTGATAGTGCAAAATGAAATGTTATGTTCTTGATCCATCACCATATAAACACATTGAAAGATTTATATGTCAAATTTTTGCAATATTATTTGTTGTATAAGAAATAGACTTAGGAGAAAGCAAGTTCAAATTTATAATACAAATAAGAAATGTACTCAACAGTGTCTAGACCCCCAAATAGGTCTATTTAACAAAGCAACACCCTCTCAATCACTCTTCCAATTGTAAAACACCATTGGGAAGCATTTACCAGTCTGCAAATCCACAAAATCCACAATTTTTAGGGTTTGATGGCCCTCTAGCCCCACTATCCTCTAAACCCTCAATTTTGTCAAATTTCACTAGGGTTTATTGAAAACACCATATCCAGACCTCATACAACCTCAAAACCTCTTCCAACACTCTTCATTTTTCTTGGAAAAACTTAATTGACCACAAAATTATGTTGCCCCCTGACTTTTCCCACTTTTACTCCCTTAAACCTCTCTTTTTCATTCAAAACCCCTCTTTTCCCAAATAGCACATCATGCCATAACATACTTTTGACCTCCCTTGTCCTTGCAGACCTTTTGAACACATCAAAATCCATAACCTCACCTTATTCCTAGCCTATTCTAACTTATACTCAAGTGATTTCTTCTATTCACCTTGTCTAGCCTTGCTTCGAAGGCCTAAATTTTGAATTCTCAATAGGGGAAACATTAGTAATATCTTGCACTACCTTTACCAATGCTATTTTCTTATTCCTACTCCCTATCATAGTTACATAATTGACTCAAATGATCCCACACTAACTCAAAACTAAAAGAAAGATTACAAAATGGCCTATCATGGCATTATTTGGCATTATCATGACTAAAACCGTTGAACTAGACCTTCTTGATCAAATAGAGGAACAAGGTTCTCTACATGAATGATCATACAATTTTTGTGTGGAAAACTAAGACATGTTAACTGTCCTGTGTATGTTTCTCTTTTCAATTTTTTGCATGCCATCATAAGGGATCAAGCTAGTTGAACATAGCTTAGAGTAATTCCATGTGTTTGGGTGCAAAAGAGGACCATGCATAGCATAAACCTACCTATCGAGACGTGTTGGAGCAGTTTGTTTGGTCACATGAATTGCAAAACAAAAGTTGCACCACTTTTCAACTTTACATTGATTGCATTTGACACTTTTTCCATCAAGTGAATTTTTTTTTTTTTTATTCAAGGGGTAAACGCTTTTGAACCGGAGCTATGAACCGGAATACAACCACTCAAGAATACCACCCCAATGGGGTTTGAACCTTGGTGGCAAGAACAACAATGCCACCTTTAAACCAACACACCATGCCACTATTGGCACATCAAGTGAAAATTGGACACCATAGGAAAACAAATATAAGTTAACAAAAAAAAGGAGGCATAAGAATTAAAAGGCTCTTGACTTTGTTTCCAAGGTGGAATTTGGTTCACATGTGCTTGTTGTGGGATGAATTGATGGGTTGATGTATGATTGACATGGAAAGAGGTGGGATAAGGTGATATGAAATTGTTATGGACAGATGTGGGATAAAGTGATATGGAATTATTTTGATAGGTGGATGGATTAGATTGATATGGAATGGAGGGAGATGCCACATAGGAATGAGGTGGAATTGATTGGTGTTGAATGAATTGAGGATGACGTGCTTTTTGGGTTTGACAAGTGGCTATGAGATATTGGGCTTGCACTATGAGATGTTGCATTTGAGGTGATTGGATTGTTTGAAGTTTATGGATCATGTCATGGATTCCTGAATTATTTGTTTTTTTAAGGGTTGTGGTGCCAGATAAAGTGATTGGATGAGGTCTTGGAATTGTGGTACTAAGGCTTCTAATGTTGGCATGGTGTAAAATGAAATTGATTGGATTAAAGAAATGATGATGTGAAATGACAAGATTGGATGACTTGATTGATTAGGATGAAATGGATAGGATGTGGCTAAGAAGGGTGATTAGGATGAAAGTGATTGGATATGAATGTGCTGGAAGAATGTGTAGAGTGATTTGTCTTTATGTGTTTGGTGTTTATCTTGATTTGGCATTGTTTAAATGAATGATCACACATGTACACACATAAATCACTCACTCAAGACACATCAACAAGCCCTATGACTAGTCAAGTGGGGTATGGCCAATTAGGTCTCAAACTAGTTTGCACAAGTTTCACTAAGGATGATTTGAAAGCAAAATCTTGCCATATAGCTGGGAGAAAGGGGTAACCCACCCTTCACCTTCACTTCACAAAGGTATAAAGTTCTTTGGGGCTTAGCCAAGAGTGAAATATTTCAACTCCCAAACAAGCGTGTCTTTCAATTCACACTTTCATTGAGGTCATCCCAAGGGGTGATGAAATCACCTAGCAGGCCTCCTAGGAAGGGTTTGACAAAAGCAAACCAAGTGAGGTGTTTGTGATCACACACACACTTGATTCACACTCACAGTGATTAATTAACCCTTAGAAAGGAAATGTGTGTAAGAAACAATAGAAGAACTCATTCTTTTTAACCCCAAATCAAGATGTGTGATTAAAGACAAAATTTTCTTGAAGCCCAATTTCAAATATGTGATCAAACAAGATTGATTTTATGCCCCAAATTAAAATGTGTGACAAACAAGATTAAGAGATTAAAAATGGAATGTGTGCACCTGATTATTTTTTCTTTCCAATTTGATGTGTGTGACTGATGCCAACTTTTTTTGAGCTCCATATGATTCACCGACAACTCACCAAGACAAGAAGAAAAAAACAAATGTACAAACAAAAGTTAGATTAGGTCAAAACATACAATCTATTAAAAATATAAACTAACTTACCAATAAGAAATACGAATTAAAATTAAAAAATTAAAAATCTAACTAAATTAAAAATCTAAACTAAATTAGAATCTATATCTAAAATCTAAAATCTAATAAAATCTAATTTAAAAAATCTAAAACCTAATAAAAAATCTAATTAACAATATAATCTAAAATCTAAAATCTCATTAAAAATCTAATCTAAAAATCTAATAAAAATCTTAAAAAAATTCTAAATCAAATTTAAATCTAAAAATCTAACTCCACCTCTATTAAAAAAAACTAAAAAGAAATCAAAACTTAAACTAAATTAACAAAATTAATTAAATAGTATTTAATCTAAAAATAATAATTAAAAAAATTAACAAATAAATTTATTCTATACTAACTATAAAAAGATTAAAAACTAACTTTAAAAGGTACTAATAAAATCTTAAAACTTGAAGGAATGAAACCATCAAAAGTTTGTGAAAGCTTTAAAAGTGAGCTAAAAAGATATTGAAGGAAAATAAAAAGCACTTGTGATTGGAGTGAGAAAAAATAATGAAGGCAGGTAAAATAAATGAAAGATTGAGTGACAACAAAGATAGGAGAAGACCCATACAGTACATGAACAAACAAATTTCACAAGAAAATGAGTGAAGGGTGAGTAAAGGGTGAGGGCATAGGAAACCAAAAGGCTAACAAAGGACGATGGTGGAAATGGAATGTCGACCCAAACTGTTGGAATTGTGAAACAAGCACAAAACCACGAGCCACAGGATCAAACACAAACAAATACACCTTCCACGCAAGAGATCTACAAAACAAATGTGCAATTATCTTCAACAAGAAAAAGTTAGAGAAGAGAGAAAAAATTTCAATAATATATGAAGGCTATAGATATTCTCCCATTCATAATTACAATGAGATCAAATCCTTATGAAAGGAGATCAAGAAACCATAAAAGGGAAACCCTAGTGTGCACACTTAATAATTAATAAATAATTAATTATTAATGTGCCTAAGTTTAGCTTAAGTAACTAAAGTGATAAGTGACTTAATTAATTAACCAATATGATTAAATTAATTAAGTAAAACAACTTATTACTCTAACACAAACCACTACACAAATGGAGGGTTTATGAGATCTAGGGAAGTAATGAAATGGTGGATTGAAGGGGTTCGCAAAAGGTCAAGCAGTGGTAATATATAGAGAGCAAATTTTTAAAACAAGTGACAAGGATTTAGTCGACAACAAAGAGAGTGGAAGTACAGAAGATATTGAATAATTGAAGAAACTGGTCTGATGAATGCAACTCTGATAGCGATAAGACAATGATGGTAGTACTTGATGAGGGCGCAGCCTAAGAGTTAGAAAATAACCCACAAACAAGAGAATAATTTTATTATTCAGAAAATAGAGCTTCTTACATGTAGAGGATCTCAAATCCCCAAGTTTTACAACACATGCAAGTTACAGAAAGCTACAAAATCACCCTTTCGCAATATGTGAGCTTGTCCCCAAAAAGTTACCCAAAAATTAGAAACCCGCCTATAAATAGAGCTCCTCTTTAGTTTGGAGCCAAAACAACATTCAAATTTGAGTTTAGGCGGTTTGGTGCCGAAAAATTACAACTTGAAGTTCAAATTTCAAAAGAACATTTGCAATTGTATCTTCTAGAAAGTGTGCCAACTTCCCGGGGCCATAACTTTTGATCCGAGACTTCGATTTGTGAACCATTTGAACCGTTGGAAAGGTCTCAAAGTCAATAATTCACTCAAAATATGCTATGCCAATTTTGGCAAGTTTTAGGGCCGATCCAAGAACTATAAGTGCCTCAAATATAACTCAGAAGATTTTCAGGTGCAAATCTGGGAAGCTAAAACTGCAATATCTTTCCACCCAGGAATAAAAAATAAAAACCATAAATTGGGAATTTCATTATGACAAAAATGGTATCTAGAAATGTAAAAACATCTAAAAACTGAGAAACTTGAAATTTAACTATTTTTGGGTGATGCGAGATTGCCCTTACACCACTAGATGCTCCTGCATCAGACACCCAGGGTAATTTGAGAAGTGACCCCGTCATGTCTCAGATGGTGGAGGAAAAACCCAAATAGTCAACCTCTACCTTAGGAAACCAGGATGAATCTTCAACAGGCCTTCCTTTCCATTTCACTAGATATTCTTCATACTATCTGTTCCTAGTACTCCTTCCCATGTGACTATTTAGGATTTCTTCAATGTCCTCCTTTTTTGAAGTAGGTGCTGGAATCCCACACTGTTCCATCGTTGGTACTTCCTATATGCCACCTTCATGATACTCTGTCAAATCTAAAATGCTAAACATAGGGGAAATGTTGAATCCATCTAGAAACTCTACCTCATATGCATACCCTAAATCATGCCTTTTCAAAATTTTAAAGGGATTGAACTTCTTCATCTTCAATTTGTTATATGTTCCCACTGAAAACCTTTCTTTCCTCAAGTGGACCATCACTTCATCACCAATCTAAAACTCCTTATACCTCCTCTTCTAATCGTCCTTAGCCTTATATTGCATATTGATCTTGTTAATATGTTCTCTTACCTTTTCATGTATACCCTTGATGTGTTCTACAAAATCTTTAGCTTCAACACTTATTTTCTTCTCTTGGTCCATCTTCGTCAATTTTGGAGCTGTTCTAGGGCTACCTCCATACACAATCTAGAACAGTGATCTACCAGTGCTTCTGTTGAAAGAATTGTTGTAAGAAAATTCTACTTGGGGTAAGATCAAGTCCCATTCCTTGGGTTTATCTCCTACCAAACATCTCAATAGGTTACCCAAACTCCTATTAACAACCTCTATCTACCCATTTGTTTGTAGATGGTGTGCAGAAATGAACTTCAACTCTGTCTTCAACTTCTTCCACAAGGTCCTCCAAAAGTACCCCACAAATTTGGTGTCACGATCTGAAACAATACTCTTTGGTAGACCATGTAGCCTCACCACCTCTTTCAAGAACAAGTCAACAATGTGGACTATATCATGGGTCTTCTGACATGGAATGAAATGTGTCATCTTCAAAAACCTATCAACCACCACAAAGACTGAATCATTCCCTTGTTGTGTCCTTGGAAAACCAAGAACAAAGTCCATACTTATATCCTCCCATGGCCTCTCTGGCATAGGTAAGGGTTGATATAAGCCTATATTCTGGCTCACTCCCTTAGCCATCTGACATACCCTATAGCTTTGTACAATTTCTTCACATCCTATGACAACTGAGGCCAATAATAATGCTTACTAATAATGGCAATGGTCTTATCCCAACCAAAATGTCTTGCCATTCCTCCACTATGCTTCTTCTTTATCAGGTTCTCCCTCATGGAACTCCTCGGGATACACAATTAACTTCCCTTAAATAACATGCCATTTTGGATTATGAAATTCAACCACCTTGTCCTATCCACTGTAATAGGTTCCTTCTGAGCTTTCCAAGCCTCTGCAAAATCAGCATCTTTTGCGTATAGTGTCTTAAGTTAATTGAACCCAACCACTTCAATCTGCATCTTTGTCATCAATGTATGTCTCCTACTTAAGGCATCTACAACCCTATTTGACTTCCCACTCATATGTTTCAAAACAAAGGTATAACTCTACAAAAACTCTACCCATTTGATATGCCTCTGATTTAATTTTCTCTGACTATTTAGGTACTGCAAGGCCTGATGATCAATATATAGAACAAATTCCTTCGGCAACAAAAAATGTCTCCATTTTTTTAATGCGTGAACTATTGCATAAAATTCTTGATTGTATACAGAATAATTTCTCTTGGCATCATTTAACTTTTCACTGAAATAGGCAATGGGCTTACCTTCTTGGCTCAACATTGCTCCAATGGCACAACCACTGGCATCGAAATCCACCTAAAATACCTTGTTGAAATCTGGGAGGGCTAGAAGAGGTTGCTCTCTTACCTTCTACTTCAACAGTTCAAAATTCTTTGCAGCTCTAATGCTCCACTTGAATTCTTTTCTATCCCCTCTCATTGTTTCAGTCAAGGGTCCACAAATACTACTGATATTTCTAATGAAATTTCTATAAAAACTAGCCAAACCATGGAAAGATCTCACCTTCGTAGCAGTTCTTGGGGTAGGCCATTCCAAAATAGCTTTCACCTTCTCTGGGTCTATCTTGAGACCTTCTGCTAAGACAACAAACCCCAAGTACACTAACTCCCTCTTCACAAAACTACACTTCTTTAGATTAATCAATAGTTTCTCTTCTCTTAACTTCTCAAAGGCTCTCTCAATATGCATTAGATGCTCATCCAATGTCTTACTGAAAATAAAAATATCATCTAAATACACAATAACAAAACTTCCCAAAAATTCTTTTAGTACCTCATTCATGAGCTGCATGAATGTGCTCGGTGCATTGGTTAGCCCAAAAGGCATGACTAACCACTTGTACAGGCCCTCTTTGGTCTTGAAGGCAGTCTTCCATTCATCTCCCTCTTGAATCCAGATCTGGTGATATCCACTCTTCAGATCAATCTTTGTGAAGTATTGAGCTCCACTCAAATAGTCCATCAGGTCATCCATCCTTGACAGGTGAAATCTATATTTGATTGTTATCTAGTTTATGGCTCAAGAATCTATACACATCCTCCACTCCCCATCCTTCTTTGGTGATAGTACTGCAGGTACTGCACATGGACTCAAACTCTCTTGTATCAAACCCTTTATCAACAACTCTTGAACTTGTCTATTCAACTCCTCATTTTCTGCTGGAGTCATTCTATGAGCTGCCTTATTTGGAAAAATAGCTCCAGGAATCAAGTCAATCTAATGACTGATCTTCCTTATTGGTGGTAAACCCTCAAGTACATTATTAGAAACAATATCCTAAAACTCATCCAACATCTGAGAAACTTCTTCTGGAACCTTGTCACTATCCTCCTTACTCATTCTAGGAATCAATGCATAACACACATGCTCATGCTTCATACCTTCTAAAAAATTTCTTTCATCTACATAACAAATTCTAGCACTATTGCATACATTTTCTTCGGTCTCCTTTAGGGGTTTCAACTTGTGATGAACCCCATGCTTTGTCAAGGAATAAGTGTTTGCATGGCCATCATGTATAGCTCACCTATCGAACTGCCACGACCTCCCCAACAACATGTGACATGCATCCATGGGGATGATATCACAGAGTACCGCATCATGGTAGCTCCTAGTCTTGAACTTTACTAGGCACTACTCATTGACCAAAACTTTGTGGTATTTCTGCAACCGGGCAATCTGATATGGATGCAGGTGCCTTTCCCTCTTCAGCTTCAACTTTGTGACCATCTCTTCTGACACCAGATTATCAGTGCTCCCACTATTAATAATGACATCACAACATTTTCCTTCACACTTGCACCTTGTGCAAAATAGATTCTTCCTCTGTTCTGGTTCCTTTTCCTCAGTCACTAGGGCTCTCCTAATCACTAGGGTTTCTCCCCTTTCAACATCATTTGAATGTTTAGATTGGGCCTCCTCATCTGCATGCACAACCCTTCCATGACCTTCTGGCCTTTTTTCTACCCTTCCTTAGTGTTGTCGACATTAATAGGCCCGATGCCCTTCTTCACCACACTGGAAACACGTCCTTTTGAAACCACCTCTTACAGATCCTTTTCCATATCTCCCTCATCCTCTACCTCTCTGATGACCACTATTTTGATCACGAGGGTGGTAGAAGTTGTCATTCCTTTGGCTTCGACTGGTACCCACATATTCACTTTTATTTTCATCATCATTTCAGCTTCCTGAAGGTCTTCCACTGCCCCTTTCACTTTGACCTCCTTGTCCTTTTTGCTTTCCATCAAATCTTTTGTTCAACTTCTCTTCCACCTTTAGAGCAAACTGATACACATCCTCAATGGTGGTCATTCTGACTAGGCTTAACTCCTCCTGAATGCTCGGTTGTAACCCATTAAAATATCAGGCTACCTTCTCCTTATTGGCCTTTGTGTGGCCCATTTTGATGATTACCTTGTGAAAATATTTAGTATATTCTTTCACATATCTGCTTCCTTGCTTCAACCCTTGCAATTTCTTCAACATATCTAACTCGTATTCCACTAGTATGAACTGCTTCATCAGTTTCTCTACCATGCAATCCCATCTGGTGATATTTCCTTTTCCTCTTCGATTTCTTTCTGACTGGACCTCTTTCCACCAAATACTAACATGGCCCTTTAGCTTCATTTTCACAAACTTAACCCGATCTGGGTCCTCTATTTCTTTATACTCAAAATATTCTTCTAGCTTGTTGATCCAGTCAATCAACTCTTCTGGGTTTAGACTTCCAGAATAACTGGGAACTTCTGCTCTAGGTCTTTTGCTGATCTTTGAAATGGCCCTTATTAGCTGCATTTGGTCTTGATCAATTGCTTCTTATTTCTCTTCTACATTTGAACCTTCTTCCTCTCCTTTATCCTCACTTTCCTCCCTCAGGCTTATCCCTCTTCTCAATTGCTCTTGTAATGCATCAATCTATCTTTGGAGGGCTGCCAGTGCATCTCTTCCACCAGCATTTCTACCACCTTGACCACCTCTGACACCACCACGCCTACCAAGCATCACTCTTGGAGGCATCTTTCTTGACCTCGACCCACAACCATGGTCCTGGTGTGAACTGCCTCATGATCAGCAATTTTTCCACATGCTCAAGAAAACCCGCTTTGATACAACTTGATGATGGCGCAGCCTGAGAGTTAGAAAATAACCCACAAACAAGAGAATAATTTTATTATTCAAAAAATGGAGCTTCTTACATGTAGAAGATCTAAAATCCCCAAGTTTTACAACACATGCAAGTTACAGAAAGCTATAGAATCACCCTTTCGCAATATGCGAGCTTGTCCCCAAAAAGTTACCCAAAAATTAGAAACCCGCCCATAAATAGAGCTCCTCTTTAGTTTGGAGCCAAAAAAACATTCAAATTTGAGTTTAGTGGTTTGGCACCGCAAAATTACAACTTGAAGTTCAAATTTCAAAAGAATATTTGCAATTGTATCTTCTAGAAAGTGCGCCAACTTCCTGGGGCCAAAACTTTTGATCTGGGACTCTGATTTGTGAACTGTTTGAATTGTTGGAAAGGTCTCAAAGTCAATAACACACTAAAAATTCACTATGCTAATTTCAGCAAATTTCGGGGCCAATCTAGGAAATCTAAGTGCCTCAAATCTAACTCAGAAGATTTTCAGGTGCAAATTTGGGAAACTAAAACTCTATTATCTTTCCACCTAGGAATAGAAAATAAAAATCATAAATTGGGAGTTTCATTATGACAAAAATTGTATCCAAAAATCTAAAAACATCTAAAAACTAAGAAACTTGAAATTTAACTATTTTTGGGTGATGCAAGATTGCCCTTACACCACTGGATGCTCTTGCATCAGTACTATAGTTGGCCCCTTTTACAAAGAAATGACAACCAAGAATTCATACCCATTAGTCACAGATCTGGCTATGACTAATCGCCCAATGCTTATAGAAAATTAATGAAGCATGCAAATTAAATAGACTAGATGGAGGACGATTGGACCCACCAAGATGTGAAGGCTTAAGGAACGGCTATATATTGATAGCCGATTTGAATGCAGGTCAGTGAGAATCTCCAAAGAACTAGCTAAGAACAGGCGTCATAAATGTAGATTTGACAGAGACAAGCCAACCAGAATATGCATGGGCTAAAAATGAATAAAATGTCAATGATTTTGAATGATGTTACCAAGTCATTGGGCCTTCTTGGTAGGCGATCAAAAATCTTTGACTAGGTCTTGAATGCTTACACTTTTTCCTAAAACATATATACTTTGTAAGGTAAGCAGCGAATAGGGTTTGGAGAATGACATTGGAGTTTGAGGAAGATGGCCTAAAAATGGGTAGTGATCGAGGATTGAGGTTTGATGAAGGAAAAAATTAGGGTTTGAATGGGGAGAGGTGACAGATTGAAGGACATAAAATGTTGGTGACCAAGCCTATGAGAAGTGGTGACTATGGATAGAAAGTGGTGTTAGGTTGTTGGGTAGAGCCTTTTGGTGGTAGCAACTGGGTATAGAGGAAACGTTGACAAAGGGGATGACTATAAATTTAGCAAGGTAATAATGCTTGGTACAAAGATAGAATTTAGAATATGGATAGCGATTCCAACAACCATGGATCTTACATAGAGGTCGAAAAAATTTTAATACACAATCAACCAGCAAAACCTATAAAAATACACTTGTAAAACTTGACACACAAGTGTTAGAACATGAAATTTTTTGTAACAAATAAAACCTGCATTAACTAATGATTAGATCCTTGTAGCATGTCTTAGTGGATTCACCAAATGTAGATAGGGAAAAATCAAAAAAATTATTGAAGATAAAAACAACAAACTATCTAAACCCTATCAAGCATCATGAAGCACAAACTAATATGGAAATGCAAATAAACAAAGGAAATGCAAATTGATTCTCAAACTAGATTTGATTGACCTCCATGGCTCTTCTCCACTTGCATGAGAATGTGAGATTTTGAAGGGTTGACAATGGAGGAATGTTGGATGCTCATTCTTGCAGCATAATGACTTGATGATGAAAATGACAAATGGAGAGAATGATAGATAGAGATGGAAGATTGATTTTGACAGAGTCTGGATGCTAGATGAATCAACCCTCTAAATGTATTGTGAGAAGTCGTATTTATAGAGTCGTGATGTTGATGAAGATAAGATTTGACAAGATTCAATAAGGATTTGATTTTTGACAAAAGAGGAAATACAACAAGATGAGATAAGATGTTAAAAAAGATAGAAAGATTTCATTTCTTGTTTTAAAGGAAATAAATCTTGAAAAAGATGAGAAGGATAATTGATGAATTATCTAATTAAATAAATTAATTAGATACACATGAGTTTCAATTTTGGAAAGAAAGCGAGAAGACCTTTTTAGAATTTTATTAATTAAATAAATATTTGATTGATTTAATTAATGTTGGATTTATGATTTCATTAATTAAATAATATAAATTATTTAATTAACATTATAGGAATGGATGGATTATGCATATGAAGGGAATAAATGAAATTAGTCAATTAAATAAGATTTATTTAACTAATTAGATGATGACATGGGTACCTAGGGAAAAACATGCCACAAGATGCCTAAATGATGTAATTTCAAGATAGGTGTTGTAAGAGGACATTTTTGGGTGTCTACAATATGTCACCATCACCTTGTAGTATTCATATTTGGTTGTTTCGGTATTGTAGTAAGCATTTGTACAATGAACTATATGTCCCGACCTCCCGCACATTCCTCTATTTCCCATTGCAACAGTGTGGTATTGGATTTTATTATGAATGCAATATTTTAGATATCATTTAATTGAAAAGATTGAGCAATTTTCTGATTTTATAGTCTCTTAGTTTTAGTTTTCAGCTTTAGTTAGATGTAAGAGATCATTTCTTTTTTTGTAATGAGGAGGCTTAGTTCACCTAATGTTAAGCTATATATATGTATTATTAAATCACAGATGTTCATTACATGTTTGCATCTAGAAAACATATAGGACATACAAGAAATTATATTCTAACTAAACACAATTAATTTCAAAATTTCAACCAAAGTAAAAAAACAAAGAAGAATGATTGAACCTAACTTTAAATGCACTTTAAATCAATAGTGAACATCTCAAGTTTTGTATACAATGTACTAGAAGAACAATGATGATTACATTCATAAATGTATTAGTAAAACAACAATTAATAAGCATACCTATACTCATAATAAATTACACCATACACATAACCAAATTTTAGGTGACAAGCTAATCTTTTAAGGTGAGAAAACATCATCATAATCATCTACATTTCCAACAAGATTAGAATCATGATCATTCATGTCTACATCTACTTGATTTTCTTCCTCATCCTTATTTGTGACATGCAATGCATTCTCTCTCCCAATCTCTTCATTGGTAATCAAAATGTCGTCTTCAAACACTTCATCATCATCTTCATCCACTTCTTCGAATGTTTCTTGTAAATTAATATATTTCCCATCAGACATTATATCAACAACTTCCATGAATTTTCATTTTGAACGAGACTCTATTTGAATGACATACAACCATCTTGGGCTTCTTACATTATCAATTAGAAATGATTGGTTAATTTAAAAAGGGGAAACATACAACTCATCCATCTTTGATAAAAATTGTCTTATATTTGCACATACAAATCCATACTAAGGGTATGTGTAGGATCATGATGGGCCAAAAAGTGGTGATATGATGGGTATGTGTAGGGTATGTGGCTGATGACCTTTCTTTTACCCAAAATTGATGAAACAGAAAGGGTTTTTTAAGGATATTCTCAGTTTTCCACCAATATAAATTATTCTTTACTTTGAATTAAATAAATAATTATTATTCATTTTCTATTTGAATTACGACTAAAGTCCTTATTGATAGGCTAATTGAAAAACATCTAAAGCTTTCAAATGGTATCACATTTTTTGAATCCAAAACATGCATCACATTCTATGCTTCGCATACTATAGGATTAAAAAAAATGAATTTCATGAAGTTTTGACCAAGTTAAGGTGGTCAAACATACGAGTTTTTATATTTTTTAAAAGTTGTAATAAAAAAATCATAATTAATTATTTACTTGGAAAAAAAATATAAAAAATGTGCATCACATCAAGACATGATTCTTCTACTTATATCTAAAAACTTATAAAAATATATTATCATTTTATTGTGGTTAGGGTGGTCAGACAAACACCTACTTCTTATTTTTTTTTTCCTTGAAATTTAAGTACTACTACATTGAAATTTCAAATTTTCACCAAATAGATTTTTTAAAAATAAACCTAGTAGTTTAGAAACTATATTCAATTTGCTACAAATTCTATTCTTACATATTTTTGAAATAGTATAGATAACTTATTTAAATTTTTATGCCAAGTTGCCTAACTCTGATTTTTTGAAATTTTTGCCACTTAAGGGCTTGTTTTTTCCATGATGATCCTGCACATACCCCTAATCAAATTGTACTGCAGATGGTTAGATCCACTTTATTTTAATAATATAGGACTATTTTCACCATAGTCCACTAGAATAATTTTTTGGATGAATCCAACATAAAATTTCTTCTCAGTTTCATGAAGAAATTCAACACTAACAACACAATCACAATTTGTATTTCCTTTGTATTTTTCCACTCTTAAAATGAATACCATAGGCACGCATTCCACTAAAATGTGTATCCCATAAATGTGGAGATTGTGAAAGCTCACTTTCCTCTATTGTTATATCTTGACCTCCTTTTGCATCATTGACTACATTAGCAATTCATTCTTCAAATTTTGGAAAAGAATAACCTCCATTCAAATCAAAGTGATGTTTTTGCTTTTGAGGTTGATGTTGCATCCAAGCTTGATTTTCTTCTTCATATTTTCTACATAGAATATTAACATACAAATAGTAAGATTAATAATATAAATGTGTAAATGCAATTAAGTAAATAAATTATTGTGTAATTTTTTTTTACCTATGCCACTTACTGAACAAAGATGTGTTTTGAATAATTTAGGCATGTATTGCACTTCTTTCTTGATGTGATAGCTTGAAGAAACATCCATTTCCTTCTAATACTCCACGATCGGCAACTATCTCTTCTTCATCATCTTCCCATACATGTTGATTGACATTTTTAAAATCCTTCATATATTCTGTGTAAAATCCTATGGACTCCTATATTGAATATCCCTCAGATATGCTTCCTTCTAGTTTTTCCCTAGTATGAATTTTTTTTTTCAAAAGCTTCATATATCATTCTATAGGATACATCCATCTTGTTCTTATCGGGCCAAAATGCTTTAGTTCATATTTTAGATGTATCAAAAGATGCATAGAAATGTTAAAGATTATTGGTGGAAATTCTTGTTCTAATAGACAAAGGACTTCAACAACATCCTCCCTCAAACTATCAATATTCAAAGGATCTAATACATGTAAACTCATTCTCTTTAATATTAGGCCCAACCTTATAACTTCCAATCTTGTCCCCTTTTCCAAACTTAATATATTTACCAGTAAAATATTCTCTATTATGACATGATAGTCATGGGTCTTGAGGCCTCTTAATCCATTAATTCCAATTTGGGTTCTAATGCTACCACTTACATATCCATTGGGAAAGCGAGTCTAAGACATCAATTGTAAGAATTGTGCATGTTGTTCCTTTGTCTAGACATAAGGAGCACTAGGTTTTCTATATTTTTCATCATCATATTTCTCAACCTAAAGATTTCGATGAATCTTTAGTTGTTGAAAGTCTTGACATGATCAAATAGTATCAAAACCATCAAAAAGAGTTTCTATAATAGCATAGGCTATATTTTTCTCAATACACATAAAGTCGACAATATGCCTAATGGCTATATCCTTAATGTATGGCAACTTATAGAATATGCACAACCTTTTTACACCCCTTTCATTACATGGATTATATCTACTATTAGGAATCCCATCATTTTCAATAAATGACATTCTTGTTTTTCCATTCTAAAAAATGTAATCATCTGTTATTAGCAATGATGCTTCATTATTCTCTTCTTGACCATTGAACCTTGTTTTTTGTTAATGATATGGATGATCCATTTTAAGGTAAGCATGATATCCACAATAAATACAATTACACAAACTTCTTGAATGCCTCACAAAATCCTTAAAGTTGCAAGAAAGACATCCATGGTATCCATGAACACTAAGACAAGACAATGTGCCATATGCAAGAAGATCATGAATCACAAACAATAAGGAAGCTCTTAAAGTGAATTTTATTGAATGACCATCCATTAAAGATTGAATTGCTCCAATTCATTTCCACAATTCCATTAGCTTATCATGTAATGTCTCTACATAAGCATAAATTATATCTAAAGTCACTTTTTTTTCCTTCAATGATAGCATTAAGAAAAATGGTTAGTTGCTAGTCATGGAGGAAAGTTATAATTTATTAAAAACACTAGCCAAGTTGACCATTTAGTACTTTGATCTGAGAATGGGTTCACCCCATCTAGAGCCAAAGCCAACCTTATATTATGAGGATATTGAGAAAAATTAGGTAATCTATTATCAAATTCCATCCACATCTTAGAATCAGGCACATGTCATTGTTTTCCATTAGTTCTCTTATTTTGGGCATGTCATTGCATAAGTTCAGCAATGTCTTTGCACCTATACATTCAGATTAATTGTGGGTTTACCGAAAAGTGGTGAAGAACCTTTCTATAAATGACAATTGATTTAAACCCTTGTCTATACCTTGCTTCATGATGTTTCAGACATTCACTCTCACTTGCAAGATTCTTGTGAAATAATACACAACCATTCATATACATGTAGATGTTTTTATACCCTAGGTCTAGCTTAGTTATTTCCTTTCTACATTGACTTCGTTTTGATGGAAATGTGGAGTCATATGGCAACAACGAACTTAATAATGCTAATAACTGATATACACTCTCATTTTTCCAACTAAACACCACTTGCAAGTTAATAATTTGAAGGATTTTTGTCAAACAACTTAACCTACAACTATCATACATGTGCTTTGAAGCATCCTCCATCAACTTGGCTCAAACATCATTTATACCCTCATTCAACATTCTATCAACTTCAAACATTTCATCTAACATTGTTGCCTCTTCATCTATGTTTGGTGCCACTTCATCAATGTTTGGTCCCACTTCATCTATGTTTGTTGCCTCATCATGTCTCACACTCTACCATTCTATCATATCTTTATAATAATTGACGTTCCAAGGGCTTATATCACTATGCCCATATCTTATCATATGTCGATAAATCTGATTTCTCTTTTTCACCTTTCCACCAAGACAATCATTACATGGACATGGATATTTTTCCAAGTCCCTCTCATCATCTATTCTCTCATCAAATGCATGGTATTGATTCATATTCAACCTTCAATGTTGATCCATCTGTAATATTCTACATGTATAAACAAAAAAAATTGTAGACTAAGAGACAAAAACTATTTTTTTAAATGAAAGGCATTTCCATAGCAATAGAGTTATAGAGAACAAATAAAATAGAGAGTTTAAATAATGAATTGTAAAAAAATAGATTTTTATAGTAGTTTATATTAAAATTGTTGATTACATTTCATTGTACATATTTCAAACTCAAATAATTACTTCACATTGCATAAATAATAACTAGATGTTGATATATGACAAAATTTCAATTACAATATAGTTTTTATAAAGTCAACCTAAGCAACTATGAAATTACTTCACATTGCATAACTAATAACTAGGATCAATTGCCAATTGCATTTTCTTGTATGGAATTCCATGAGACCACATTTCTTTGAGGATTTTTTTCAAATAGTTCACTGCCTTGTCTATTCTACCAAATTTTTCATACATATTGTCTACTAAATCATTTTATAAAATATTTCACTACCTTGTTGCTATGGATAAAAGTCTAAAACAAGTACTTTTGAAAAAACTATGGATGCTTGGAAAAAATCTATCAAAGCATAATAGTAAGCAATAACATAGATAAGGCAGTGAAATAGTTGAAAAAATGCCTCAAATAAATGTGGTCTCATGGTGATGGAATGCCATGAAAATCCATAAAAAATCACTTTTCATGGAATTCCATCACCATGAGACCACATTTCTTTGAGGCATTTTGTCCAAATTTCATTTCCTTGTCTATGCTACCACATTTTTTATACTTGTCTACCAAAGCATTTTATCAAATAGTTAACTGCCTTGTTGCTATGGATAAAAGCCTAAAACAGGTGATTTCAAACAAGCTATGGATGCTTAGAATAAATATATCAAAGCATAATAGTAAGAAACAAGCTATGGCCTCATGGTTTTTTTTTGTGCGAAAATAAATGTGATTTTATTTGCATTTTTTTGTAGGTTTTAAATGCATTTTTTTTTGGAAATTTTGTTGTTTGAAATGGGGAAAAATGTTTGTGGTCAGTTTTGTGCATTTTTTAATTGTAGGATTCTCATAGTTAGTGAAAAAGGTAGTTTTCATGAAGGAATGGAAAAGATGCATAGAGCCTTTGAATTATACCCATAATATGGAATGGCATTGAATCATTTAGCAAACTAGTTTTTCTTCATAGGGCAACACTTTCTTGTGGAATAGTTGATTGAGACAAATCTTCTTTCAACTGAGCACCCTCTCATGGAATCTCATTCATATTATAATCTTGCATGATCTTATCATAGTAGAGGTTATTATGACACCATTGAACACTACTACATGACATTAGTTAAGAAAAGCTAGAGGCCATAGTATTTTTTGGATAGGTTCAATTGAAGTTAGTAGATCTTAAGAGTTCCCTCTCAAATTTTGAAAAGGTTTTGGAGGTCCACCTTGAGAACTGTGAGAGCTTAAAAGTTGTAGGCCATATATATACTCAACAAGGGCAGGAAAAGAAGGATTTGGAAGTTTTAAGAAAGGTAACTCACATAGATACATGTGATTCCCATGCATTTATCAAGATGGGTGAGCTATTGATATTGGCAGACCCCAGTGTAGCTTTAGATTCTCTTAAGACAACAAAGTCTCTTCTAAAGAAGAGTAGAGAAGAAGTACCCATTGAATTTTTAAACAGAATTGGGCTTCTTCATTTTGAGTGTGATGAACTAGAGTTGGCTCAACAATCTTTTATGGAGGCATTAGGAAATGGAATTTGGGTTGAATTCATAAATAAAAGCCCTAGTGCCAATTCTATAGTTTTTTCTATGCACTTTAAGGATATGGAATTCTTCCATCAACTAGAAGGTGGTTTTTCACTTGAGTTACCATGGGATAAAGTCACAACACTATTTAATCATGCTAGGTTTTTTGAATACTACATGATACTAAAAAGGAAAATATTTTATACAGGCTAATATTGTTCAAGTTTCCTAATTATGTGGATGCATATCTACGTCTTGCAACCATGACTCAAGCTCGTAATAAGATCCAAATAAGCCTACAATTCATAAGGGATGCACCTAAGGTGGATAAAAACTCATCAAATTCTTTATGTATGCTTGGAAACATGGAAATGAAAACAAATGACTAGCTTAAAGTAAATTAAACAACTAAAGTACCAGGCCAACTTGTCTTGGTTGATGAAGAAAAATGAAATGTTGATGAAGAAGGAAGGATTCAGATGGAATGGATGATGCAACAAGAGAATAAATTTGAACATGTGAAGGAATTATAGAAGAGTAAGCATAAGGACAAGGATGATGATGATGATGAGGCTGGTCAGTCTAAGAAGAAACAAAAGAAGGAAAAGAAGAAAAATAAGAAGGATAAGGACCACAAGGCTTATGATTCTTATATGGAGGAACTTGATGTTGCCATGTAAGATGAGGAAAATTATATGAGTGATAAGGCAAAAGATGATGCAAAAAATTCCCAAGATCTTCTTGCAACTATAGGTCTAGAAGACTAATGATGGTGAGACAAATTCTCCAGTTTCAACAAAATCACAAAGGAGAAAAGATGATGAACCATTGCATAAAAAAATTTCAAGAGAAGATGATCCATATGATGATGGTGTCTAGGCTTCCTGAGCCTTAACCAAACCTAGCTTCTATTTTCCAAGAGAAAAATCCCCAAGGCCCATGGGAAATGAACGATGAGAATTTGAGTTTCAACTTGGTTTCATTTCAAAAAGGGGACATTACATTGTACAACATTTGTTTAACAACAAAATAATTTAATCCACCTATTTGGGAATGTAAAATAAAAATAGATGAATTAATATATTTTCAATTATAGCCTCTTTTAATCTAGAATTTGATAGAAAGATAAATCATAATACATTGAAGGACACAAAAAATGTTCTAAAATAAAGACTAAAATAGGTTTCCCATAAAAACCAAGCAAGACGAAAAATGAAAAGATAACATACATATGATTCATTTGAGGTTATTTTATAAGATCTCATTTAACTATGTCAAATGGATTTGGAAGAGACAAAGCATATTTGATTGTATAAAATTTTGAGGTAGCTTATCCATCATCATTGTATGCATCATCTTCTCTTGGAATCTGTTTCTATAATGCACCAAGAGAAGATGATGCATACAATGATGATGGATAAGCTACCTTAAAATTTTAGTCAATCAAATATGCTTTGTCCATATCCAAATCCATTTGACATAGTTAAATGAGATCTTATTAAAAACCTCAAATGAATCATCTATATGTTCTCTTTTCATTTTCCCTCTTTCTTATTTTTTATGGGCAACCTATTTTAGTCTTTATTTTAGATATTTTTTGAGTCCTTCAATGTATTATGCTTTATCTTTCTATCAGATTCTAGATTAAAAGAGCCTATAATGAAAAATAGATTAATTCATCTATTTTTATTTTACAATCCCAAATAGGTGGATTAAATTATTCTGATGTTGAACAAATCTTGTACAATGTAACATACCCTTTTCGAAATTAAACCAAGTTGAAACTCAAATGATCATTGTTCATTTCCCATGGGCCTTGGGGATTTTTCTCTTGGAAAATAGGAGTATAATAATAACTCAAGAGGATCTTAATGTGATAAAGGGGGCCAATTAAGTGTTGGCACATAGACCAGGAAATGTTTATGCTACAAATGGGACAACCATTATGCTAGCTGAAAGGGGTCAATTTGATAATGTAAAGAGATTTTTTACACACTTACAAGAAGTTGTAGGAAACATCTTTGTTTAGATTCCTGATGTGTGGGAAAATTTAGCACAAGGATAGTTTGTGCTTGTAGTGAAAATTTTTATGTTACAAATGGGGCAGCCATTGTACTAGCTAAAAGGGGTCAATTTGATATTGCAAAGGAAATTTTTACATAGGTTCAAGAAGCTACTATAGGAAACATATTTGTTTAGATGCTTGATGTGTGGGTAAATCTAGCACATGTTTACTTTTCACAAGGACAATTTGCACTTGTAGTGAAAATGTATCAAAAATTGATTGAGGAAATTCTATTTTTCCATTGACACAAATTTTATTATATTTAGCTCAAACATATTATGAAGGAGAATAGTGGCAAGATTATAAAATAACATTATTAAGAGTAGGAGATTGTAACTACTATAATTTTCCAATCAAAAAGCTATAGAATCTGTGTTTAATGTAATGAGGGTTTCAAATTACCTCTTAATTTTTTGTAGAGGGCATCCTCAAATCTGACTTCATTGCAAACTTCAAATACTTTGCAACAAACATTGAAGACCTTTCCTACCTTTTCAAAATTCTCTAAGTCCTATCCAAACAATCTTTATCACCCATGCAATTGCTAAAACTCAAAATTCCTAGTGTAGTTCATGCGCCCAACTATTGTAACTCAAAACCACATGTCTTAGTGCTAGGAAAACTAGCTACAACAAATGAATGAAGACAGGTCTAGAATGAACACAAATAAATGTGAATTCATGAATCATGCTAATACATCATGTCGATAATTGGCCGAAATGTGTTTGGTGACTAACTATTTAGTCATTTTTATTTCTGTGACTAAATAAATTTTTAGTTAATGACCAAATTAGTCATTTATTTACTCATTTATAGCTATGTTGCAAAAAATTAGTAGAATTTAGTGATTTTTAGTTGTTGTGACTAAAACTTTTAGTCACCTAGTCATTTATTTTCCAAATTATACTAGTGACCACATGACTGTTGTTGGGCATTTGTGGTGACGTGAGGAAATTTTCCTACATCATTGTGAAGGCCCAACAATAGTTGTGTGGTGTTGCAGTGGTTGTGGAGAAGTTTTTGTGAAGGATTTGGTGATCCGAAGTCCAACTTGCAACTACAATATCAAATAAAAACCACTTCCAAATCTACTTTTGATGGATGTTCATATCCTCATCCAAAGCTCCAATTCACACACATGAAGGAAGGATGCTTTCAAAGGTTGAGGAGTTGGGATTTATAGCCATTGGTTGCATTTTCTTAAAAATTTCTAAGGAATTTTCATAAAATCCCATTTTGAATATATTCTTCAATCATGGCATTCCATGATATCACATTTCTTTGAGGCATGTCTTGAAATAGTTAACTTTCCTTGTCTATGCTTCCACATTTTCATGTATGTCTAGTTGGGCACTTGTAACTACAACATATGACAAAAAAATCCCTGATGTTATGCTTTGATGGATGTCCCTTCATTATTACTAGATATCTAATGTATTGCACATTATTATAGTGCAAGCCTATTTTTCAAATTGTTTATTTAGCATCACCAATATTCTCCATAAGAACATTGTCCCTATTTAAAATGATGGAAATGGTTCACATATCTGAGAACAATTTCTCTTGCAAAAATCTTGGAGATGAATTTAGATGTAGTGTGAAAATAATAACATACTCGAAGGTTCTTAACAACTCTAATAGTTGTACCAGGTGCCATGTTTAACAAACCAAATTCAATTGCTAACTTTTCACTATGGTGGCAGATAAATGATTCTTTTTTCTTCTATTCCCCAACAATAAGTAAAAGTATTGAATATAAAAATACCTTGTTGCCTTCATTTTCAAAGCCAATTTCTCCAATTTTCCATAGCTCTCCCATGTTTGTGGAAGTGATTTGTCTCCTAATTTTTTTTAATTGATTTATATTTATGTTATGTTTGGACTTACTTTTGTAAACTTGCAATATACAATGCACTTTTATGCTTTCTGAATTGAGACTAGTAGTAATTATGTTGGTTATATTGAGGAACAATTCATTCATGGTGTAAAAGGAGGACCTTGTTGCTCATATCAAATGGCACATTTCATATAAAGGAGGAAATATTCTAACTGGGTTATTGTTGACTGTACATTGAAGGAGAGAGCTTCATATATAGGATAAAATCAACACTCTCTTGGATTCTACACATTACAGCTTGCTCCAGGAAGATTTCCCATGTTGTAGAAGTTTTAAGAGGTGTAAGGGTCATGTGCTCGCATTGAAGGGCTCCAAGAATGCATTTCCATCATTGTAGAAGTTTATTGGAGAATTTTATTTCTTGTAGTCATTTCTGTGCAACATTGTAACTCAAATTTTTAGTCTTTTGATTAAAAATAAAAATTGTAATTCTCTATTTCTAAGTTGTAACTAGAATACCTTTCTTTTATTAATAATGTTCACCAATTTTTCCTTCTCAATGGTAGTCCTATTGTGTGCAATTGATGATTGATGTGTACTTTTTGTTTTATGTTTAAATCCTCAAATATCAGTCAATTAATAATTAAATTGACTAAATATACTACCAATTGACAGAAATCAGTGAATAGTGAATAAATATGACTAAATATATGAACTATGAAAGAAAAATGACTAAATTTACTACCAATTGATAGAAATCAATGAACAGTGAATAAATATGACTAAATATATGACCTATGAAATAAAAATGACTAAATATACTACCAAATTGATCAAAATGATGATTAAAATTAATGACTAAATATAGTACCAATGGATAGAAATCAGTGAATAAAAAGGACTAAATAAGTGACCAGATTACAACAATCAACAACTAAATCAATGACTAAATATATCAGTGAATAAAAAATGACTAAATAAGTGACCAAATTATAGCAATAAATGACTAAATCAACAACTAAATATATCAATGAATGAAAAATGACTAAATCAATGACTAAATATACTACCAAACTGATCAATCAAAACAACCAATAAATGACTAAAAATGGTTTAGTCATCAATCTGGTTGCATTATAAATGACTAGCAATAAGCTAGTAATGGTCACATGACCAAGTTCAATCATTTATAAGTAGTTTTTAGTAGTTTTTTTAGTAGCTTATTGTTGTTTTTGTACTATTGGACATCACCTCGATGCCCTCATGTGAAGCTAGCAGTACTCGAGTACTCAGAGTATGTGCAATATCATCTTAGATTGCATTGGTAGCTTTCAAATGACACAGTGGGTGGTGAAACATTCTTCTTGCATTGTAGATCTGTAGATTACAATCCCAACCCTTAAGTAGTAAACCACATGATAGATTAAAATATTCAAATTCAAGGAACATTATACTTGATTCCAATGTTGCATAAGACTAGTATGACAAGTCTACAGTTATTTAATCATGGCTATCCTTGTGTTCAACAACTTCAACTGGTTTCCCCTATGGCATATCCATCACAATGTGTTGAACATTGATATTTATTGTGTATTTGATCATTGTCCTTAAAAGGAATCACAATATTCCCCTTATTCTCCTACATGTCAACATTATTTTGATGAGTTTCTATTTTGATGGAAACCTCCAAGACCTCCTTTCTTAGGGGTTCTTCTTTTGGCTATTCAGGAATGAACTCTTGATAAGATCTATTGGTCAAATCACTAGTATCTTCATATTGCTACACATTAGAATATCTGCTCATTTTTTCATGTTCACTACCACTATAAACCAAAATGGTATCCTTTTCCTCACATGTGACATCAACTACCTCATGATCCAAAATTTTAGGTAATATGTCCTCGTTGCTATAGACTATTGAACTATCCATTTGCTTCATGTCATCATGATTTAATAACTTAGCTACAAATGCAAAAAAATCTAAACAATCTCCATCCACATCAAGGGGATTGAACTCCTTCATTGCTAATCTATAATTTTCTTCTAATCACAAATCATGGAGTTGATCATCAACCATATGTAAATCATCTTAAAAAGGGAGGGAATATTGATTGCCAATAGATGGTTCAATCATTAGATCTACATTGTTATCATCTAGGTTGCATTGTGTCTCCTCTATTGTTGTCTCAAAATTTGTTCATGAATTGTACTCAATTAAGCAATCCATTGATTTATATTCCTCTACTTTTGACACACATTCTGAAGTAATGAAAAGATTTTGTATTGGGTTTCTCCACTTGTTCTTTGATTTGTCTAATTACTTCTTGACACTGCAAACATGTGAATTTCAAGTGTGTTGAATTATGTACCTTGCACCAACTTGGTAGTAATAGATCTTCCAATCATATTTTGTATTGCACACTTGACCAGTTCTTCATGATTCTTGTAACAAATTCATAATATTCTAAACCTTTGTTATCACTTGTGGATGAAATATTATCAACAGCCTTGTTCCCTTGTGGCTCGTTCAAATGTTTTGTTTTAGGTGCTTGGTTACCTCCTCCTAGGGAAACCACATCAACATGTTTCATTTTTTCTAAACAATCATCATTACCATTTTTTGTCCTAATTGCTTCAACTTCTTCCTTCTTGTCTTCATCACTATTGGTAATTATTTGAGTACTTACTATTGAAGATTTTTCTAATTCAACCTTTGTATGCTACTCTTTAGATACCAACTATTCTTTTACTACAGTGTAAGCAAATTTTTGTGTAGATGATTCCTCATTGTTGGTGGTCAGTTTCTCCATTAGGTCCAAACAACATTTAACTTGATTGATAACCTCCATACCTGAAGATCAAATGAGTTCTAAATTGGGTGCATTACGAACCTTGCACCAACTAGATAACAGTACATCCTCCAAGTGCAACCCACTCTCACTATGCAGCTAATCTTTGATTAGCCCCTTGAAGGCCTCAAATATAGTATCAACAAGTCCTTCTTCTGTATCCACAAGAGCTAAAGGTTTATGTACTTCCTAGAAGAAAATTCTCCCCTGCAAAGCCATTTCCATTATGCACAAAAAGTTTAAGCATTCTAGCCAATTGTGCCTAGAGGTATTATGGATTTTTCACTTGTCTAATAATTCCAGATGATGCACTCTTGTGATGTAATCACTTATTCAAAGACTAATGAAGTTGAGAAATATTAATCAAGTTGAGAAATATTAATCTAAGGTTGTTGTAGACATCTAAATTTGGACACTTAATTTATCCAAATTCATCCCCTTTCGTCTTATTTTTGTTAATTAAGTAATATTGCTATTATTTAATTAATAACTTTAATTCTGCCAAATCCCTAAGGTATTTAATCAATAATACCTTATCTCTTTAATCCTCCTTTCATCAAATGAATTAATAAAATATGACATTTATTTAATTCCTCACATGTCACATCCTCCATCTTTTATTATCTAATCTTAATCCTTCTTCTAATCTCATCTTGATTAGGATGTGTCACATCCTCCAACTTTTGCAAGTTGGCCTCTAATCTCTCTTAGCCACCTAACCCCTCATCAACTTGTCTAATCACCCCCTTTAGTCAACTCTTCCCATCCCCCAAGGAATTTTTAATTCCTTTTGTCTTCCCAAAGTCCTTTGAGGAATTTTTAATTCCACTCTCATCCCCCAAGGAATTTTTAATTCCTTTTCTCTTCCCCATGTCCTTTATTACATGTGTCCTTGGTCAACCTTATTAAAGGCCTTCCCCTCTTGGACAAGACATTCCACTTCCCCATGTGAATTTTGAATTCACTTTTTAATCCCCCAATGCACTCAAATGGAATTTTTAATTCCTTCACTTCATCCCACATGTCCTCTCTTTATTCTTTATTCTTTCCCCTCTCCCCATAAGGATATTTGAGGAATTTTTAATTCCTCACATGTCCTCTCACCCACATGGGACAAGGACATCCTTTATGAGGATATCTTGACCAAATCCCTATGGTCCTTTGAAGTACATCCATGTCATGTACTTCTCTTACACCTCATGTCCACCTCATCTTTCTTAAGCCTTTCCCCTTGCTACATGTCAAGATGTGAGGGCTTGTGATTTCTCAACTCACCATAGCCCTACATCTTGGCCATGTAGGGGATCAATCTCAACCATCCATTTCTTCTAGGAATTCTCAAAATTCCTATAAATACCCCCTCTTTTCTCTCATTTAGGAGAGATCATTTTGCTAGCCAAACTCTTGCAATTTTATTTCTCAATCTACACTTAGCCATTTTCATGTTTTTTTCCATTTCCATCCATCCTCACATCCTCATCTAGTTTGCATATCTTGCCATCCAAGGAGCATACACATCAAAGATCGAAGGGCCAACCAAAGGATCGATTTGACACAAGGTATAAATTTCCATTTGTTATTTTTATCTTGTGTTGATTCCAACATAGGCTAATCTTGAGGTGTAGGTTGTTTTGGTGTTTATTTGCACTCTTTAGTTTGTTGCTCATTTTCTAATGCATATATTCGACCTATCACATTTCTAGCATGTCCGGTGGGACCCACAAACAGGTCTTTTTCTTTCATGTTTGCTATTTTTGGCATTTTTGTAGGTTCAAGTTATAGAGTGGCGGACTTGACCTTCCGGTGGTGGACTTGACCTCTCCAGTGGTGGACATGACCTTTCGATGGCAGACCTGACATTCTGGTGGCAGACCTGACTCTCCGGTGCCAGACCTAACCTTCTAGTGGTGGACCTGACCCTCCGGTAGTGGACGTGACCCTCTAGTGGTGGACCTGACCCTCCAGTGGCAGACCTAACCCTTCGGTGGCGGACCTGACCTTCCGGTGGTGGACCTGACTCTTCAGTGGTAGACCTAACCTTCCGGTGGTGGACTTGACCCTCCGGTGGAAAACCTAACCCTCCGGTGGTGGACTTGGCCTTCCGGTGGTGGACCTAACCTCCCAAAGGTGAAATTTCAACATTTTACCAATTGTCCTTTGGTAAATTAGGCACATAGTTTAATTAGAGTGGTCAACAAACCTTGTTTGGCATGCTTGTGGAAGGCAATTTGACGTATCCAATCCCCTTGTGCCATTTGGTCATCCTGGATGATGAGAAATCGTAGCTTTCCAAGTCCTTTGAGTCACCCTATTTTCATTTTCTTAGTGGGACCTGCTTGGGGATTTCATCACCCCAAGGGATGATTCCAACCACGTGTATCGGCGGGGTATATAAAGGGGGGAGAGCGAAAGCTATACCTCAATCCAACCACACTGTAATTGGAAAAGTGTTAGGATGACGTGAAGAGTTGGTCTGAGCCTTTAGTATCTCGCTAAGGCTCCCGACTCATGCTTGTAACGGGTTGGTGTTCACGGTTTGGGCCTCATGTACCGGGTGTATATCGAGGACTCCTTAGCAACCATGTTCATCCTAGAGTAGAAGACTTTGTTGGCCAAACCCATGTCTACTAATCTTAGGGTTGTGCTAGATGAATTGTCTTTCTCATGCAAAACTAGTCATTTTCAGGTTAGCCAAAACTGTTTATCAGTGTTTGCTATATTTTGGGTCCTTTGCCTTACCCATTCATAAAAAAATCAAGCTTAAACTTATCCTTTGGCGGACCTGACCTCATGCTGTGGTGAACTTGACCTCATTCTATGGTGGATTTTCCCTGACAGGAAACCGTATATGCCTCGCCATGTGCACACTGTAAACCTATTTTCCTCCGTTCAAGCACCAATCTTCTTGATTTTTCGTGCTCTTTCCAACAACATATAACACTTCATACTTTTGAGCAACTTTTTCTCTGGTGGTGGACCTAACCTCATGCTATGGTGGACTTGACCACATGCTATGGTAGACTTGACCTCATGCTATGGTGGATTTGCCCTATTAGGCAACCGTATATGCCCTGCCATTTCCACATTGTTTATCTGATTGACTCCGTTCAAAAACAATTCTTCTCAGTTTTTTGTGCTCTTTCCAACAACATATAACACTTCATACTTTTGAGCAACTTTTTCTCCAGTGGTGGACCTGACCTCCTAGTGGCGAACTTGACCTCTCGGTGGTGGACCTAACCTCCTAGTGGCGGACCTGACCTCCGATGGCGGACTTGACCTCCTAGTGGTGGACCTGACCTCTCGGTGGTGGACTTGACCTCCCAATGGTGGACCTGACCTCTGGTGGCGGACCTAGCCTTATGCTGTGGCGAACATGACCTTCTACTCTTTCTTCCTGGGGCCACTATTTCCACACTGTTTATCTAATTGACTCCGTTCAAAGGCAATTCTTCTCATTTTTTCATGCTCTTTCCGATGATATATACCACTTTATACTTTTGAGAAGTTGGCCGAGGCACCTTTTTCTTCACCATTTGCTTCCTTGAGGGGGTATACCCTACCATTCTCTCTATTTACTCATTCCAAGTAAACATTCATCCATTCAACACATCCTTTCATCATTTTGAACTCTTGTTCTATCATTTCACTCATCTGTTTACTCGTTCTGAGTAAACTCTCATTCATTTAACACATCCTTTCATCATTCTGAACTCTTGTTCTATCATTTCGCTCATCCTTTTACTCATTCTGAGTAAACTTTCATCCATTTAACACATCCTTTCATCATTCCAAACTCTCGTTCTGTCATTTCGCTCATCCGTTTACTTGTTCCGAGTAAACTTTCATCCATTTAACACATCCTTTCATCATTTTGAACTCTCGTTCTATCATTCTAATCATTTGTTTACTCATTCTGAGTAAACGTTCATCCATTTAACACATCCTTTCATCATTCAGAACTCTTGTTCTATCATTTCGCTCATCCAAGTACTCATTTTGAGTAAACATTCATCCATTTAACACATCTGTTTGTCATTCCAAACTCTCGTTCTATCATTCTAATCATCCGTTTACTCGTTCCGAGTAAACGTTCATCCATTCAACACATCCTTTCATCATTCTGAACTCTCATTCTATCATTCTAATCATCCGTTTACTCATTCTGAGTAAATGTTCATCCATTCAACACATCCTTTCATCATTCTGAACTCTTGTTCTATCATTCCGATCATCCATTTACTCGTTCTGAGTAAACATTCATCCATTTGGCACATCCTTTCATCATTCCAAACTCTCATTTCACTCATCTATTTACACATTCCAAGTAAACATTCATCCATTTAACACATCCTTTCATCATTCTGAACTCTCATTCTATCATTCTGATCATTTGTTTACTCATTCCAAGTAAACATTCATCCATTTCACACCTCCTTTCCTCATTCTAAACTCTCGTTCAGTCATTTCGATCATTCATTTACTCATTCCTAAACATTCATCCATTTCACCCCTCCTTTCCTCATTCTGAACTCTCATTCTATCATTCCAATCATTTGTTTACTCGTTTCGAGTAAACATTCATCCATTTCACACCTCCTTTCATCATTTTGAACCCTTGTTCTATCCTTATGATCATTCATTTACTTATTTCGAGTAATCATTCATCCATCCCAATCAACCATTTGCTCATTTTGAGTATTTGTTCATCCATTTCTATCATCCATTTCTCCAATAAAATCATCATTTTCCCCACCCAAATCCTTTGAACTTCATCTCAGGTTATCATCCAAATTGACCGAAGTGTCTGATATGATCATCATTATTAACATCCTCTTAGGATTGTCATCCATCCTAAGTTAATCATCATCATTGGCCCAGTCAATCCATTTTCAATCTCAAAGTGGATTCGGTGCCCCAATCATACATGTATCCTTTAATCCGATCAATCAACATCCTAAGTCACCTAAGATAATCTCTGAACAGGGTTTTTCAGCCCCTCTCATCATCCTATCTAATCCATCGATCAATCTTATCAATCAATCGATCAATCCAATCCAATCCAATCACCTTCAACCCAATCAATCTACTTCCATCTCAAAGTAGATTCGGTGTTGTAATAATCCTTTGATAATACAATCCAATCATCATCCAATCATCCTAATCTAAGCTTTAATCCAATCCCAATCTGAGCTTTCCCTAAATCCTGATTTGAGCTTTAGTCCATTTCCATCCAAAATCTTTTATCCATCATCTTTATCCTTTCACCATCATGAATCCTTATCCTCCATCAATAGTAGTCAAGGGAAACCCTAATTACGTCAACAATGATAATGAAAGTCTTGTTGATCAAGAGGTATACAAAATAGATCCCCTTGACACTATCATTGCTAGTAAGCTTTCTCCACCCACATTCTAAAACCCAATCACCCCATTGAGTTGTCCCATCATGTCTTCATCTATGCCTAATCACACTCCTTATGCTACCTTTGACAAGGGATGTCCATCATATCCATCATATCCTTCATCTATGCCATCCCTTTATCCTAGTTTGCTATCACAATACCCCTATCTTGATCCCCCATCCACATCCTCTTATTTCAATCCTTCATCCACATGTACCCACTACCCTAATCTCTCATACCAATCTGCTCAGCCTAATCCTACACTCACACCTTCCTATCCTAGTCAAACACAGCCATCAACTTACCCTAATCCAACATCCACATCTCCCTATATTAATCCAACACCTGAATCTTCCCATCCTAATCCACCATCCCAATATCTTTATTACAACATGCCACCCATAGCTTCTGCCAATGATCCACCATCCATGTCATCCTATCCTAATTCCCCATGCCCATATCCTTACCTTAATCCTCCATCCAGTCTTAATCTTCCATCTAATCCTAGTCCACTAATCCACAAACCTTCATCCACTCCCACTTTGTCATCTCAATCTAGCATATTCAAGTTTCTCCAAGGACTTATAACAAAGGAAACATCCCCACTCCACACATTGTAGTTGTGGAACCATGCCATCCCAACCCATCATCCATGGTCGTTAGTGATAAGACCCTTCTCCATCCAACACCTATCATTGATGATACCATCACATCCTCTAAATCCACTGAGTCCCCATCTCCTACCACCACATCCTCTGAATCCACTGAGTCCCCATCTCCTACCATCACATCCTCTGAATCCACTAAGTTCCCATCTCCTATTATCACATCCTCTAACTCCACTGAGTCCCCATCTCCTACCATCACATCCTCTGAATCCACTGAGTCCCCATCTCCTACCATCACATCTACCAAATGCATTGAACACCCACCCCCTACTCCAAGAGCCATCGAAACTATCGATGACACCCAAATCCAATCCACTTCTTCCACTCCTAGTATCCATTCCCAAGAATATTTTGAATCCTCCATCCTTCCATCTTCCCCACTTGAAGAGTCCCCCCATGACTTCATTATCATGCCTCCCGCACATGATGAGTCATGCCAAGAGCCTGATCCAAAGCATGCCAACATATCCCCTCCTCCAGATCAAGATCCTACCATCCCATCTACTCTACCGCAAGATCACAGTGCCCCATCCATTCCATCCCATGATCCTCTTGACATTCAAGATTCTACTACTCCATCTTCGTCTCCATTGCATGAGCCTGCTACCACAAAATTAGATCCTATCATATCCCCCACTCCCTCTCCAGATACCACCCATCCAAATGTTGCTATCCCATCATCTCCTTCTCAGGATCCCCCATCATCGCCTAAAAATGCTATCCCCACACCGCTTGCATATCCCCTTGGAACTCTCACATTCTTCCATGGTGGCCTCCTTGCAGAAGAAAAACATAGTGTATATACCACCCATCATCCCCCACCTAATAATGGACTTGCATCATGTTTTCAGAATAACAAAAATCCTATCATGGATCGAATGCTCAAGAACATGAACTATCAAGGAAAAGGTCAAGGACTTCATCAGCAAGGTATTTTAGAGCCCATCCAAGTCAAAGAACAAATCTGCATGCAAGGTCTTGGATCTATTCCCCAAGACTCACAATCTAAACATGTTGGTACAACCTCTAGATGTCCTCAACGAGCCTTTTCCAAAAGAAATGTTGGTTCTTTCCATTGCTCCACCAAATCATATGCTACAATCCCTCCTCCTCTATCATATCACCTCAAAACAACCATCCATATTCCTCCTTCATCTGCTCCATCCATCTTGGGTCCTTACATCCCTCCATCCGCCATCTCCCGACCTTCATCTACTCTATCCATCTTGGGTGCATATATCCCAAGATCACCTCCTCCATCTCATCCTTTTATCCATCCAACGCCTATCCATTTCATCCATCATAAACATCCCAATTAGGATCAACAAAGGCACATACCTACACATTCTCCATCTACACGTAATCCTCATAATCCTACCTCCACCACTCCACATCATCCATCTTCTCACAACCATCCCATTGCTAGTACAAGCACTTTAGATGCCAGAGGAAAAATGCAACAATCTAAACACCCACATGCATCCAAAGCTTCCCATGTCCCCTCTAAAAGACATGGTAAAGAAAAGAAAAACAAAATTCAAAATCAAAATCAAATCTATAGCTCGCAAAGAGCCACCAAAGAAAAGATCAAAACCATGTGGATCCTAAAGAAAAATGATGCAATGTCGTTAAATGAAAAATATGTAAGAACATCCAAAGTTGCTCATCCAAAAGCTAATCCTTTTCATCCACCCTCTCCTACATCTATTTTTGGTCCCTATGTCCCAAAATACACTATTTCATCTCCTCCATTATCCCTGCATTCTCCATCCATTAATCCTTTTATCTTTTCACATCCACCACCACATGTGCCAATGTTGGTCCTAAACACATCTCCCCTTCACATATCCACCCCATCATTACATCCATACACTTTCCAACATCCCACCCATTATCCCATGTATCTCCCCCATCAAATCCCTCTAATTCATCCTCTTGCATAATCCATTTATCCTCATAAGGTTGTACCAACATCCAATAGTCGGTTCGAACATGAGCTCTTCATACCCGATATAGAACTTGATGCTTGAGTCCTTCATCCATATCCTTATAGCATGTCTTCTAAATCCACTTATTCACCTCCCTATCCTTATCCATCTCCTTCCGCATACTATCCAAAAAGTCCAAAAATCCAAAAAAGTCAAAAAAATCAAAAAATAAAAATAAAAAATAAAAAAATCCAAAAAAGTCAAAAAAATCAAAAAATCAAAAAAATAAAATAAAAAAATAAAATAGTAAAGAGAAATAATCTGTCCAATGGTGAAAACTTGGCAACCAAGTGCCTTGGATAAGTACCATGATAAAAACCTGACAAACAAGCATCATGTGTAAATCTTCATCTGCACTTAGGGGCAGCTTCTTGATATGCATTCCTTCCATCCGCTATGCTTCCTGCTATGCTTACGGCTATGCACCCATCTTCTTACTATACATCATTTTCGTCCATCCCCTCCACCCTATCGAGCTTACAAATCTTGCTTGGCATATCTCACTTATCCCAATCCTTCCATCCTCCTTGTGATCTTGATAACAATGGGGCAAACATATAAGCATGCTTTGGGCACCTCTTAGCATACATCTCCCTCATCTACACACTATCCCAACTGTCATTCGCACTCGTCTACCTTCCTTATCCACCTGTCATGCTACCCTCAATCTCCCTTCCTTATCCATGCATCCTATCTTCATCCATCCCACTCCTTTATTTTCCTATTCTTCTATATTGCATCCCTCATGCCTCCTCACACATGACATATCTAGAGTGAGGGCATCTATCTTCATTTGTGATACAGTCCTTGGATACATCATTCATTCCATCAAATCACTCCCTTCCATTTCCCTATCCTCATCTCCTTATCGATATATCCATCTCCCCATCCTTATATTTTATCCCTCCACACAATCCTTATATCCATCTTCCCATCCCTATCTTCCTATCCTTCCATCATGGCATCCATTCTCATCTATCCATCTAGTCACCTTTTCCTCATCCAAATACTTATCCCTCTATCCAATCCACCCAAACAATCATTTTCCTCCCCCCATCCTCTACCCTCATCCCATCTCATAATCACTTGTCATTGGTATCTCATCATTCATCTATTCGTCATCTCATCCTCCCAATTCATCTTTTGATGATTTGAATAACTATCCCATCCCTGAGCTTTGTCTAGTCACTATCTTCCAATCCAATCCAATAGGTCTATCTTGTCCCATCGTGTCCGTCCAATCATTTTATCCCCTTATCTAGGGTTATCTAATCATCTTTCATCCATCACTTGTCTTTAGCCTTCTGTCGAACTACGTTGCCCCTGCGCTTTCACATAGGCAAGGTCAATCATTTGATCCACCCTCGGGGTTCCATTCATAATTGATCTATATTTTCCATTTTTCTACTATTCTCTATCCTATCTTGGTCATCCATTGCAATCTCCATCATGGTCTGTCGTTAACCTTTTATCGAACTACAAGGGCTCTGCGCTTCCACATAGGCAAGGCTAATATTTGATCAGCCCCCGAGCCCCTAGGTTGCTAGGGTGTGTTAGTCTCCTATCTTGTGTCATGTCTCTTGTGTCGTGTCATCAAGCTATGCCCTTATCTTGCTGGTTCTTAACAAATGAGATCCATGGGTATCATTAGATCAAATCAGTTTCAAATATCCTGAGTCATTGATCTTTTAGTTTAGTATCCATCATCAGTCTCAACAGGATGAATCCTTCCTATCAAACCTCATCAATCCCATCCATCCCCGTGATCCTATGGAAAAGGATGTTTGAAATTTATTGTTTTGATGCTTTTTATTTTTATTTATCATTTTAGCTCCCTATCATCACTTGTCATGGTCACCTTGATCCATCATATCATGGTGTGCTTTGACTAGTCAACATAGGGGTGTATCTTGATCTTTTCTTTGTCTTATCAGTTGTCCCACATAGTACCCACCAAGATCTTTGAGGTCTTGTGTTATGCTGGGGCATCCTTGTGTGCTTGTGGTTATCCAAATACCTGGCCCGACCAAGGTCATCGTGACTTTGGGGTGTTGGGATAGCCTTCTTTTTTGTTATGTTTGTTTTATGCATTAGACGCTAATCTGCCTTGGTTCTTCATACCCTGGCATCTTGGGTCTTATGCTATAACAAAAATCAGTGCTCCAATGATGGAAAATTGCATTTGGATTGCATTTCACCTTCATCTTCTCATCTATCAAAATCCCCCCATCCATTCATCCTTCATCATGCTCCCCTCCCAATCTCCTATCACCTTTTCATCCTTTCTTACCCATCACTTTGCATCATCTTCTTCAGCCCCCCTTGCATCATCTCATCCATTTCGAGAAGACACTCGTGTTCTCTTGAACCCACATGTCATCTCGAGGGGGCATCCTTCATCCCTAACTTTCATCTTCACCCCCATCATCTTCCTTCCTAGTCAATCCTTTGATGGCCGGGGCATCTTTCCCAATCTAACCATCTTCTTCTAGGTTCTACATTTTAATATTATTTGAAATGATGCTACGTTGTAACACCATATCCTTCATCCCTAACTTTCATCTTTACCCCCATCATCTTCCTTCCTAGTCACTTCTTTGAATGACTAGGGCATCTTTTCCAATCTAACCATCTTCTTCTAGGTTCTATCTTTTAATATTCCTTGAAATATTGCTACTTCATAACACCATCTCAAAGAGGGTCAAAATGTAGACATCTAAATTTGGACACTTAATTTAACCAAATTCATCCCCTTTCATCTTATTTTCATTAATTAAGTAATACTGCTATTATTTAATTAATAACTTTAATTTTTCCAAATCCCTAAGGTATTTAATCAATAATACCTTATCTCTTTAATCCTCCTTTCATCAAATGAATTACTAAAATATGACATTTATTTAATTCCTCACATGTCACATCCTGCATCTTTTATTATCTAATCTTAATCCTTCTTCTAATCTCATCATTAGGATGTGCACATGCCTAATCCTTGATTAGGATGTGTCACATCCTCCAACTTTTGCAAGTTGGCCTCTAATCTCTCTTAGCCACCTAACCCCTCATCAACTTGTCTAATCCCCCTTTAGTCAACTCTTCCCATCCCCCAAGGAATTTTTAATTCCTTTTGTCTTCCAAAGTCTTTGAGAAATTTTTAATTCCACTCTCATCCCCCAAGGAATTTTTAATTTCTTTTCTCTTCCCCATGTCCTTTATGACATGTGTCCTTGGTCAACCTTACTAAAGGCCTTCCCCTCTTGGACAAGACATTCCACTTCCCCATGTGAATTTTGAATTCATTTTTTAATCCCCCAATGCACTCAAAAGGAATTTTTAATTCCTTCACTTCTTCCCACATGTCCTCTCTTTATTCTTTATTCTTTCCCCTCTCCCCATAAGGATATTTGAGGAATTTTTAATTCCTCACATGTCCTCTCACCCACATGGGACAAGGACATCCTTTATGAGGATATCTTGACCAAATCCCTATGGTCCTTTGAAGTACATCCATTTCATGTACCTCTCTTACACCTCATGTCCACCTCATCTTTCTTAAGCCTCTCCCCTTGCCACATGTCAAGATGTGGGGACTTGTGAGTTCTCAACTCACCATAGCCCTACATCTTGGCCATGTGGGGGATCAATCTCAACTGTCCATTTCTTCTAGGAATTCTCAAAATTCCTATAAATACCCCCTTCTTTCTCTCATTTAGGAGAGATCATTTTGCTAGCCAAACTCTTGCAATTTTATTTCTCAATCTACACTTAGCCATTTACATGCTTTTTTCCATTTCCATCCATCCTCACATCCTCATCTAGTTTGCATATCTTTCCATCCAAGGAGCATACACATCAAAGATCGAAGGGCCAACCAAAGGATCAATTCGACACAAGGTATAAAGTTCCATTTGTTTTTTTATCTTGTGTTGATTCCAACTTAGGCTAATCTTGAGGTGTAGGTTGTTTTGGAGTTTATTTGCACTCTTTAGTTTGTTTCTCATTTTCTAATGCATATATTTGACCTATCATAGTTGCTACCCCTCATCTTAGCTCATTTTTTTTATATATTTTCAAATTTTCTGATTTTTAAATTTTTTGAATATAAAGAGATCTATCATATCTCATATTTGTACATGAAGGATCATTTATATTACAAATTTGTTACTTTCACTCTACCCTCCTAGCACCAATTCTGTTGATAAGGGTTTTAACACTACACAATGATAAAAACAAGAATGTTCTATCTCTCTTGAAAGGTGATTTCTTTAGACAAAATTCATAAAATAACCCTAAGGTCAGGTCTTCATAATGTAGAAAACAACTTAGTGATGATGTGATTTGTTGGTAATAATGAGGGGTCTTACAATTCAACAATGTTGGAAGCATTAAACTCAAATGAGGTTTTAGAAATTCTAAAAAATCTATGTAGATCCTTACTATAATTTCTAGATCATAGATCTAAAAATGACTTGTCATCAAATGTGGCAATGTGATGATGCTTGTTTAATTCTAAACTAACATAGATTTAAATAAATAAATAAATATTTAAGGGTTGAGAGAGGTTCTAATCTAAGATAAATCATAATAATGGTTGATGCTGCAGATTGACAAATCCCCATGAAACAAATTCTTGCTTGATCAAGGACAAGCCTAAAACTACACAGAAATGGTAAAATCTTCAAAGGAAATTGAAATATTTTGAGACTATGAATACTCATACATATACCCAATTGCTAGTGTGACATGAATAAACATTCATAGTTGAAATTAATGTAATACTTGGCTTAGACTAACCTTACAAAGCAACTTACAATCAAAAAATTGCAAAAGTTATGATTAGTAGATTCATTAAACATCATTAATATTTCACCATTATTATGAAATAACTAAAACTAACATTTGAGAATCAGAAAAGGAAACCATAACATTTTCAATATCAACACAGACATTCACCAAATCAATGACCCATTTGCATTAATATATCCAAAATTTTCTCAAGAATCTCTAGTTCTTGCTCTCATACAACTAACTTCTATTCACTAAATACCTCTATAGCTCCAAAAAAAATCCCTTACAAGTGAGAAAATACCAACATTTTATAGATATTACATTTCAATTCAAGGGAAAGGATTGAACCTGATTCAAGGGCCTAGATTACATCAGTATTTAATATTTGAAGTACCTTGAACTTTTGCAATGCATGCCTTATTTACATCCAATTAGGTAATTTGGTTACAAATTTGGTCCAAGAAGAAACAAATGTCCTTGATTTTACTGAACACCCCTTATTAGAGGAATAAAAACAACCTCCTTGGTTGTCCCCTTTAAGATACTTTTCTAGTTGGTAGGCAAAGATTCTCATGTACATTTGCATAGAATATTGATATTTTCCATAGTGAATAAGGCCTTGCACAAATCCATATTCATGTTCATCTTGACCATTTAATTCACTTACTCCTCCCTCTAATATATGGCATGGTTTCATATGTTGGTCCCTCTAAGTATCCTAAAAAGCACCTATGTCATAAAATACCATAATTTAAACTTCTAGAAATGATAAACTTCCCTTATTTAAAATATTAAAATTTATCAATTTATAGTCCATCAAGAAATTTCATTTTTCGAAATTTTTTCCATTTTTGGAAATTTTCCATTTTAGAATTTTTTTAAAATTTTGGGAAAAAATCATTTTGAAAATTTGCATTTAATGAAAAAATTCATTTTAGAAAAAAATTCTATTTTAGGAAAAAAATATATTTTGGAAAATTTTCCATTTCAAGACAATTTCCTTTTTTATTAAAAATCCTTCTTAAGAAAGTTTCCATTTCGAGAAACTTTTCTTTTCAGAAAATGGACTTGTGAGGGCCAAAGCAATGCAAAAGTCAGAGGGTTTGGCTTCAATGAGTGAATTTTCAACTTTTGAGGGAATTGGACCACTATGAGTTGGAGCAATGTGGAAGTCAAAGAAGTCTACACCATAAAAACTGTGGATGAAATGGTGTGGACGGAACAACATCTTGCACCCGACTTTTTGCAACCAACTTTCTGTAATGCCTGAAAACTTAGTCTTTTTGGACCCAACTTATTTAAGTATGTGGAACTTGGATATTAAAGGCACTAAATTTTCATTACTTAAAGTTTTCACCCATTTCTTGAGTTGTGAAAAACCCGACTGTGGAAGTTGTAGGTTTGTGGGTTGGAGCAATGTGGAAGCTAGAGGCTACGATGTTGGTTGACAACATACCTACACAAAATTCCCTCAAAGACCAAATACCTAAAAAATGTTGAGTTTTCCCATTATGGAACATGGGAAAATGTATAGGAAGAGCACCTAAACCTATTTTGTGATGATTTTTCCCATTTCAAGAAATGAAAAAAATGCGACTATGCAAGTATATGGGTTCTAGCACTGGTTCGATGGATTTCCACAAATGGTGTAAGAGACCCCACTATTTGCATGGCAGTTGCCGCATAATTTTTTTTGCAAGGAATTAACACTTAGCAAATTTTGGATTTTTCAATTCAAGCACATGGGGAAATGGGTAGGAAGAGTTCCTAGACCTATTTCTTAATGATTTGACCCATTTTTAGAAATGCGGAAAATGTGACTATGAAAGTCGGGTGGGGGGGTCTGATACCGGTTTGATGGTTTTTTGCAAACAATGTAAGAGAGCTCGGCATCCACATGGCTGCCACCTGCATAAAAAAATTTGCAAATTGACTTGAGTGAATGAAACTCTAGGGGAGTTCTAAGGCTTGAAGGAGACATCAAGATTCCAAAAAAAAAAGCGAAGGAAAGAGCAAAAACAAATGAGTGTGAATCAAGACAACAAAAAGAAAAGAAAAAGAGGGGGTCCTTGCCTTCAATGGGGCATGTGTGCAAAAAATGCACAACAAGTCCTAGAATTTATTTATTGTTATTTGATGTATTTATTCATATTATAATGCTTATTATCCTACCAAATGTGTTGTCACTTTTTGGGACCCACTGGTGATGCGGCATCCTACATGGCAAGTGACATGTAATTGTTGTAAGCTAAATAAGTGGAGTTAGGTGTCCACTTTCGAGGACCTAGATTCTAGGCTATATTGATGGTATTTGTTATATGTTTCTATATCAAGCACAAAGACAAATTATGACACTTGTTATGAGTCTTTGATAGTCATAAGAGTTAACTATGCAAATTGATATGATGTGATATGATAGTTGTAAGAGTCACATATGACAGTTTCCTATTCAAAATATGATAGGTAGTACCCATGTAGTGAGGGTGCCTACACATGTAAGGTATTTTCATGCATGCATGCTCATTGCATGTGCAGTGATGGCTAATTTTATGGGATAGGGGCTGATTATGGAATATTTGTCATAATTATGAGTTCTGATTATGACGATATGTCATAGTGAACTCATGTTCACACCTGGGATGTGGAAATTGGTTATGGAAAGTTTTGGTCACCCTATTTCATGTTGAAAGGTTATAAATACTTGTAGACAGTGAATTTTCAAGGATGAGGGTTGAAGAAGCTTACATGTCATTATGTTGCTGAAATTTATCCAGATTCTTGTCATAGTATGAAGACCCTTGATCATTGCTATGTGACTATATTGTAACTCTTCTTTTGTTGCTAATAATACATTTTAGTTGTGTGATTTGGAGTGTTGGTTTTTTCCCGAAAGGGTTTTCCATCATAAACATTGTGTTATGGTTTGCATTATTCTTTATGTTTAATTTTTTTGAGTGTACATCTTCTAATTCTATAACTATAAAATGTGTTAATTTTTTTTTATAACACTCCCCTACTTAGATTAATGTAGGAATTCGCTTCCACACACCTAGCTTCCTTTTAGTTGGTATCAGAGCTTTGCCAACTTTGATTTTTTTGTTGGATTTGAAGGGTTTTTTTAGCTGATCTCTATTTTAGTTGGAGTTTTTCAAAAGGGTATTTCATCATGTTTTTGTAAGAAAAGGATGATAAGCACATCCAAAAGAATTGAGTTGGAGAATTTTAAAGACAAAAAATTTGAACATTGGAAAATGAAAATGGAGGATATGCTCATAGACAAAGATCTATATGTTGCAATATTTGGAACTAAACCAACTACAAAAACCCAAGAAAATTAGGATCTAATGGATAGGAAAGTCAAGAGTATGATCAAACTCTATTTGGATGATTTTATCTTCTTGAACATCCATGAGGATAAAACTAATAAATACCTTTGGAAGAAAATTGGAGACATTTGTCAAGCTAAATTCCTAGTAAACAAGTTATTTTTGATAAAGAAAATATACTCTATGAAGATGGAATATGGAGGATCCATGGAAGATCAACTCAATGCATTCAACATGTTGATATATCAATTGGGTTCTATTAGAGATAATATTGATGAATAGTATCATTACATGCTCCTCTTGTGTTTTTTGTTGAACTCACGGGGCCACCTTGTAATGTCTATTTGAAGAACAACCACCAATTTCAAGATGGATGAGGTGGTATCTTTACTGTTATCTAAAGAGATGAAAAGGAATTCTTTTGAGATGGCTAAGGAGGCCCTTACTATTCATGGTAGATCAAAGGAGAAAGGAAATAAGGGCAAGAAATGGAAGTTTAATTCTCTAGGGAGATCTAAGTCTCCTGCTAAGCCCAAAGTGAAGTATTGGAATTGTAACAAAATTAGTCATATTAGGAAAGAGTGCAAGGAAGAGAAGAAAAAGAAGGGAAAGAATAATTTCTCTAGATTTGACTTTGTAAAATTCTACCAAGATGATGTAGATGAATTTATTGTAGCCTTGGCAACCCATGTATGTGAAGATGTGTGGTTGATAGACTTGGGTGTTTCATTTCACATGACCTCTCATAGAGGTTGGTTTTAAAGTATGAAGAATACAATGGTGGGAAGGTGTATCTGGGTGATGAATCTCACCTAAATATTGTTGGTTGTGGAAGATTGAAGGGGATTGATGGTGTCTTGCACATTCTAACTTTGGTATGAAACCTTCTTTCTATGAGTAAACTGAATAATACAAGAGTACAAGTTATTTTTTATGGAAGAGGATGTAAAATGAGGAGAGGAGATATGGTGTTGGCTAAAAGTGTTTGGATTGGCACCTTGTACAAGTTGAATACATGCATAATTCAATGAAATATTCATTTTGATACACTAAAGAAGAGACCTTTGGATTCTTCATTCTCACCATCAGATCATGCAAAAAGGAAGTTGATTGTAGCTACATTTCATGGTCATGTGTTTTGGGTACCTAATAGTTCTCATTCATTGGAGATTAAGCTTCCTACAAAGAAGACAATGCTATGGCACCAACAAATTTGTCATATTGGTGAGAAGGGTCTTAGAGCCTTGAAAACTAAGGGCCTTGTTGAAGCCCTTGATGATTGTAATCTCAAGCTCAAATTTTTCCAACATTTTGTTTATGGAAAATGACACCTTTTTTTCATTTTACTCTAGTTCTCATAAGTCTTCTTGGGTTTTGGACTATGTCCATGCATATCTGTTTGGTCCTGTGAATGTTCCTTCATTGTCAAAATCTGTATATTTTATTTTTATAGTGTTAAAAAATGTACTCCTTTACATTTTCACACTATGTTTAGGTCCCTTAATTAACTGGACATAATTATGCCTCTAATTGCTTCAATTATGCATCTACAAGCCTAATTTGTTGCAATTTCTAAAAGGGGAATTAATATTTAAGTAATACAATTATCAATTTTAGCACCACGACATGAATAGGTCCTAGAAATTTAGGTCAGGACCCATTCACCCTTTAGCGAATGGGTCTGCTTTAGTTGTTAAATTTAGATTTAAAAAATGTTTTGGTGGCCTTTTCATGATCCTAAATTCAAATTTCAGCTTGTAATGTTTAATTTTTTGCAAATTAGAGAATTACTTATAAATACGTCTTTTATCAATTCAAATACTAGATTTTTAAGAGATCAATTATAATAGCTAAGATTATTGTCAAAGGAGTTCAAGAGAAGATTTCTCAAGCATTTGTTACAACATTCAAGATCTCAAGAATCATGTCAAAGTTATGTTCAATCATGCATGTTTTTGGAGCTAACATTGTGATGTAGGTTTCAAACATCAAGGTCAACATCCAATTCAACCATTTCATGTAAGATCAAGACCTTGGAGAGATGTGTTAAGTTTCATTCCTTCAAGGTTTTCACTCAAAGGTTTGGTGAGTTACAACATTGTAAGTTTTCATTTATCATTCATTTCATGTTTCATTATTTCAATTCAAGGTTTAATTACCAAAACGGGCTTTTACCAATGCAATCCCCCATTCACCAAAAACAAAAAAAAATTCTCTCTTGTGTATGTTGCAGATTTTAGGTTGAGGAAGGATTGAAGATTCATCAAAAGTGAAAAATTGTAAAAGTTGCAAATTTGCCAACATTATCGTCAAGTCATGGAAACTCACTTACATAATCTATTTATGAATTTCTAACTATGAAATATAGATGAATTGGAAGTGAAATCCAAGGAGTAAAGGACCCAAAAAGTGATTTCAGAAATCCCTACAAAGACCCATTCACCCTAGGGTGACTCTATCCTAGGAGGAGACTCAACACTGAATTTTGGTGATAGGTGCATAAATTGATAACCTTCTCATATTTGTTGAAACTTTTTGAATTTTGTTAGATAAAGTTTTTAAATTGATGATTCATTTTTCACCGTGCATAATTACATTCATTTACTATTTCCATTCATCTACCAAAAGTGTTATCCTAAAAAAATTACCCCATCCACAAGCATAAGAAAAACAAAAAGATCCCCATCAAGGTTGACTCACCTAAGGGTTGAAAGTAAATATTTCCATAGGGGATCTCTTTTTTCCTAATGTAAACAAGAAAGTTAGGTGCATCATATTGCCCCACATCACATCACATTTTGGTGAAACTATTTTGCTATGTTACATTTTGGTGAACCTGTCTTTGTACATCAAAAAAATTGAACTTGGAGTGCATTCAAACCCTAGATCTAGGATTTTTAGTAGTTTGCATTGTATTGAATTTATTTGAATTCCATTTAGGGTTGTTAAATTGCATTAGTTTACATCTCATTAAGGGTTTCAGGTTTTCATTTTGCATCCTTTAAAATCTGAAAATTTCAAAAGTTTGCATGCATATTACATTGGTTTTGTATAGTGTTTGCATATTATTGTACTTTCAATCATTCAAATTCAAAAATTGAGTCAATTGCATTTCAAAAAGTCTCATATTGTTCATCATTTGTCATTAAATTCAGTTGCATTAGGTCATATAAATATAGAAAATTCTCTCACAAAAACTATAGTTTGCAATCTGAAACTAGAAATATAGACTGTAACTCAGAAATTCAAACTTTTATTTTTCAGAACCCTAATCTAGGACTTATTTTTCCTTGGGTTAATCTATCCCTATACAAGTTATTCTTCAAATTTCTAAGAAATGATTTTTTTTTGTTTGCTTCATTCTAATCTACTGCTAAACCTGGGTTTCATTTTTTGAAATCAAAAAATTATGTCATTGTTTGCATTAAGAAATTAATAGGTCAAATTTATTGCATTATTGGGAATCAAAATTGCAATTAAAACATCATTTTTTAGGTTTTTGCATAGCATATTCAATAAATTATCTTGTTTTAAATTTGAAAATTGCTCTATTTTTACATATTTTTATTGCACTTCCTATTTTTGGGTGTTTGTTGCATTTGTATTGTGTCCATTCTCCATTTCAAGTGGGTGCACCTTTGGTTTGGTGAAACTTGTATGAGCTTCACAACCTGGTGTCCTATTACCAATACTATTGTGAGATGTAGTTTGAGACTGATGCCATTCCATGCTTCTATACCTATCATAGATCTTGAGTTCCCTATCTCTTGCACTCATAGTGATGATACTAGTCAACCCACTATGAACCATATATTTAATACCTCATTTCCCATGACCACCCTACCCATAAACAATGTGATCAATGTTGCTAATGTCCCTCAAGAAGAACTAATACAAATGAATGCAAATTTAGAGAAATTGCAAAAACTTTGTGAGTTCTAGATACATTGTTGGTATTGCAATTCCTATCATAGATAACATGAGGAAAATTCTTGATAATAAGGAATAGAGATTGTGTGTAGCTTAGCTCACATTATTGATAAAAACGTTCCTACAACAACTAGTTTGTGCTCAAACTTTGGGGTATAGTCAAATTCAAGGTAGAAATCCAATTCCTCCTTCCACAACTATGACCTATATTGCTACATAAACCAACCCACATGTTACTACAAGAGTACAACCAACTAGAAATGTCACTACTACCTTAGGTATTTCCACTAGGAATTGCTTTAGCTTTGTGCATTCAAATCTCATATCTCCTAATCCATATCCCCTCACAAATATACAATTCACTTTCCCTACCAATACATATACACCTCCACCTTATTCACCTCCATCTCACAACAAAACCAATGATTCCATCCTTAACCAACTCTTACAAATGTTTCATCCCTCCAACAACAAATTGCCACATTGAACCAAAATCAAAATGACCAACCATCATAATATGTCAAAAGAAACCCCTTATCCTTGGAGATATTGAGATCACAATTTCCACAAGGCATAGGGATTCCTCGATTTGAGAAATATTATGGAAAAGGAAACCCTAGTAACCATGTTGAAACATACACAACCTTATGTAGTGACTTCATTTTTGAAAACAAACTCTTGGTTAATATTTTCCCTAGATCCTTGAAAGATACTAGCTTGGATTGGCTTTTTTCCTTATCAAATAACTTAAATTATTCATTTAATGAAATTTTTTATGCCTTTCTTAACCATTTCAAAGTGCACATGGTTCCCAAGAGGACCTTGATAATTTAATGAAATGTAAACAAAACAAAGATGGAAACATCACAACTGTATTTCTTGTTATCAATTGCTTTACTCACAAATCAACATTAAGATTCCCAATGCCGATCTTCAAAGAATGTTCATAGAAAATCTACAAGAAAAGCTTGGGATGATGAAATTTCCCTCCTTCACATACTTTTGTACAACCCTTCATGACTATCAAAATTCAGTTAGTCATCATGGAGTAAAAGCTCCTTCTAATGATCCAAAAAATTCTAAAGTTGTGCCCCATAACAATTTCCAACCTTTCAAGAAACAAAAAAGGGATTCTTGCAATTAAATACCCCTCAAACAAGTCATCATGTTAACTCCCAAGTGGTTGGCATAAAAACCACAAATCCATATCCATTCAAGGAATAGATTAGACAATTTACCCCTTTACCTAATACCCTCTACTCTATCATGTTGCAATTTATAAGTAATAAATTAGTCACCTTACCTCCTATTCTAGATCCATTAATACCACTAATACCTTACCTCCAAACTTTAACTCTAAATCCTTTTTCCATTATCACTGAAAAAATGGACATGATATATAACATTGTAAGAACCGTTAACATATTGTGCAAGACCTCATTGATTCTAATCACATCCAGATTGGTGGTGTTAGTGATCAAGGAAATAAGTTTGTTGCCCCAGCCAACTAAAATTTGCAAATCTTTACTAATCCTATGCCAAATCATAATCTCTTTTGTAAAAGCTAATGATTTCAAGAATAATGTGATGAATGTTGACAAACTTTAATATCAAAGTAATGACAATATGAGTGATAATGAATAAGACCTACAATGTATGGTTGGATTCATTGATGCTCAACCTCGTAAGGGCCAAACCAAAATTCCCCTTGACATTTTTTCTTTGTCACAAAATGAGATAATAAGGCATACACTCGATGGTCCTCTTTACATAGCCGAAATAATCAATCATAAGCATACAAATAGGATATTAATTGAACTTATGTGTGTAGAGAATGTGATCACTAAGGAATTATTATTTTTGCATGAACTTTATCAATATTATTATGAACAACCAAAATCATGGACCAAAATACATAATGGTTTTGCTTGCCTTGTGATAGGTTCAATCACTCTTCCTTTAAAAGTTGGACCAAAAAAATTGAATATCTTATTCTCAATCATCCCATCATTAGACCAATTATGTGTGAAGCTTGGTTATCCATGTCTATTATCTATGGATATTTTCTTGTTAGTACTGCATAAGTTCTTAAAGTTTCCATTTGGAAATGATATCTTTACTGTGCATCATAGTGGCTTTAATCTTGTGTCTTCTCATGGCAATTTCTCATTGGATTTATTTTGGCCTAAACCTATGGAGCCTATTAAGCCTTGTGATATTTATTTTTCAAATTTTATCAAAAATTGAAGGTAAAGTGCATAGAAGAATTATCCCTTAAAAATATTCAACCTATGATTGAGCCTCGTATCATTGTTGAAACAATAATTTAACCCAAATCCCTTCCAAGTAACAAAGACCAAAAAGTTGTAAATCCTTCACATATTTCCTATAAGAGACCAAGATATAACTAAATAAGTACCATTTTTCATCCTAAAATAAAATAAGTTTATAAAGCTAAAGAGAGAGTGGTTGAATAACCTCCCATGGTTCCTTCTATTCCTCCATTGCAGGAAGAAAATAAAACTATGGTTGTTAAACCCACTCTAGGATACAATCGTAAATTGAAAACCATGCGAAACAAAATTGAAATGATAAAGAGTGTAGGCATACAGGTTGTGTTATTTCTAATAGATTAAAAGAAGAGAATAAAATAGAAAATAAAAATGAAAATGTAACTCAAACAAAGCATGATGATTCTCCACCTTCACCACAACAATAAAAGCATGAAACTTCAATTGAAATTGTCATTAGGCCTCTAGTTCTGTTTAACTTAAACATGATGATGAGATTTATAAGATTGATGAGGAAGTGCATAATGAACTAAATTTATTATTTTCCACTTCCATGAGCTTAGATGATAAGCATGATGATCCTCTTGTAAAAAGTGACTCACCAGGCATTGAACCTAGTGATACTCAGTATGGAACTTGTTATTGTCCCTTTGGATAGTTATCCACCTTTCACATATGATGAACAAGATTAAGATGCAAATGACCTACTAATAGGTTGACTCACATGTGCCCTACTAGTCTTTTATTTTTCTTTTTTTCATGTTCTTTGTGATTGCATGTGTGTAATGTGATCCCATATATTATTTTTCCTAGTGTGTCTTTATATGTTTGTGAGCCTAATTTGCATGACCCTTGTCACTCTGTTGGTGCAAGGATACAAAGGAAGAATTTTTTTTGTGACATTATTATATTTGTATCTTCATTCTTCTATATTTTGTAACCATTTCTCTGTCTTGTGTTTTCCTCTTGGGGGTGACACAAGGTGTTGAGACATCTAGGTCTCTTCCATGTTCACCCAAAATCTTCTCTTTGTTTTCACTCTCTATGTGTCATTATTGCTTTGTACTTATTGTTCCATGAGGTATTTATTGAATGATGATTGCACCTAGCTTGATTATAGCACTACAACAATGACAAATGTTGAGCCCAAATCCATGGATCCCTTATGTGTAATCTTAGGATTGCATATGAGGGGAAAGCCTTCCTTTATATGACATAGCTCTACTTAGAAATATATGTTTTAGATAGGGCTTTTTGAATAAATCTCTCATGTATTGGAATTTATTATGTGTGTTCTACATTAAATTAATTTCTCACAATATGGTGTTTAGCAATTTCTTTAAAGTGGAGGAATATGCATCCTTGCCCATTTTTTGCTTCAAAGTGTGGTCTTCATAATTCACATCATGTGTCTTCTTGGATGTTTCATTAGGTTTGATGTTCTTCAAGAGCATGATATTTCTTGGCATATGACATTCCTCTTAGTGGTGATGCTATGGATTGCATTTCCTAAGTTGTGAATCTTTTTATCCTAGAATAGTCCTCTCTTGGAGATATTAAGCATGATTTTCCCTAAGCTAAGACCTTTCATGAACTAAGAAAAAACCCTTTGAATATCCTATTGCATGTATCAATGCCATCAACCATAACACAACTTGCTTGCCAATGGAGCCTTTTTGTTTTCCATGAGTTCCTATCATAATAGAACTTGCTAGCCTTGTGACAATTTCTATGGTACCTTATCAAATTTATGAGGAGGTAAAACTTTGGTATGGTTAGTATAATGGGAGCCTATACCTGACATGACTTCTCACTAGCCACTTCTGGGGGATCACCTAGTGGACAACGGATCTCACTAGCACATGTGAGTGTATTTTGTTTGCATAGTGGACAACGGGTTTCCACTTGTAAATATTTTTTCATCAAATAGCTAAGTCTTGATAAAAACTAGTTGGAAAAATAGTCGAGGCTTGATCCACCCCTTTTAATTTCTCTTCACATTAATTTTGGCATTGTATTCTTCTAAGTATCTTCTCTTGTTGATGCATATTTAACATAGGCATGTGTCTCTTTGTGCCTTTGTTGGTTTTCCATTAGATCCTAGATCTTGGGGGATTGATCATCCTCCTTGACCTTTGTTTTCTTATCTTTCCAATAATTGCACATTAAACTTTAGTGTGAGTCTAAGCGCAAGTTCATAATCTCACTAAAGTGGGGGCTAAATGTAGTGTCAAAAAATGTATTTCCTTATATTTTCTCACTATGTTTGGGACCCTTGCTTAATTGTACATAATTATTCCTTTAATTGGTCCAGTTATACATCTACAAGTGTAATTTATTGCAATTTCTGAAAGTAGAATTAATATTTAATTAATGCAATTATCATTTTTAACACCCCAACATGAATAAGTCCTAGAAATTTAGGTTAGGACCCATTCAACCTTGGGTGAATGGGTGCCCGTTAGTTGCTAAATTATAATTTAAAATATGTTTTGGTGGCCTTTTCATGATCCCAAAATTTATTTCAAATGTCAGCTTGTAATGTTTAATCTTAGGGAAATTAGAAAATTACCCATAAATACACGATCTTTTTATCAATTCAAATCCTTGGAGAGAAGTGTTAAATTCTAGTCCTTCAAGGGTTTCACTCAATGGTTTAGTGAGTTGAAATATAGAAAGTCTCTATTAAAAGGTGTGATACAACTAAGAGGGGGGTGAATTAGTTGTCACCAAATTTAAAATTCAAAAATTCAACACTTATTAACTTTATGGTGTAGGAGCACCTGTTTGATCACATGCCTCCATGAGGCCATATTGTATAAATTCATTAGATTAGGTTTTTTAATGTTTCAATAAGGTTTAACGAGCCATTTTTTATATGCATGAGGTCATTTGAGTCCTAGGAAGTCACATTTTAAGTCATTTGTCAAATAATGTTTAAAGTTGTTCCATATTGTAAAAATTGTAAAAGTTGCTCAAGAAAATTGTTAAGCAACTTGTCAAAAAAGTGTCATTAAAATATTTTTTCAACAAACTAATCAAAAGGTAGTTGAAAATAGTTGGTTTTGGTTGGAAATGTATAAATACACCCTCAAAAACTTGAATTGGGGGTTGGAGACATTTTTTTTGAAGTTTGATGAATTTACATTGTTTCTAGGCTGAAGTTGTGCTTTGTACAGCTTGGTATGGACTCAAATAATGGAGTATCATATATGGATGGAAAGATCTCTATTTCTAGTTTCCAATTATTTTTTTCTCATTGAATTTTATTGCGTTTTGTGGAGATATGACTATTTTGGTGAGACTTCCTATTCTAACAATATTGTGCAGAATTTATAGTCTGAAAAATGTGATGGTATGGATTGTAAAGTCTATATTTTGGATTTGAAAAAAATATTAATTTTGTTTCCATGTGAATCTAATTTTATTTTCTTCAAGTCTCATCAAATTTAATTAATATTTGAATAAGTTATGACCATTTTTGTGAGGGCTGGTATGAACCCTACATAGGGTTTGTATTTTTTAGAAAAATGAAATAAATTTCATTTCCACCATTGGATCTTCATAAAAGTGGGAAGAAAATTCTATAACTATGTTTTCTTCAATCTCACCAGAGCGATTGGCTTGATTATTTGTTTTGTGGAAGTTATTAATGATTGTTCATTGCATTAAATTGTGGGCTGCCATGGCTATGTTTCAAATGTGATATACAATTCCTAATAGCATGTGTTATACAAAGATTGTTTTGAATTATTGTTGAAGGTTTGTGAGATGTGTTATGAATCCTCCTAGCTCTACATCACTTTACAACCACATTGTTCTATTATTATATTTATTTATTTTTAGACTGCAGGAATCGGGTAGCACGACCCCCTATAAACTGCAGTGCGCCTGGTAAACTTTTTAACGTGACTGGTGGCGCTGGCGCGACACGCCCTCCGGTACCACGGGACGGGGGAGACTAGAACTCGTGACCAGCAGAGCTGCAACGGAATTACTTAGCCAACCGAGCTAGGGCCCCCGCCCCACATTGTTCTATTATTAATTATGAACTTGAATTATAGATAATAAAAAGTAAAATCAACACAATGAACACCGGATTTTATGTGGAAAATCCAATGAGGGAAAAACCATGGTGAGGATTAACTCACAATATAAAGTGATTACAAAAATGAATAAAAAGGCTCACTGCCTAGAAGAGGACTCACTATCCAGATACAAAGGATCACTACCTACAAAAATTACTCACTATCAATAGGGAGGCTCACTGCCTACAAATACAAAAGAAAACAAAGGATCCACCACAACAATTTACACACATCTACAGCCTTGATCAGAGGATTGTAGAAACCTTCATCTCACTTCCTTGAAGAATCTAACACAATGAAGTATTGTTGCCTCAACTCACTTTTGCACACTTTTTCTCTTTTGATTATGGTTTACTTAATTACTTTTTATCATCTAATTCTTCACAATTTGACTTGATTTTATACCATATTCAACCTTAGAAACTTTCTTCAAGGTCAGCCACATAAGCTTCATTTCGTAAATTCAAATTAGGTCAAAAAATAAACATTCCCATGGTGGAAAGGAATGAGATTAGACAGATAAAACACTTACCCAAGACCCAAAAATAATGTATTGGATAAACCACATGCTTCTTTAATTAGATTTTATTTTTCAAATGAAGTGTAAACAATAGGTCAGCCAAACCTAATTAAAATACAAATAAACATTGATGTACATGCTTTCCAACAAGAAGGTGACATGCGGGCAACACAACACACTTCATCATGCACAAGAACACATCTCAAGTTCCTTTAGATACATCTGCAACAAGAGAAACAACCTTAGAGCACCAAACTTCTTCCATCAGTCCATATAGACTGTGGAATCATATACAACTCTAAAACTCAACTTTCAGATCACTAAACCATAAGAATATTTTCCAAAACCCAAAAAATACCCTTTTAAGGAATGTTCTAGATCCACAATATCTGAAATAGAATAAAAGAGGACTGCAGAGCAGAGATATTTCTCCTAGTCCACGGAAAATCAACTCTACCAGAATGGTTCACACACTGGTGAATGCAACTTTCACATTTCATCAAACCAGAAGCTACAAATGAGTAGATTTCACCATCAAATCATCAACAAATTTTCAGATCCACACAAACATAGGATCAACACAGGAGAAACATGGAGCACATATCGGAGCACATTTTGAACATATACATAACTAAATTTTCTAAAAAGCACTTGGAAACCCATAAATTCAGCACATCTTCAACATCATAAAGATAGCTCCATGCACTCACAATATCTCAACAGCATCTCAACTATACATACACAATCTGCAACATATTGAATTGTGTTGACATTAATGAAAACATTAATGACAACACCATCAATCTTGTTCATACTTGAAATAGTCTCCATTCATCATTCCTTTCATGTTTCATTATTTCAATTCAAGGTTTAATTACCAAAATGGGGTTGACCAAGTTAAACCCCTATTCACCAGAAGAAAAAAAATTTCCCCTCTTGTGTGTGTTGTAGATCTTAGATTAAGGAAGGATTGAAGATTCATCAAAAGTGTAAAATTGTAAAAGTTGTAAGGTTGTCAACATTGTTTGTCAAGTCACTAAAAATCACTTACAAAATTTATTTCCAACTTTCTGACCATGAAATCTAGAGGAATCGAGAGTGCAAACCAAGGAGAAAAGGACCTAGAAAGTGAATTCAAAAATCCCTACAAAGACACATTCACCCAAGGGTGAATTTTTTTGAGGACACTTAGGAATGAATTTTGATGATAGGTGCAAAAATTCATAACCTTCTTATATCTGCTAAAACTTTCTAGAGTCTATTAGATATAGGTTTTAAATTGATGATTCATGTTTCACCTTGCATAGTTGCATTAATTTACTATTTTTCATTTATCTCCCAAAAGTGTTATCCTAAAAAATTTACCTCATCCACAAGCATAAGGAAAACAACAAGACCCCCATCATGGTTGACTCACCTAAGGGTTGTAAGTCAATCTTGCCATAGGGGATATCTTTTTCCTAATGTAAATAGGAAAGGTAGGTGCATCATATTACCCCACAACAAATCACATTTTGGTGAACGTATTTTTCTATGCTATATTTTCTTTCATAGATTATTATAGTAGGACATTTTTTATTTTCTCAAAAGAAAATATAAAGTAATTAGTCGATTTAACAAGTTCAAATCCTTGGTAGAAAATCATACTAGTAGAAATATTAAAGGTTTGAGGACTAACAATGACAAAGAGTTTTATTTGGAAGAGTTTGAAAAGTTCCATAAAGAGCATGGGATTGAGAGAAATAATGTAGCTCCATACATGATACAAAAAAATGGAGTTGCAGAGAGGATGAATAGGACATTGATGGAGAGGGTTAGGATTATGCTGAGTAGTGCTAGCCTTGAGAAGAAGTTCTAAGTAGAAGTGGTAGTTGTTGATGCCAAAATTTGACAAGGTAACAGTGTCTTATGGGAAATTTAGTTTATGGGGGACCTTTTGTACTAAATTGAGTGACCTCTGAATTTTTAAAGAAGTTGACTTCTTCTATAATGGGGTTTTGGAAAGGGAGAATGAAGTAGATATATAAAATAAAATTTAATCTAAAGCAATACACCAAGACTTAGTGATAGGAATGATAAATCATAGATCTAAGGACCTGATTGGTATTTGTAATGTTTCAGAAAGGTAGAAACTAAAGATTAAAGTATAGATAATCCATTCATTGACATAAAATAAAATTGCATACATTCCTACTACCAAGAAGAGTCATAAGACAATCTAGACTAGCAAACTTGCATTCAATTTATAGAAGTTCTCAAATGAAATATCCAAACAATAGCAACACAGTTTAAAGATAATCAAATATCATAAGAGAAAAGAAAGGACAAACTATTGGCACAGTCTAAAAGTCTTTTGAAATAATAAAAACAATAATAAAGGCCTGGTGTCTTTTCTAAAATCAGCGTTCCTCTTCCAAAATTCAAACCCTTCCCTCAAAACAGAGAGAAGTATATATAGCTGAAAACTCCCACTGCCCTAGAGAGCAGTAATAGAAAAGATTTCATGATCCCTGATAATAATGTAGAATTGAGTACATATCAGGGTCATAATAGAAAAGATCTGAAACCAATCATCTAGTCATTCTAGGCTCAGGTGCATCCTCTACAAATGAGAGCATTTAAGAGAAGAGATCTTTGTGTCTTTTGAGTTAATGACCTCAACCAACTTTTTTTTTTTTTTTTTCAAACACCAGTTGCTCCTTGGAGCTCTGCTTTTCTTTATGCCAATTTTCCTCAGCTTGGGAGTGGTTTTCCAAATGCATGTCAAGAGAGGAAATTTTCTCCTAATTTTTTTTTTCTAATTGGTCCTTTTGGCCCTCAAATTTTGCATCTTTCTCCTATAACTTTTTCTCATATTGAGCTTGATGATGCTCTAAGGCCTCATTATTTTGCACCATCCCTTGATCATATTTAGCTCACCAAACATAGCAGGGTCGATAGTCTGAACCTTTGCAAGCTCCCCCTGAAGTATGTTCCTTTCATTCTCTACTTCCAATGCCCTCTCTGTCAAACATGCAACATCCACTTCCCAGGATTTCTCTTTTTTCTCCAAAATACTAGCCTTTTCCCTTAATGATTTAAGTTTCTCATCCATTTTCTTCAGCTAACAACCAGTTTTAAGGAAGTTAGAGGTGACCAGTCATTGTGTTTCCTCCATAAGCTCAACCTTATCCTGTAGTCGGGCCACTTTCATTTCAATCCCTACTGCATTTTTTTGGAACCATCTCCCCTTGTGGCTTGGTTACCATTGGGTAGAGGGTCACAAATTTTAACACTTGTTGCGTCTCATCATAGATAGTTTGCATATTTGGTTCTGCAAGCTTACTATCCTCCTTGGCCTTGCACTTTTGTATTCTACTAGCATGTGCCTCCTTTCCAGATTCAATCTATTCCATGAATAGGGCCCACAATGAGACTCACCTGCCTGCAAAAGGAGCACCAAAAGGTAGGGCATATGGATAGGTAACTTTGATAGGCTCAAGAATTTACTTCTTCTAGAGAGTGAAAAATTGTGGGGAGAAGGGGGGCACATTCCAAAGTTTGGTTTGGGAACTAGCAAAAGGGCTTGCCACTTGCCAATGTTCAATTGGCGAACTGGGGGGAGGACTCGTGGGTTGAAATGGTGAAGGAGTTGTCATTGTGGAGTTAGCCTACTATGAGGAAGAGGAGGATTTGTGGAAATAGTAGAAGTAGGGGTGCCAACATCGGATATGCCTTTAGAAAGTGAGCCAAGGAGGGCTTGAGCAGTAGTAGTTGGTGTAAGGGTTCCCAAAGGAGTAAAGCCAGGTGGAGTGACATGTGAGAACTGGGTGAAACCTCTCATAAACATTGGATCAAAGGTGGGAAATGGAGAGTCGACACTCATGGAAAGGATTTCCAAAAAGACAATGGGAGATACTAAGGACTGAGAAGCAAGAGAAGAAGGAGAAAAATTTACCTGCTGACTAGTTGATGGTGGCCCTTGACTTGTTAGCAAATCTTCCCCTTCCTTGGGCTCCTGGCTAGCTACAAGTAACTAACTTCAGGCGGGATCTTTTGAACTCTCTCCAACAATGGCCTTCATCCACTACCGCTATGTGGGAGGGGTTTTCCCAGCCTCAGTAGTTACTATCGGTTGTTGTGGTGACACTCTAGTTTCCTTAGTGGCCCAAGTGAGTGTATGTGGAGACCTTGATACATTAAACCACACATTTGTGGCTACAGAGGTAGGCTTTCTAGAGCTTTTCACTTGTGGTGTGAAGGATGCAGAAGTCACTATTTCTTCTTCTTCTTGTTCTTCAAACCTACCTTTTGGGTCATTGCCTCTATTGGCGCTAGAGTCAGAGTTGAGATGATCCTCATCCCACCATTTTTTAAATTCTTTGTCCTCCTTCAAGCTTTCATATGGAGCATCCAATTGTCTTGTCTCTTGGTGATGTTTCCAAAAATCTTCTATCTTTTCATTAGTCCATTCCTCATCCTTCCACAACTTGTTGTGCATGGTGCATTCCATCTAGACACTATCCTTAGCTTCTGCCACAACAAAGTAAAACTTCTACCATGGATCTCTATTATCTTGTGTGGGAATATGCACTTGTTCAACAAAAATTTAATCCTTATTCACCCGCGGGTTGTGCCTCTTTTCCTAGTAGGGTCGAGGAATGTGAGTAACCTTCATGTGCAGCTATAGTAGATCATTGAAAGGGTTGTATTACCATTTATCACATACAAAAACCAACACTAAATGAGCCAATTTATCCTACAATAGCTTATGTGATTGCTTCTTTACCAAAGTCACTATTTTGAAATTCTTCAAACAAGTGAAGAATCCCTTCCTCTTGACGCTTTGGCTACTGTAGAAGGTATAATCAATATTACACACTTGTCAATACATCTCAAGTGCAAGCACCCTATTTGTGACATAGGTTGGGAGTAGGAAAGGTTGATTGGTGAAGCCTCGCATTTACAGAATTGTGAAGTCCACTTCGAAGAACCAGTCAAAAGCAAGAGTGAAACTTTGCATATATCCAGTGTGATCTAAGTTGACCCGGATCATGTCACATCCTCATTGTAAATCTTGCAAGACCAGAGTTATAAAATAAGTTGAAAATGCATAGTAATCATATGTCATGGAAAGAAAGGGTGTCCATGTGGATACTAGCTTCCTCCTCTACTTCTCATAAAAAATAGACAAATCAAAATATCTGTCGAAGAAGATAGGGTTTTGATGTAAGAACATATGAACTAGGAAGGAGAGAAATATAAACTTCCCTTCCACTAGGTAATTTTTTATTTTCCATTTCATTTCCACCACAAGGAATTCGGTGAAATTGTACTAGAAGATATTGTGTTGCTTGCAGAATTAGAAAGTTGACCCTAGTTGAAAGGATTCCACCATCTCGTCGAAGTCCTGACTACACACAAATGCTAGCATTGACAAGGGATCATGCATGTCTTCACAAAATGAATCGTGCAACAATGAGATACTTAGCAGCTTAGAACCTGGGATTCCCTTCTTGCCAATTTCCTCCATTAGGAAATTTGGGCTCTTTTTCATCCCCTTCCATGTTTTTTCTCCTTTTGCAAGAGTGAAGGACTCAATTTTCTCCTTTCTATTACTTGGTTCTAGGATACATAGAATGTTCCAAATGGCTTGTGGGCTAATGTTAACATTCAAGGTTCATCCCTCATTGCAGTGGGTGTTTGGGTTATAATGCTGAATGGTGGCATCAACTATCTCTAGGCAATAATGTACCAGTGGGACCATGTATTGCGGAAGCCCGGTATACCATATCTCTTTTGTTGTCAATATGGTTTCTCGAGATGCCTTCATCCTTGCATAGGCTACTTCTCTTAAATACTTAGGATTTTTCGCAAGGCATTGGTCACGAATGTTATCCCATTCCTCCTCAACCCTTTTCTGGTTTTCGTAATCTTTGGGCCTATCTAGCTACATTGTATTTTCTTTCTTCAACTTGCCTGGTATATCAGGTGTAGCATATGATAAATATTCATAGACATACACAACTTTTGACAACCGTATAGCACTAAGAAAGTGTTGGAAAATCTCCTCCTAAATTTTTTGTGATAAACTCTCCAACATTTTTCCTTAGATGAAAGCTTCTATAGGTTTTGAATTCCTCTTAATTTTTTCTCAGCTCTGGATATGCTAAAAACTTCTCCACTTTTCTTAGCATATTTCAAAAAGACATTTAAGCACAAAAATCTACTTCATGCAATATTTTAGCTATCTTTACTCAAAGTGGTAGAGGAAAGTGGGATTTTGCATTTAATTCGACATGTACTACCAACTTTGGCTTGTGCAAAGATGGGATATTTGGCAATTGAAGTGGAAAAAGGCATAATTGCATTTGGAAACCATGTGATATGAGGCGATCTCCTTGGAACTTGGGCCAATGATTCACATTTTAACTCAGCATCGATATGCACTAGAAATTAATATCTCGAATGAAATGATTAAGCCAAAGCAACAACCAACACCTAAAAATATATGAATCCTACCTTAGGTTCTGGGAAATGCTTGTGAGGTGACACAATAGCCTTTGGACCATGCAACTCACTGTCAATGAGCACCACCATTTTTAAGCTAATTAATTATCTCTCATTAACTTTGCATGCGTTGAGCCATACTTTTATAGATGCAACCAGCTAGGAAATGTGAGAAAATGCAAGCACACCTTTCAAGTTGGCAGTTGGTTATCATCACATTTTCTCAAAGTGGATTATCATGTTTTTCCTCATTTTTTCTATAAATAGGCATCTAAGTAGTGAGGAAATCACACTTAGCATTTGAGAAAATTTTAGTAATAGGTCATTGGCTTAGTATCTGGCTTTTATTACTAGAAAAGTTCCTCATAGGCTAGGTTATAGGTAGATTTTAGGAATAGTTATAAGGTAGTACTAGTGTGCCGATACCATGGACACTCCTATTAGGATAATTTCTTATAAGTCACAGAAAAATTTCCTCAGAGAGATTTCAACTAGGTGCTTGAAGAGGATGACCAAAAACCAAACACTCCCTGGCTTTGATAGTCATGAAGTGGGTTCTGGGTCAGGACTGCATCAAGTATGAAGACAAATACCATATCAAAACTGACATTTTCTCACACTTTGTTGTGTCCATGTTGGATATTGGTACCCCAAGGCCTTTGATTCTGAATTTATTCAAGGAAATATTTCTTTAAAAATACATGAATGGTCTAGGTGAAGTCATTGCTCATGCTGCATATGGGGTGGGCCTACCAATGACTAGTGACCTTCGATGCTATATCGACGAAGAAGTGATTGTCCCATGGTTGCCATTTCTCAGTGGATTCTACCTCTAGATGCATGATGAGCACTAGTCGAGGGTTACCTAGGTCTTGCACTTGTTACATTGCATCTACAATGTAGTGCCATTCTACAACATTGATTGGTACATTGAATTTAGGAGCCTAGTGTTCCCTCCACCAATGGCAGTTGCTCCAAGTGATTCTGCTTCTGCTACTGATGTACCTACTGATGAAGATGTTGCAGATGCTACTATTAATGCATTAATTTCTACTTCCCATGCTCTTGGATGAAAAGCTTCCTTGTTTCCTTGTTCCTTTTGTTAAGAATACACCACCCATTTCTAGTTTTTGTATATAAGCCTGAAAAAGGCAATACATATAGTATATATGAAAATAATATCACGTATGACCATATAATTTTTGAACTACAAATTTTTAGCTATTTTCACCATGTGAAAAATGACATAATATATATAATGACATATATCTTTATAAAATCCATGGCTCCTCTTTCAACACATTTGTCGTATTGGTTCCTTTTCATTCAGCATATTTGTTTATTTACTTTGCATATGGGTTTTTTATTGTTTTTTTTGTAAAGTAATTTTACTACCCTGTTCTCAATAATGATGGCTTGCTTTCTACTAAAACATGAATTAATTTAAAAAAAAAATTAGCCAACAAAAAGGGAAAGAAAAATAAAAGCATTATTCACATATATACAATAGCAAAACTTCTACCACTTAATGGAACAACTTAAGATGAATCCCATTGACCGGAATTCCCAAGGATTCTTGTTTGATGCTTTCAAATTTGAAAGCATTATGTTCTTTGCACTTAATGATCTTAAATGGACCTTCCCACAGGCTATGAAACTTTATGTGCTAACCTAGCTTAGCAGCCCTTTCATTAAATTTCAGCACTAAGTCTCTGCACTTTAGGCCCTACTCAGATGTCCTCTTGTCAAACCATCATTTAACCAATTGCTAGCAATTTTTCATGGCTATTAGGGACTTCTCCCTTTTTCATTGTACTTCTAATAGTTCGGCAAGCCAAACCTCCATGGCACCATTTTGTTCTATCTCATGAGATTTCAATAGTTGAAGCATTGGAATCTCCATAGATATAGGCAACAATGCCTCTTTCCAATATACCAACTCATAAGGTGAAGTCTTAAGGACTTGCTTAGGAAGTATGTGGTCTGCCCAAAGTGCTTCTCAGAGTTTTTTGTGCCATTCTCTCTAGTGCTCCAAACCAATTCTTTTAAGGAGTTGGACAAGGTTCTTGTTCGTTGACTCAACTAGGCCATTTCCTTATTCATCATAATTTGATGATGTCTTAATAAATATTCCATTTTTTAATGTAAAGTGATATAACTTTATTCCTAGGAAATATTGAGCATTATTGGAAATGATAGTCTTTGGAGGGTCGAACCTTGTCACCAACTCTTTGATGAAATCCATTATCTCTACCTTTGTTGCATTTTTAAGTGGAGCAACCTCTATCCATATCATGAAATAATCTGTAGCCATCATAATCCACTTGTTTCTAGCACTAGAAGTAGGATTGATCATCCCAATGAAGTCCAAGCCCCATTGTGCAAATGGTTCATCCACCACTATAGGCTTGAGAGGCATTGTGGAATTCTTTCTTCTGCTTGTAAAAAACTGGCATTCTTTGCAAGAATTCACTGAGTGAGAGTTGTTGAAAAGTGTGGGCCAATAGTAACCTACATACATGATTTTGATGGAAGTGGTATTAGCGGAGAAGTGTCCAACCCCAGCACTATTGTGGAAAGTGGCAAGGATTCTCTTCACTTGCTCTACAGTAATGCATCGCAGGAGGAGACCATTGAAATTCCTTTTGGAAAGGACCCCTTCCACTAGCGCATATCTGCAATTTTGCAGTCGATAGTATCTTCTCTTTTGGGAGGAAAGACCTTGCAAATACTTTTCTATTTGCATAAACTTCACTCTATCTATTAGCTAGCAACCCTTGGACCCTAGCTCATTTATCAGAACAAGCTCCAGTTGCTCTTCCTCGGTAGGTATCTCTTTGTCATGTGTCATGTATTCACACAGTCCTCTTCCACAAATGGTTTTAGTGGGTTTGACCTCAAGGTCATATTCAAGGATCTTGGTGGTCCAATTAGCTCTTTTTTATGTGATTTCTCCCTCCATGATATATTCGTGCACACTAGAGTGCACAACATAGCAAATCGCTTTGTTGCAAGAAATTAGATGGGATTTTTTTAAGTCCCTTTACTATTGCAAAGGATTTTGTTTTGACAAAATTATAATTAGTCTCATATTCTTTCAATTTCCAGGAGTAAAATTACACTAGATGTTCTTTTCCTTAATTATCCTTTTGAGTTAAGATGGTAGCAATACTGGACTTGCTACTAAATACATACATTATAAAGTCCTTAGATAAGTATGGATTAACTAGTACCAGAGTTGAGGAAATAGAATCCTTAACTTTTTCAAAGGCTTCTCTAGCTTCCTTTGTCCACTTAAATGCTTGATCTTTTTTAAGCATCAAGGTGATTGGCTTAATTATTCCCATGAAGTTGAAAATAAACTTGCTAACAAAATTTACCTTTTCTAGGAAGGACTGAACACCTTTCTTTTTAACTGGAAGGGGAAGTTCCTTGATGGTTTTCACCTGATCAAGGTTGATTGAAATCCTTCTTTGGACACCATGTGTCCTAATATCTTGCCTTGCGGGACTCTAAATAAACATTTTTTTGGATTCAAGGAAACCTAAAATCCTCAAATTTCTGAAAAACTATTTCTAAGTGATCAAAATGATCATCCATAGACTTAGAAAACATAGTAAGATCATCTAAATAAATTAGGATAATCTTATTGATTAGCTCACTAAAAGTGATGTCCACTTCTTGCGGAATGTTGCCCCTACATTGGATAAACCAAAAGACATTTTATCATATGTGAATGTTCACGAATTTGTAGTGAGCATAGTCTTGTGTTGATCCTCTTATTTAACTTGGATCTGATTATAACTAGAGAAGACATTAAGCAGAGAAATTTTTTTTGACCTTGCCACTATTTACAGGATTGTCTCCATAGAAGGTAATGGATAATGATCCTTCAGAGATGCTCTGTTCAAGTCTTAGAAGTCCACACACAAGTGGATATCTCCATTCTTCTTTTAGACCAAGACCAGATTGGATACCCACATGCTATGCTTGATTGAGAAGAAAATTCGCGACTCGATTAACTTTGTTAGCTCTTACACTATTAGTGCTTCAATTTTGGGTTTACTGGCCTCTACTTCTATCAAACTAGTTTTGCACCTTCTGTCAGCTTGATCATATGTTGGATGATGTGACGATCATATCCCTTCAGGCCATCATAGGACTAGGCCACTACTCCATATTTCTCATAGAAATTAGTGAGCCTTTCTTTATAATGGTGTGAGACATCTTTCTCAACTTGAAGGTTTCTGCCATCTAAGACCCGAAGGTCTATATAGTCACGTTTGTCTACCACAATCTTCCATCTATCATTTCTTGCATCATCACAATCAAATTTTTTTTTGAGAGTAGTCAATCCTTTCAGAAGGTTGTTAGATTTGAGCTGCATGATTTGTCCTTCATAAGCCTTTGCAATCTTTGGTTGGATCTGATCAGGGAACTCCCTCGACTGTTAGATGAATGAAGAAATGTGCTCATAATTTTCAAACACTTGCCAACTTTGATCATTATTGGGAATTGCTAGCCAAACTATTACTCGTACAGAGTGTTTGTTATGTATAAGGTTAGAAGTAGGATTGAATTGGGATCTGATTGCCACCATGCAATCCGCATTACCATTTTTTCCTTGGGAAATAGTCTAAATGTTGAAGGCTTCAAAAACCTCAACCAGGTCCCAGACTCAATGCTGATAGGATCTCATATGGACATTCCTTGCAGCAGAAATTCCCTGGACTTGGCTGACCAGTAGTTCAGAGACTTTGAACACCATTAATTGCTTAATGCCCATTCACCCCACAAGGCTTAAACCCTGAACTAATTCTTCATATTTGGCTTCATTGTTAGAGAAAGAAAATTGGAATCAGAAAGACCTTAGTTATTTTTCATTTTTTGGGTATATCAAACATATCCCCACTCTTGTACCTACTTTGCATCTTGCCTCGTCAAAGTACAATGTCCATAGCTCAAGCATTTGGCCACCTTCAAACTCTTTGGCAACCTTTGGGAGTACTTTATCTTCATCATAGATTACATAGGTGTCTAATCTTGTAGCATGGTAATTGCTGAAGGAGCCACTATCCATGTGTTCACTTAACAAAGAATCCTCTTGATCATTTCAGTCTTTGGTCAGCTTTTCTTCCTCTAGTAATTTGACACAATACATTTCTTGCTTGGTGATAGAGGTATGCATGGCTTCAAAATTGACCATGGCTTCATCTGCTACATGTTCAGAATGTAATTCTTCTTATTCTATCTTCATTTTTATGCCATGCTTGGTTCTGAGAATCAGATGTGACCAATCCAAGGACATGTATCCACCCACCCTTGAAGTAAATTCTTGGGATAGACAAAGGTCGAACATGGGAGGAACATCTATGATCATAGCATCTTGTGGCATAGGGATACTAGGGCAAGGGAATAGAGTTAAAAGAAGTGCCTTGATCACACCTACGACTTCAAATCTATTTCCATCAAGCTGCATTACTCTCCTTTTCATAGGTTCATAGTTGAGTCCTAAAGCTTTAGCTATTTTCTTAGGAATAATAGTGGTGCTAGCACCAAAATCAATCATAGCATTGTGCAATAACTTTTTCCCTATAATGAGAGTTAAGAAGAAGGGTTGGGGCTTCAACTTACCTTTGAATTCAATAGGGGATTCTATTGTGTTATTCATAAGTACTTTAGTAGGAGATAGTTGATTAATAGCCTTTGCATTGGCTAACTGCTCTGTTGACATTGCACTGATCTCTACTTGAAGAACCTTCTATAATAGCACCTTCTACTCTGGGATAGCTAGAATGTCCCACAAAGACACATTATCAGATAATTTCTTCAATTGTTCCACTATGTTAAAAAGTTAGATTGCACTTGTGGTGTTTTAGATATGAATGTATCATTAGTAAACATTGCTTCTTCTTCTTCTTCCATCCATGAGAAGAGTACGTGATCAAGAGTGATTTCAAATTATTTTTCTAGGGACATTCCTTGCATTTTTTTAGTAAGAACTGCACTCTCCATTTGAAGTGAGGCATATACATATGATCTATGGTCTAACATCACACCTTGGCTATGCTACTCTGCCACCTTTTTTTGTAAGTTGCCACGTGGACAGTTCTGGGGCATGCGTGCATCACTGCAAGGGAAACACCATAGATTGATATCATCAATGAGGCTATTTTTTCCCATAATCAATTCCCTACTCGAGCTTGGTGAAATTCTCATCAGTGGAGTAGCTACTGGTCAACACTATTTGGTTGGCTGTCGGAGCTGGTGGATTAGTGTGGGGACCACCTTGGTAATAATTCTGCTAATATGAAGACTGTCTACCTTGATAATTATGATAGGCAGGCTTCAGAGGCATTAATTGGTTTTGCTTGAGGGTAGTTATGTCATTTTCCATAGTCCACAACATTTCTTTAAGAACACTCATTTCATCCTTGGGAGAACCTGATATAGAGGCAACATTTTTTGGTGTTGTCATATATGTGTACATTGACTAGGGAGGTGCAGGCACACTCGTTGATGTGACTTCCTATGCAAGCATCCATACTTCAAGGAATATTGACATGATAGGCTGAGGAGGCAGCTTTCCGCAATCTATCAAATGATTTTTAGCTCTAATGTTGACACTGTAAGCATCTGGAAAAGTAGCTCCTCTCGAAGACTTGATCATAGAAATGTCAGTGTTGATGGAATTCAAATAAAGTATGAATGCCAACTCAGGAGTTAGGCGTATATCAACAGGGATCCTCTTCTAGTTCATGTGGAATCAAGCATTGAAGTCGATCATAGCCTCTTGGGGAGCTTGTTTTATGATAGATAATTGATGGTACAATGAGGAGCGATCTCTATCATTTGAAAACCTCTCATAGAGTGGATCTCTAAGCTCATCCTAGGTACAAATAGTGCTAGCTAGAAATTTTTGGTACCAATCCAACACTTTTTGTTTGAAGGATACGGCGAGGAGCCTCAGTGCTACATTCTATGCACTGATCCCATGCACCAAACACATGTCTACCACATCTTACAGATGTTCTACAACTGTTCTTGAGCCATCTCTAATAAACTTGGGTATAGCATTCATAGCTGAGACCCAGATAGCAACCCAAACAATAGGTGCTACTAGAGCTACTAGGGACTTCCGACATCCCATGGCACATAATTTTTGTTGGCAGCTAGCAACATGGCTAAAGGAATGGGTGGAGGGAGTAGAATGGTTACCAACTGACTTGCGGCTTGCATTGTTCCTAGTGGTGTTACTAGTAAACTAGGGTCTTTTATAGTTTGGGATCTAGTTAAAGGCCGATGGCTCATACACCCTTCTAAAGTGCAAAATCATTTAAGCTTTGTTCCACCAAGCATGCCAGAGAAAGAATAAGTTGTTGATGCCAAAATTTGACAAGGTAATAGTGTCTTATGGGAAAATCAGTTTATGGGGGACCCTTTTCTCTAAACTGAGTGAGCTCCATATTTTTAAAGAAGTTGGCTTCTTCTATAATGGGGTTTTGGAAAGGGAGAATGAAGTAGATATATAAAATAAAATATAATCTAAAGTGATACACCAAGACTTAGTGATAAGCATAATAAATCATAGATCTAAGGGCTTGATTGGTATTTTTAATGTTCCAGAAAGGAAAAAATTGAAGATTAAAGTATAGATAATCCATTAATTGGCATAAAATAAAATTGCATACATTCCTACTGCTAAGAAGAGTCATAAGACATGATCTAGACCAACAAACTTGCATTCAATTTATAGAAGTTCTCAAATGAAATATCTAAACAATAGCAACACAATTTAAAGATAATCAAATATCATAAAAGAATAGAAAGGTTGAACCATTGGCATAGTCTGAGAGTATTTTTCAATAATAGAAACAATAATAAAGGCCTAGTGTCTTTTCTAAAATCAGTTTTCCTCTTCAAAAATATGAACCCTTCCCTAAAAAAAGAGAGAAGTATATATAGCTAAAAACTCCCACCACCTTGGAGAGCAGTAATAGAAAATATTTCATGATCCCCGGTAATGAAGTAGAATTGAGTACACATAAGGGTCATTGTAACATAAAATATTTGAAACCAAGCATCTAGTCATTCTAGGCTTAGGTGCATCCTCTGCAAATGATGGAAATGGTCTCAACAAGGTCAAGCAGGCAAGTGTCATCAACTTGTAAAGTAATATGACATGCAGTGACTAGTCGCAACATTCGGTTCACTTTATCCATTTCCCAAAAAACAAAACCCATTAAAGAGACATGTGGCAACATAGCCCAGCCCATGTGAAACTTTATCTGTCACTGTTGGAAACTTGCACCAAGGTGACATGTGGTGCATGGGTGAAGCTTTACTCAAAATTGAAGGGAAGCGATCATCGATCATGTATAGCGATGTCACATGGAAGCATAGCAAGGATTCCCGAATTGCGAAGGAAAGGAAAACTCTGGGAAGTGTAGAGAAGACACATGGAGGGGGAAGAAAAGTTTGAAGAAAGGGTTGAGTGGCTTATTTTCAATTCATGGGTCGATACTTAGAGAAAAACTATAACCGAAGGGAGCTTGTCAAATATTTATTCATAGTAGCCACAACATATTATTTGATCAATAGATCTCCTACATTGGTGCATGTTGAAAAGATACCCATGGAGGAGTGTTCTAGTAAAAAGAGTTCATTAAGACATCTTAGAGTATTTGGCTATGAAGCTTATGCTCATGGTTTGATTAAGAAGAGGTCTAAGTTGGAGAATAATATGGTCAAGTGTATCATCATTGGCTATGGTGTCAGTGTGAAGGGGTACAAGCTTTGGGATCCAGAGGCCCAATATTTTCTCTATGTTAGAAGTATAATTTTTAGAGAGATGAAACCTTTCACTATTGAGCTATAGCTATAGAAATAGGGGGAAAAAAAGGAGATAGTTCAAGTTCTACCTACTCTGATGAAAGGTGGATTACACACTTCTAATGGACCTAATGAGGAGGAGGGGTTGAGTAGATCTGAAAGTTTTGAAGAAGAAGAACATCAACCCCAAGAATTGAGGAGGTCTATGCATGTTAGGAAACAATATGAAAGGTTTTCTTATTCAATATTGGATCCTAGTTGCATTTTTTCTTTGATTTATAACAACAATGAGCCTAGGATTGTTAGAAAGACTATGGGTATGAGTGATGCAAATTCATAGATGAAAAGCATGGATGAGGAGATGCCTTCCTTGAAGAAAAATAATACTTGAGATTTGGTACCCTTACTAGATGAATGTAATCCCATTGGTTGTAAATGGGTGTTCAAGAAGAAGTATGTACCTAATGGTAGTTTAGAAAAGCACAAGGCACATTTGGTCACTAAGGGGTACTCTCAACTGGAGGAAATTAATTATGGTGAGATATTCTCTTTTTTTGTGAAATTGACATATATCTAGTTCCTATTATCACTTTTAGTAGCATATGATTTGGAAGTGGAAAAAATGGATGTGAAGAAAATATTCCTTAATGGTGATTTGGAGGAAGAGATTTCCAAGCCACAACTAGAGCATTTTATTTTCAAAGGTAAAGAAAATTTGGTTTGGAAATTGAAGAAGTCTTTGTATGGTTCGAAACCATCTCCTAGAATGTGGTACTATAAGTTTAATAAGTTTGTGTTGTCATTGGGATTTTTGAGATCTATATCTAACCATTGTGTGTATTATAAATTTAAAAATGTTCACATTCTCATTATAGTTTTATACATAGATGAGATGTTACTTTTTGGGAATGGTAAAAGTATGATTTTAGATTTGAAGTCTCGGTTGTCAAAAAAGTTTGAGATGAAAGATCTAGGTATAGGTAGGTATATTTTGGGGATGTAGATTATGAGAGACAAAGATAGCAGAAAGCATTGGTTAATCTAGAGAAATTATGTGAACTCACAATTAGAGATATTCAACATGACAAATTGTAGATATTTAGTTGTTCCTATGATGTAGGGGATGAAGCTTTATGTAAATGATTATCAAAAATATCCTATTAAGATGGAGGACATGAATAGAGTACTATATATGAGTGTTATTGGTATTTTACTATATGCTATGGTATATAAAAGGCTAGACATTACCCAAGCAATGGGAGTCCTTATTTAGTTTATGGCTAAGCCTGGATAGGTACAAATTGGGATGTAGTTAAGATAGTGTTTAGCTACTTGTAAGGTAATTTTGATTATGCACTCTATTTTCATGGTTATCCTACTAGACCTTAGCATTCAATGAGTATTCATGGAGAACCAAATATTTTAAGGTGGTGGAATGCTATGAATCTCTTCTACTCAATTAGGGTCTTTCACCTAATGGAAAGAGAGAGATCCCACACCCAAAATATAGGTGGTTCACTCAATATAAGATATGTATGTTGAAATTATGACTAAATACAATGATCAAGATGCAGCTAATTGATAAAATTGATTGATTAAGAATGTAAAACTATTGAAATGCAACTTGTTTGAAAATACATTGTGATATGTAGAAATGAATACAAATTGCAACAAAAATGGATGAAACTAAAAGTGTGCACCTAATATATTGATGAAGATTGGAAATGGCTTTTGGAATGCTACTGACCCTAATTTTTTAGGCTTGGTGGGACTCATACGCCTATTCTAGGTGAATTAGTCCTAGATTTGAAAAAAATGAACAAAAGCTCGTTTTAGACAAATGGGTATCCAATAATGTAGAAAACCAAAATCAGGCCTAGAAGTGGGACTCATTTACCACCCATGGTAAATGAGTCCACTTTTGAATTTCTAAAAATCCAAAAGTGGAAATTGAAGTTTCTAATCTACTCTTTAGCTCCCGATAGGTGTCTGCCTTTGACAGTTTGATTTCCAAACATAAAAGTGACTTTTTGTTGATATTTTTCCTTGGTCAATAGGAAGCTATCTTCAACACTTTAAAAATTGATCTTCAATGATTTCCAAGTCTTGAAGATGCCTAAATCTGCAAACACACAAGACAAGAAAGAGAAGTGTTGGATGTTAGGGAATGGAGGTTTGCCTTGGTGAAACCCCTTTTAGGTAATTAAACCAAAATGATGAAAGAATGTAATGAAATATGCAATAATGGAGTTATTACCTTACCATGATGTTTGATCTTGAATGTTTGTAGCAAAAATGAATAATCTTTCGTTGAATGTCTTAAGAAGCTATCTTGATGTCTTGCAATTATTGAACCCTAGTTTGCTTGACTTAAGATGGAAGAATGATGGATGTATAATGAAGAATGGTTATGATTTAGGGTTTAGAGAGTTGATTTTATAGGCAATTCGCCTTATTAGCCCATAAATTGGATCCCTAAGGGTGACAAATAAAAATAATGAGCTTAAATTTCAAAATTTTGTGCTCAAAAGTTAAAAATGGGACAAATGGGACTCATTCACCACCTTGGGGAAATCAATCCCACCTAGCAGGGACACATTCACCATAGGTGGTGAATTAGTCCCAATGGGGACCATTTGACAACTGGGTTCTTAGAAGATAAGAAAATAAGGTTTATATGATGTCTATGTTAGCTATTTCATCAACTATTGTCTCATGATGCACAATATACAGTAATAGGGTCCTACTAATGATGATGTAAAGGTCAATTAGGGCTTGGGACACAAAATCCAATGTGAAATTTGTTATAAATGTCTGCCTCAATCCCACGGGCTAAAACCTCTGAAAGGGAAAAGTCGGTGTGACATATTTTTTGTCTGGCTAACTAGTAGTTGAAACCTTGTTGAAATTATTTAGGTCATTGTGACCTTGCTTCAGTCTCACCGAACAAGCCCATCGCTATGAAATTTTTTTCGTATAACCTCTCATCGCTCGTGGAGACCTCTTGTTGACTATTGGTGTTTATCAAATATCAGGGAGAGTCTTGGATGTTCGCTATGAGCTCTTAGCAATATGGATGTCTCACCAACAGTGTTTTCTATTAAAGTCTTCGGGGAGAGTCTTGGGTGTTCGGTAAGAAGTCTTACCGATATGGATGTCTCGCTGACAACTTTATCCTAGATACATTGGGGTGACTTGAACACTCAGGAAGAACTCTTCACGATAGTTGGTGTGTCTCACCGACAGTATACACTCAGAGTAGCACAAAGGTCTTGGTGTGAGGTCTTAGCAATGGACATAAGTCTTGTTGAGTATTGTTTGGTGCTTGGTATGACTTGTGAGCATTCAGAGTAATGTCTTAGTAATAGTGGCATGTCTTGCCGAATGTTGAACATTTTGGTATAACCCTTAATGACTCAGTATGATCTCTCAATGAAGGATGATAGTCTTGCTGACTGTTGAACACTTTGGATACTTAGTGAACATCGGTGTGATGTCTTGGTGAAAGATGATTGTCTCACCAAATGGAAAACTCACGTCTGTTTGACTTTGAAGCTTCAGTATTATGTTTCAACAATAGCGATAAGTCTTGGTGATAGTGATACATGTGATGATCATCGGTATGAGGTCTTGGCGACATGGCGAAGTCTGAGTGATAGCTCTCTAGACTCAATGTAACATCTTGGTGATAAGGATGACTCTTGGCAACATTGATGGTTAAGTCTTGTGGCATTGGGGAGACATGGTTAGTGTCTCACCGACATGCCAACATAGGTTGATCACTTTGATCGAGAGAAGACCATCCTACGTGGTGAGTCAATCTCCAATCAGAGGAGCCGAATGGGAACCGCTAGTAGTTGGAATGTTGCAGCCATTACTGAGAGGAAGCTCGACAAACAAGGGCGACATGGATATACTCAGTGATTGCAGATTGTGATGGGTTTGATGGTTTGACAAATTGATGGTGTGGTTGTATGATCAATGGATGAATTTGATTATGAGAAAATTGTAATGTGAAAGTTTTGCATGAGGCTGATCATAGTGAATGTTGTTGTAAATTGACATCAGAAAGATAAGTCAGATCTCTGTATGTAATCTTTATTACTGTAATACAAAGTGACTTCTCTTAGTGTGGTGGGTTTTTCTCCTGTAAGGGTTTTCCCATGTAAATCTGGTGTTCATATGTGTATCATTAATTTTGTGTTTCTATTATCTCTTTCAAGTGTATCTTAATTGGACTATAATTGTAAAATTTTAAAGGTATCTCTGCATTCTTCCCTGAGGTTTTCACATTAGGAGAGTTGCTTCCACTGCTAGCTTTCCTTACGAGTGGTATCAGAGCCTGGCCAGTTGTGTTATCCTTGTGGGTACGTTGGGTTTTTTGTGTCAAATTCTATTTAGTGGGAGTCTTGTAGAAGTTTGTCAAATTTGAATTACAGATTCAGATGGCTAGCACATTAGGAAAGATTGAAATAGAGAAATTCAATGGCAGTAATTTTGAGTTGTGGAAAATTAAGATGGAAGATCTATTGGTTGATCATGATCTTTGGATTGTTGTGTCAGGAGCAAAGCCTATAGGCATGAAGCAAGAAGATTGGGACCTTGCAGATAGAAAGTCTAAGGAGTTGATAAGGCTCTGTTTGGAAAACTTTGTTCTTCTCAATGTGCATGAAGAGAAGACTACATCTTCCTTGTGGAAGAGACTAGCATCTATTTATCAGGGGAACTCTTTGGTGAATAAACTGTTCTTGAAGAAGAAGTTGTACACTTTGAGAATACAAGGAGGGTCTATTGCCAATCATTTGAATGCATTCAACATGTTGATTGCATAGTTAACATCTGTTGGTGTGAAGATTCATGAAGAGGATCATTGTATGCTGATATTGTGTTCTTTTCCAGATTCATGGGGTCACCTGGTTATGGCTATTGGGAGTACAACATCCAGTTTCAAGATGGAAGATGTTGTTGCTTCTTTGTTATTAGAAGAGATGAGAAGGAAATCTTTTGAGATGGCGAAGGAGGCCCTTGCTATTAAAGGAAGGTCGAAAGAGAAAGGTAAGAAGAAGGATAAGAAGTCCAAATCAAAATCAAAGGGGAGATCAAAGTCTCTTGGTAAAAAGTCTAAGGTGAAGTACTGGAACTATGGGCAACCTGGTCATGTCCAAAAGGATTGTAAAGAGGAGAAGAAGAAGTTTTCTTCCAACAATGACTCTTCTCAGAGTGATGGAGATGCCTTCATTGTAGCCTTGGCTATGCAGGCATCAGATGATTTCTGGCTAATTGATTCTGGAGCATATTTCCACATGACATCTCATAGAGACTGGTTTACGAAGTATGAAGAATATGATGGTGGAAAGGGGTACTTGGAAAGTGATTCAACTTTGGAAATTGTTGGTTGTGAAAGAGTCAAAATTCAATTCCCTGATGGAAGGGTGAAGGGAATTAATGATATAATGCATATACCAGGTCTGAGTCAAAACTTACTTTTTGTTAGTAAGCTAAATGATATTGGAGTCCAATTCATGTTCTCTGGAAATGGCTGCAAGATGACTAGAGGCTCAATAGTTCTAGGAAGGGGTGTTTGTATTGGTACCTTGTATAAGCTGGATGCACATGTTGTTCAATGCAACAGTGTCTTTGTAAAGTCATAAAAAGCTACTCATGGAGGAAAAAAGGGAAATGTTCCTAGTTGTGTAAACTCTATGGAAGTTAAACTTCCAACAAAAAAGACTATGCTCTCGCATCATAGGCTAGGCCACATTGGAGAGAAAGATTTAAAAACCTTGAAGAACAAAAACCTGGTTGAGGGGCTTGAAGATTGTAACCTTGAATTTGAATTATGTGAATATTGTATATATGGAGAACAACACCATGTTTGTTTTATTCAAGTCCTCATAAATCTTCTAGTTTGCTAGATTATATTCATTCTGATGTATTTGGTCTAGTGAATGTTCCTTCTTTGTCTAAGTCAAGGTACTATGTATCATTTATTGATGATTATTCGAGAAGAACATTTTTTATTTTTTGAAAAGTAAATCAAAACTGTTTAGTTGATTTAAGGAATTTAAGAACCTTGTAGAAAATCAGACTAGAAGAAAAATAAAATGTTTAAGGACTAATAATGGTGGTGAAATTTGTTTTGATGATTTCTAGAGGTGTTGTAAAGACCATGGGATTAAAAGAAATAAGACTACACCTTATACTCCACAAGAAAATGGAGTTGCAGAAAGGTTCAATAGGACAGTGATGGAGACAGCACGAAGTATGTTGAGTAGTGTCGGCTCAGAGGACAAGTTCTAGGCTGAGGCAGTTGCTACAACATGTTAATAAATCATTCTACAAATTCTACTCTTGTTGAGAAAACACCTTTTGAAGCGTGGTCTAGTAAGAAGCCCTCTTTAAGACATATTCATGTTTTTGGCTATAAGGGATATGCACATGTATCATATGAGAAAAGATTTAAGTTGGAGAACAAGGTTGTTAAATGAATTTTTATTGGCTATAGTGTTGGCATAAAAGGATACAAGCTTTGGAATCCTGATACAAAGAAGGTTTTGTACAGTAGAAGTGTAATCTTTCATGAGCTGAATCCTTCTACCTTGGATCTGCAGTCAAAGACAAAGTCAGAAAACAATAAGGATGTAGTTGAACTTCCTCCTACACTAGAGAAGGAGGAATTGAAAATTCAAAATGTCCCTAAAACTGAGGAGAGCTCAAGTAGTTTTGAAAGTTCTGAAGAAGAAGAAGAACCTCAGCCTCAACAATTGAGGAGGTCAACTCATGAAAGAAAGCAACCTGATAGGTATTAGTTTTCTTTGATAGATTCTACTTGTGCCTATGCTTTAATTTCTAGCACTAATGAGCCTAGGACTATGAAAGAGGCATTTAGAATGTCTGATTTAGACTATTGGTTGGAAGCCATGAATGAAGAAATGGCATCATTAGAAAATAATGACACTTGGAGTTTAGTGCCCTTGCCTAAAGGGAAAAAAAACTATTGGCTGCAAATGGGTATTGAAAAAGAAGATTGGCCTGGATGCTAGTGTGGAAAAATATAAGGCGAGGTTGGTTGCAAAAGATTATTCCCAGGTAGAGGGAATTGATTATGGGGAAATTTTTTCTCCTGTAGCTAAGCTGACATCTATAAGATTTCTTTTGTCACTTGCAGTAGCGTATGACTTAGAGGTCAAATAGATGGATGTGAAGACATCATTTCTTCATGGTGACCTTGAAGAAGAGATCTATATGTCCTAGCCTAAGAACTTTGTGGAGAAAGGTAAAGAGAAAATGGTTTGCAAGTTAAAAAAGTCTCTCTATGGGTTAAAGCAGTCACCTAGAATGTGGTACGGGAAATTTGATACTTTTATATTGTCTTTGGGGTTTGTAAGATCAAAATCCGATCATTGTGTCTATTACAAAGCTGAAAGTGATCAAGTTCCTATTATTTCTCTCTATGTTGATGATATGTTGTTCATAGGAAATAGTAAGTTGATTTCTGATCTTAAGTCTCAGTTGTCTGCTAAGTTCGAAATGAAAGATCTTGGTGTAGCAAGGTATATTATGGGGATGGACATAACCAAAGACAGGAATAGTACAATAATTTGGCTCAGCCAAAGTAAGTATATCAAGATTGTTCTAGAGAGATTTTGCATAAATGATTGCAAGAAGCTAGTTGTTCTAGTCTTGCAGGGAACAAAGCTATCTATTGAAGACTATCCAAAAAATCCTACTGAGATGGAGGACATAGCTAGTGTACCCTATGCTAGTGTGGTTAGTAGTCTTATGTATGCAATGGTCTATACAAGACTAGACATTGCCCAAGTAGTGGGAGTTCTTAGTTGGTTTATGGCTAATCCTGGAAGGACACATTGGGATGCTGTGAAACAAGTTTTAAGATATTTGAAGGGCACTTTAGAGTTTGCTTTGTGTTACCATGGGAACTTGGTTGAATCATAGAGGACTCTCAGTATTCGAGGCTATGTGGATTCTGATTGGGCATGGGACATTGATAGCAAGAGGTCCACCAGTGGATATACTTTCATGTTGAATGGTGGTGTAGTGAGTTGGATGAGTAAGCGGCAGGCTGTAGTTGCTTTGTCCACTACAGAGGCTAAATACATGGTAGCTACACATGCTTGTAAAGAAGTAGTTTGGTTAAAACATTTGTGTTCTAACATTGGTTTTGATGTAGGGAAAATAACTATATTTTGTGATAGTCAGAGTGAAATTTGTCTGGCAAAGAATCCTACTTTCCATGGTAGGATGAAACATATAGATGTACAGTATGATTTTGTACAGGATATGGTGGAGGATGGAAAGGTCATTTTGAAAAAATTTGATACCCTAGAGAATGTTGGAGATGCATTGATGAAGCTAGTGAGCACAAAAAAGTTCAGGTGGTGTGTTGATTCAATGGGCCTTAGTGCCCATGAAATTCAGTAGCTTTCTTGTGCTCTAGAGGTGCCTATGTGATCTTCATCAAGTGGGAGATTGTTAGAAATGTGTTCCTGAATCCCACAGGCTGAAACCTCTGAAAAGGAAAAGTCAGTGTGACATCTTTTGTGTCTGGCTGACTAGTAGTTGAAACCTTGTTGAAATTATTCAGGTCATTGTGACCTTGCTTCAGTCTCATCGAAGGAGCCTATTGCTGTGAAATTTCATTCGGTATAACCTCTCACCACCTGTGGAGACCTCTTGTCAACTGTTGGTGTTTATCGAATATCAGGGAGAGTCTTGGATGTTCACTATGAGCTCTCAGCAATATGGATGTCTCACCACTAGCGTTTTCTATTGAAGTCTTTGGGGAGAGTCTTGGGTGTTCAGTAAGTAGTCTTACCGATATGGATGTCTCACCGATAGCTTTATCCTAGAGACATCTGGTGACTTGAACACTTAGGAAGAACTCTTGGTGATAGTTGGTGTGTCTCACTGATAGTATACACTCAGAGTAGCACAAAGGTCTCAGTGTGAGGTCTTAGCAATGGAAAGAAGTCTTGTCGACTATTGTTTGGTGCTCAGTATGACTTGTGAGCATTCAGAGTAACATCTCAGCGATAGTCGTATGTATTGTTGAATGTTGAACGTTTTGATATAACCCTTAATGACTCGGTATGATCACTCAATGAAGGAGAATAGTATTTCCAACTATTGAACACTTTGGATACTTAGTGAACATCGATGTGATGTCTTGGTGAAAGACGATTGTCTCACCAAATGGAAAAATCATGTCTATGTGACTTTGAAGCTTCGGTATGATGTTTCACTGATAGCAATAATTCTTGGTGACAGTGATACAAGTGATGATCGTCGGTATGAGGTCTTGGTGACATGGAGAAGTTTGAGCAATAGCTCTCTAGACTCAATGTAACATCTTGGAAACATCTATGGTTAAGTCTTGTGGCATCGGGGAGACACGGTTAGTGTCTCACCGACATGCCAAAATAGGTTGATTGATTTGAATGAGAGAAGACCATCCTATGTGGTGAGTCAATGGCCAATCAAAGGAGCTGAATGGGAACTATTAGTAGTTGGACTATTGCGGCTGTTATTGAGAGGAAGCTCAATAGACAAGGGTGACATGGATATACTCAGTGATTGTAGATTGTGATGGGTTTGATGGTTTGATAGATTGATGGTGTGGTTGTATGATCAGTGGATGAATTCGATTATGTGAACACTGTAATGTGAAAGTTCTACACGAGGTTGATCATAGTGAATGTTGCTATAAACTGACATCAAAAAGATAAGTCATATCTTTGTATGTAATCTTTATTGCTATAATACAAAGTGAATTCTCTTGGTGTGCTGGGTTTTTCTCGTATAAGGTTTTTCCCACATAAATCTAGTGTTCATAAGTGTATTATTAATTCTCTATTTTTGTTATCTCTTTCAAGTGCATCTTAATTGGACTATAATTGTAAAATTTTAAAAGGTATCTTTGCATTCTTCCCTAAGGTTTTGATGTTAGGTGGGTTTCTTCCACATCTAGCTTTCCTTACAAAACTGTGATTAAATATACTTTACAACATTAAAATGAGGTCCACATACCCTAGAAAGACACAACATGCAATGTGAATGTGTAAGACACATTACAACACTAGATTAAAGTTAAGTTTATTTTACAAGCTTTCTAGATTGATGTGAAGATGTAGTTAAATACATTTTATAATGTTGAATTAGGGGAAAATGGGTTTATTAAGTCTAGAAAAGCATGAAATTCTTCTACAACACCTTTACAAGACATTGTTAAATGCATTTGAAAGGGTCCAAGACCTAGTGTGGATATGAAAAACACATCACAACATTAGATCAAGGTGAAATTAAGTCCAATTTATCATCAATTATTCCCAAATAAAGAAAGTTTCCCTTTTCTATGGTACATTTATCCCCCACTTTAGTGAGAGGATGAACTTGCTTCCAATTCACACTAATGTAGACATTCAAGAGAGATCCGAGTGTATAGATGTAGATGACAAAGAATAAAAAAGATCAAGAAAGTAGTCAAGCCCCCAAGATCCCAAGTCCTAAGTCAAACCATCAAGATACATAATCATGCAATGTAAAGAAAGGGAAAGATGAAAGTGAAAAGGTGGATCAAGCTTCAATCATTTGACCAACTAGTTATGGATTAGATCTAGGTTGTTTTTCCAAAATTCATACACACTCTGAGGTGACAAAACTCTTGACTATCTACTCGGTGAGAAGTCCTAGAAGGTGAGACACATACAACCGATATGTGCTCACATACATGAAGGTGGCTATGGGGAAATTCATGCCTCATAATGGGCTTCCCACTCAACCATACCAAAGTTATACTTCCTGATGAATTTAATAAGGTGCCACAAAGGAAAATGATTTTTGAGCTCTATGAGGCAAGAAAAACTTTGTATGTTTGACACTCATAGACATTGTAAATGTAAAATAGTGTAAGGAATGTTCAAATGGATTTTTCTTAGTTCATGCAATGTCTTATCTTAGGGAACATCATGCTTAACGTCTCTAAGAGAGGGTAAGTGCAAATGGTCTCATCTTGTTTCCAAGAGAGGACAAGTGCAAGGTGTCATCCTAGGGAACATTGTGCCAAACGTGTCTAAGAGAGGAAATCACAAGAAAAAGAAAATCACACAATGAAATGTGAGTGGTGATGTATTCCCCCACTTTAAAGTAGTTGCAAACACCAGTAATATGAGCAATTGCTTTAAATTAGAAGAAGGAGAACATGAGAGCTTACTCAGAAAGCCTTATGCCAAGTCATATATTTCTAATAAGCTATGTCATGAAAAAGGGTAGTATGTCACATGCGAGCCAACTTATGGAACATTTTCCATGTCCCAAGCTTGCTGTTATATGTTCATGAAATGTTAACAACTATAATGCCACAGAATTGCACCTAAGGTCAATTCCACATTCTGACATTTATGCCTTGCATTTATGATGCCTTGAGATATTAATGAAAAAATCCCATAGGTGAGAATTTTGTGATTTTGACTCCATGTGGACGAGTGGCTGAGCAACAAAATCCTAGTGGTGTGTTTTATGAGAATATAGGCTCTAGACGAACACACAACATGTAAACATCTGCATGATGCACTAGCATCCTGTTAGTTTCTTGAGCTCAAAATGTGAAATTTGGATGGTTAACCATTGAGACACATGTACTAGTGGTTACACTCTAAAATTAATGGTTTTTTTCCACTCTTGCAAGCATTAAAACCTCTTCTTTTCCTCTCATTTGTAGGTTGGAAGACATCACACTAGCTCTCTCTCTGCTTGCTCCAACTTTGAGATCTCCTCCTCTTTAATAGTAGTGCACTCATAGGTGAAGCCATGTCAGACTAAGGTCCTCCAAGCAGCAGTAACAAGTCTCAAGAAAGCACTTAGTGGTTTGTCCGCGTGCTCTAGAGAGGGACTTGGCCTGTGGGTAAAACTCTCTCTCCCTCTCACTTTTCTTTCATACTTGTTTGTTTACTATTTCATGGTGTGGGTTCTACTCCTAAGCAGGTATTTCTTTCACCACATGCTTATTGTGGTGTGGGTTCTACTCCTGAGTGGGTATTGCTTTCACCACATGCTTTTTTTACTTCTTTAGCATTCCTTTCCAACTTGGTTGTCTGTGGAGGTGGGAACACCAAAGTGGGGTCTGACTGAGGCAGGCCCCTATACAACCACCCAACAACTTTCTCATTGGTATTTTGTGTGTAGGTCATGGAAAGGAGCTTGGAGTGAAGACTCGAACATCCTAAAAAAGGTAAGTTTTCCCTAATCACCCTTGTATTCTTTTTAGTTTTTTATTTCCTAGTTAGCTAGATAGTCTCGTACGAACTACTTTTGAGCCTAGAACTAGGATTTTTTTCTCTGCATTGAGTTTCTAAGTTCTCTATTGCTCAGGATGCTAGTGCATCTTTTAGACTATAATGCTCCTTGCTGGGATCCTAGAACTATGCTAACATCTTTTTGCTGAGAAATCCCTCTTCTGAGACATAAAACCTTTGGTTCAACTCCCTTAGGATCTCTGATTATTTTTCCTGAAGACTAACTTGTTAGAGTAATAAGTTGTTTTACTTAATTAATTTAATCATATTGGTTAATTAATTAAGTCACTTATCACTTTAGTTACTTAAGCTAAACTTAGGCACATTAATAATTAATTATTTATTAATTATTAAGTGTGCACACTAGGGTTTCCCTTTTTAGGGTTTCTTGATCTCCTTTCATAAGGATTGATCTCATTGTAATTATTGATGAGAGAATATCTGTAGCTTTCTATCTTCTTGAAAGTTTCTCTCTTCTGTAGCTTTTTCTTGTTGAAGATAATTGCACATTTGTTTTGCAGATCTCTTGCGTGGAAGGTGTTTTGTTTGTTGTTTGATCCTGTGGCTCGTGGTTTTGTGCTTGTTTCACAATTCCAACATGGTATCGAGCGTGGATTCAACAAACCCCTTCTCGATTTATGAGGTTTTTTCTTCAACAAGGGTTGCGGTTCAGTCTGAATCTCCTTTGCTTATTTGCAAAATTTGGAGGTGGGCATCTTTGAGCTTTTGGCATGAATCAAACCTCTCCATTGATTCTAGAGCTGCCGGAATAGTCAAAATTGATCTTTGTTTCATCAAATTTGGCTTTTGTTTGTCAGATCTGTGAGGGTTTGAAGAAAGGGTTTTTTTGATCTAGGGGGTGTTCGACTTTTCAGAGCATTTTCATCCCAAACGGACATCGCCATTCGTCTGCAGCGGCCAAAAACCCTAAGATCGATTATGAAATCGTCAAAATCCGGCATTGATTCGAGAATTTTTAACGTTCTCTGTTCACCATCGCGAGCCGAGGTATTGGGGATTCCAAAAAAATTAATTTTTTTATTACATTTCATTTGAAAAAATAATATTAATTTTTTTTTGAAAAGCCTTTTTTACAAAGGCACGTATAGTTTTTCTTTTTTGAGAAATTAAAAAAATTGTATCAAAAAATTTTCAGTACCCGAGGGTACCTGCCACCCTGCGGTGGCAGACCCTCGGGCCCCAGCCCCTGTACTTGCCACCGGCGGTGGCTATTAAGACTGCCGGCGGCAGCTTAAAGCCACCGGCGGGCGGCAGAGGTAGGGGTGTGGGCTCCGCCCACACTCTATAGATTTTTTTATGATTTTTTTAAAAATAAAAAAATCACAGTTTTTTTTAATATTTTTTTAACAAAAAAATATACGTAAAATTTTTTTATTGTTTTTTTTTATTAAAAAAAACAATTTTTTTTGTAAAACTGGTATTTTGCTTTTTCTATGCAAAATAATGCACTGTAATTGGAGAAACTTTTCCTGCACACTAAATCTGGTGGACCTCCAGATCTAGAGGTGGTTTTCCTAAATTTGGTGGAGATCACTTTTTGCCCACTCAGCCCCTCTCCGTTGGGCTTTCCAAATTTGCAACCAATATTCCAGAGGCCATATCTAGGCCATACGGTGGCTTTTTCAGTGCAATTTTTTTTGAAATAGGGTGGAATTTTGTGCTCTTCGCAGTGGTGCATGTATTTTCCAGTTTTGACTTCTGGTTTTTTCCAGAATTCTTTTTTCTCAGTGCTGTTGTTGTTCAGTTCTCATTTTGGAGACTTTGACAGGCCATATCTTCTGCATCCAGACACATTTTTGGGTGCCATTTTTTTTGAAACTGCATATTTTTTCGTGTACTTCAACATGGTGCTACCAGTTTCCTCTTTTTCTATAAGAGAATTGTATTTTCAGCATGTTGTCCTATTTGGACATTGTAGACATTATGGGCTCACATTGCATGTATTTCTCTTTTGTAAACGCACTGAGATAAAGTGCCTCAACATTGTATGTGTTGTATTGAACTTCTTGCACATCAATTTGTGCCATATTTTGTACTCGCACTGTATTATAAAGTTCCATGGGGGGGTTGTGTAGTGCGCTTGTTTTGACATCACACCTTTGTCTGGTGAGTGTCCCTCCACGACAACAGTGGATCCACATGATTCCAACCTCATATGTGTGCTTTCTTTTGCACAACACTTTTTCAGTTGCAAGTGCTTTCTTGTGCACTTTCAGATGCTCTTGGTTCCTCTTCATGCACTACTTTCTGGCATTCAGTTTCAGTGTACCTGTCACGCCTCTCCCTTTTCAGCATTATGGGGGGGTTTCTACTATTGGTGTTAATGCTTCCTTGGTTTCAATGGAGTGAGCTATGTATACAGTATTTGTTCCTATGTACTAGGCGGATGCAGCGGCTGGTTACCCATGCATTTCAGTGAGATGGATCACTTACCATATGGACACTCTTACATTCCTATTTTTTTGGAGGCGACCTTACACTTTTTCATGATCAGTTCTTTAGAATTTTGGTACCTTTACCATTTGTATCTTCGAGTTCTAGGTGTTTGCCTTTGTTTTCCATCTGATTCAAGTAGTGTCATTAGGGGCACTCATGCAGATTGTTGTCTTCTTGATCCTGATCATCCTATCTTCAGAGGAGGTTCTTCAACACTGTAGCAGTCATCTTTTGATAGAGTTTGTAGCTTCTTCATGCTTCTGTGATGTTCTTCATGTTCTTCCTTTTCTAGACATTTCCTTGATTTGGAGGCTTTTCAGTCCTTCAATCACCTTTGATCTCTTTTTTGAGTAGAGTTTTTCCCATGAGGTTTTCTCTATTACTCCTCTTTATAGAGATCTTCTATTTGTACATGGGTACCTTACTTGGCCTTGTTTGCGGGGACCCATCTTTGCTTTCATGCATCTTTTTCTTAGTGTTTTAGCTACTTCCTAAGTTCATCTTAAGGGGTGGTGTTAGAGTAATAAGTTGTTTTACTTAATTAATTTAATCATATTGGTTAATTAATTAAGTCACTTACCACTTTAGTTACTTAAGCTAAACTTAGGCACATTAATAATTAATTATTTATTAATTATTAAGTGTGCACACTAGGGTTTCCCTTATAGGGTTTCTTGATCTCCTTTCATAAGGATTGATCTTATTGTAATTATTGATGTGAGAATATCTATAGCTTTCTATCTTCTTGAAAGTTTTCTCTCTTCTGTAGCTTTTTCTTGTTGAAGATAATTGCACATTTGTTTTGCAGATCTCTTGCATGGAAGGTGTTTTGTTTGTTGTTTGATCCTATGGCTTGTGGTTTTGTGCTTGTTTCACAATTCCAACATAACTCAGTTTTAGTTCTTTATTATTTTGTTAATCTATTATTCTAAGGTGTATAAGGACAGTTGGTTCCCTGGTGATCTCTCAAGAAAGGAGAGACACATATGCAAAAAATCCCTCTTATATCACATTATGGTGAACTTGATGTGAAAGTCAAAATTTTCTTTTCAATGTTGCACGTTCATGATAATGTCTTTTTTGAGGAAGATTTTGATATGTTGGAGGATGCTCTAGATGACTTCTTAGAAGCACTCTCCCCTATATATTAATCTCCTGAATAAGTCTCCTCTCAACAAGCTGAGAGATCAATAAATGTGGTGGTGGTCTTGGTGGCTCCTCCAATCCCTAAGAAACTCATCATTTACGTGACCTTGGCCAACTCTTCTATCTATGTGATTTCATGCCATAGTGATTCAATGGACTTATACTTGAGGTTCATGAAAGCTATAGACCCTACATCTTATAATGCTTTCAGACACACATATCCTATAAGGAGTAATAAACAAAATCTGAATCAACAACCTTTTGTTCCTACATCATAGTTGTTTGTCCCTACTTCTTTTCCACCTTCTCAATTGAGCCTTCCTCTAGCACCCAAACTCTTGATCAAAGCACCAGGTGATTATGATCTCATTGAGAAACTTTGTGTTACTCTAGATAAGATATCGCTTTGGTACTTGCTTTAGACCACTCTAGTTTATCAAGAGATGCTTCAAGAATCTTTGCAAAAGATTCTCTTGCCTGCCTCTACTAGGCCCATGGATATTAATTCATTCTCGACTCATATTCATGTAGATTTTCCAAATATCACGTTTCATCTACAAGAACTCCTACCTCTAGATGTGCAGAAGCAAGTAGAGCCTTTAATGATTATAGTCAATGTTAACAACATCGGTATTAGGTGCACCCTCATTGATATCAGTTTGACACTCAATATTTTTAGAATAGACCTATTGCCTAAAATTAATATTGACTCATCTTCTTTAGTATCTTCCTCCTTGTACATTCATGGATTCAATAGCACTGGCCGCCAAGATCTAGGTACAATAATACTACCTCTGCATCTAGGCCCCATTACCTTACCCACGTTAGTTTATGTGATGCATGGCCCCTTACCATATATCCTCCTCTTACAGAGACCTTGGATCCATGCTATGGGTGTGGTCACTTCCAATTTACACCATTCCTTAAAGTTCATCACAAATAACTAATTAGTTATTGTTAAAGAGGATCCAGAAGGCATTCACCTCTATTAACTGGCTACCGCCAATTACACTTTGACTATATCTACTCTCAAGAATTGTATTCCATCTTTGACTACCTATGCTATGGAATGTTCTTCATTGATACCCTCTATGGAAGTGGTTCCTAGGGTGGGTGTTAGAAACAAAGAACTGCCTAAAGTAGAGGACCCTATGTCTTCCCCACCTGATTCTCAAAAAAATTCCTTGGAGATGATTAGGGTTCCTTGAATTTCTTTGATTTCTTCGTTATGGAATATAAGGTGAACCCCTCTTGCATAGACCTTCAAGGTTCCCTTAACATAAAGGCAGATGATACTCCCACAGAGGAGGAGAAGTGTGACCTTGTTCAGGAGATCACTGCTTCCTATGTTGAGGAGAACAATCCCCCTTATACAAAGGAGAATAACATTTATGAGCCTAACAAGGAAGGATGAAGCACCCCTGTAGAAACATTTGACATCCATTGGTTTAATGAAATGCTCTATGTGGAATTTCCACCTCCTGAGGTTTTCCAAACTCATTATGGGTTCGGATATGAGCTCACTTATTGGTATGGCTAAGGGTAGAAAGGCTTAGGGTGTATCAAGCAAGGGATTCAAGTCCCCAACTGTTTCAAGTTGTGACAATGCTATCTGGGTTTGGGATGCCCTGTTGAATAGTCTAAACAAAAGGCTTGGTGGAGTGTTAATATGATCTCAATTGAGCCATTGAACCTAGTTCACCCTAAGTTAATAGAGGAAAGGGAGCAAGCCAATAAAATCCCTCTCAATGTATTCTCTTTAGATTAAGCACTAGAGAAATTTTTAGGTGCTTATTCCTTGTTGCTTCTGTATCATCACAAGAAACGATTCCCGTACCACTTGCATAGTCAAGCATATTTTGAAGAGTCTATTTTGAGTGTTGAGGAGGAGTACCCTCTATCTAACATCAGTGATGATGCTATTCTATCTCATCCTAACAAATGTAGTTTCCTTGTTAAAGGAGATACTATTGAAATTCCTATGGATCCTAAATCCTCAGAAAAGGTGATCGGGATTGGAAAATGCCTCTCTTCGAAAGAAGTAAATGAGCACTCCAATCTCTTACATTCCCATCGTGACATATTTGCTTGGACATACAAGGATATACCTAGTATTGATGAATATATAGTGGTCCACAATATTGTCCTATGTCCTGACGCCAAGCTAGTTAATCAAAAAATATGAAAGATCAATCCCAGGGTGGCATTAATGGTCAATACTGAGATAGAGAAACTATTGAAAGTAGGCTTTATTCATCCTATTGACTATTCCCCTTGGATTTTGAATATAGTTTCCATTAGTAAACTTGATGGTCATATTCACATATGTATCAACTTTTGAGACCTTAACAAGGCTTCTCTTAAGGATGATTTTCCACTACCTAATATATATATGATTGTTGACTTGACTATAGGCCATTCTTTACTTTCTTTCATAGATGGATTCTCGAGTTACAACCAAATTTGTATTAACCTAGATGATCAATACAAGATAGCCTTCACCACCCCGTGGGGTACTTTCTGTTATGTGGTCATGCCTTTTGGATTAAAGAATGTGGAAGCTACTTACCAATGGGCGATGACCCTAATATTTCATGATTTCATCCAAAAGATCTTAGAAGAGTATGTTGATGACATATTAGCAAAGTTGATAACTCATCAAGATCACGTGAAGAACCTTTGTTCTATCTTTGAAAGGATTCAAATCTATAAGATGAGACTAAACCCCCATAAGTGTTTCTTTGATGTTTATGTCAGAAAGCTTCTAGGGTTTATAGTTTCTCATCATAGGATCGAAGTCGACACTAATAAGATTGATTCCATTGTTAACATGCCTCCACTAAGGAATATCATTGAGTTACAAAGTTTACAAGGGAAGATTTAGGTGATTCATAGATTTATATCTTAGTTGGCTGATCATACCCTACCTTTCACTTGTTCATTAAAAAATGATGTTGATTTCATATAGGATAAGGAATTTCAAAAATCCTTTGAGTCAATAAAAATATATTTATTCAATCCTTTCATATTGATGCTGGTCATGCAACATAGACCCTTTTATCTTTACCTTGCTGCATCACCATATGCTTTGGTAGCTCTTCTAGTTCAATATGATGACACTAGGAAGGAAAGAGCAGTCTACTATATTAGCCACATCTTGTTTGACTATGAAACCCATTATTTCTCCATGGAGAAACAATTCCTTTCTCTCATCTTTGATACACAAAAGTTAAGGCACTATCTCCTCCATGTTGAAACACACGCCATAGTAAAAAAAGATCTTTTAAGACATCTATTTTCTATCACTAACATGGCAAGGAGGCTAGTGAAATGGGTTATGTTACTTTCTAAGTTCAACATGAAGTTCATTACTTAGAAGTCAATAAAGGGTCAAGCGATTGTAGATTAGCTGGTAGATGCTCCCTCATCTTTCTCCTTTCTTGGGTTGGATTTGTTTCCCAATGAAAAGTTCTTTGTAATTAATGATGACCCTAAATGGAAAATTTATTTCGACGGATCAAGGTGTCAAACTAGTTCTAGAGTAGGTGTGTTTCTAATATCCTTTGAAGGTAAACTAGTTCCCCTATCCTTTCAACTAGATTTTCCTTATACCAATAACATCGTTGAGTATGAAGCCTTATTGCTAGCTTATGTGCCATGAGTGCATTGAAAATAAAACATCTTCATATCGTAGGTGACTTTGAACTTATACTAAACCAGATAATGGGAACCTATCAAGCCAAGAAAAGTAAGTTGTCTTGGTATTGGGACCTTGCCTTGTCCTTGCTTAAAAATTTATTTTCTTTCATAATAGATAGTGTCCCTAGGATATAAAATAGACATGTTGATGTCATGGAAAGTGCGGCTTCCTTGGTACCCTTTGAAGAAGATATGAAATAATACCACTTCATGGTCTAGGTCTTGTGAACCCCTGTGGTTCCCAAAAAACCTGAAGCTGAGTCCCCTATGTGTTCCCATGTGAACTCTAGAGAATGGTTTTCTAATATCTTTAACTATTTAAAGACTAGGAACTTCCCCAATGATGTGACAAAGAATGATTGTACTCATATAAGAAAGCTCTCAGTTCACTATGTTATCCTATCTACCATCCTTTATAGGAAATCCTACAATGCCTTTCTTCTCAGGTGTCTTACTAAAGTGGAGATACCCCTTGCCCTTAAGGAAGCCCATACAAGCTCTGTGGGTGGAAAATTTGGTGGTAGATCCTTGGAAAGAAGACTGGTACACATGGGATACTATTGGAAAATGATGGAACAAGATTCCTTTGACTTTGTTAAAATGTGTCCTCAATGTTAGAAACACAGTCATCTCATTCATGCACTTGCCCAAGAGTTACAAAATCAAACTTACCCTTGGCCATTCGCTAAAGGGGGGTTGGATATTATTGGAAATTTATCACCTCCTTCTTCTAAGGGACATACCTTTATCATTACCACTATGGATTACTTCACGAATTGGGTCGATGCTATCCCACTCCTATCCACAAACACTAAAGCTATCTATAGTTTCCTTATGAAAAACATCATTTCTTGATATGAATTTCCTACTACACTTGTTTTTGATAATGGTACACCATTTAAGAACAAGGAAGTGAAGAAGATCCTTGAGAAATTCCATATTCAGCATAGGTTTTACACACTACATTGTCCATAGTCTAATGGACAAGTGGAAGTGTCTAACAAAACTCTTTAGCTTATTATTCATAAGATAGTTAATAAAAATGGTAAATATTGGCACATTCAATTGACATATGCTTTATGGTCCTATCGTACAAGTGTTCGTATAGCTACAGGAACAACACCCTACAACCTCGCATATGGTGCCAAAGCTATCATGCCTTTGGAGTTGGAGAATTTGTCTCTACAAGTTTCCCTTAAGGGGCTAATTGATAATGGGACCTATCAAGTTAACCATTTGCATCAACTATAGATGCTCGATGAGCATCATTTGTGAGGCCTCAAGCATCTTAAAGCTTATCAATGGTTGTTATCTAGAGAATACAATCAAAGTTTGCTCCCTAGAACCTTTAAACTAGGAGATATGGTTCTCTATGAAAACCAAAGAAATGTAAATGCACTACCTAATCAAAGAGGAAAATTCAGTCCTAATTGGTTAAACCCTTATATTGTAATCTCTGTATATGGTTCAGGTTCCTATGGATTATTGTCTATGGATATAACACCTTTAAAAGAGCTTGTTAATGTGATGCATCTTCATCGATACTATGAATAGTGTTCTATGTGTCATCTATGTGGTGTTCTCTCTATAGAAGGGTAGTAACACTACATATGTTGACATTATTCATTAGCACATTATGAAATTTTTTGTGTTATGAATGACCACGCACATGTGTGTGTGTGTCCATTAGATCATCATAGTATTTAATTAGCATACAACTATGTGTGTTTATTAAATCATTTTAGCATCTAATATAATCATACATCCACATGATAATATAACATTCATAGCATAAACATATGTGAAAAAATAAATAACATACACATCCAAATGAATAATGAAATGACATAAGAATTGATGTATCCATATATATATATATATGCACAATGTATGTATCAAATGTCATATACATGTATTGGGTCATTACTATAAAAAAAATGAGTGGTTGTTGAATATATGTCTATACAAAATATCTACAAGTATATATGAATGTATATGTCTCTCGCTACAAAAATGATTTACACAAAACTAATGATGAGTCTATGTTAACTGTAGTGCATGGCTCCTAGAGCCCTCTGGCTCTGGTAGACACTTTGGAAGCCATGGGAGGGGATGAACGATTGTCATGGACTGTGAGCAGTGTGAGTGTGATATAGACATGGCTTCCCACATCCCCTTGATCCCCCCTATAGAGAAGATATCATCATCTTTGCCTCCCGCAACTGGTCACACAGTCGTTGAACATCTGTCATGATCATAGCCAATTGTTGCCTGCTAAGGTCATTGAGAAAACTTTGGAGGGCATCACACGCTTGCTCGGTGGCATCATCCCTCCTCAATGTCATGTATCACTTGGGGAGCATCGTCTACAGCTCCCCTGACAGCTAGTTGCACTGCCCTTGGATGGTCATCGACTTTGTAATGAGCTGGACAATCTCCACACCCTACTCCTCATAAGCGGTCCTTAGATGTGTTACTGGCTTGAAGTTGGGGGCATGACATCGCACAAATGCTGGTTGGTATGCCTCAAGAACTAATCCATGAATTGGTACAATAGGGGCAACCTATGAAATACAATGATCTATGAGCCTAGTCCATCCTTGTGCATCCTCTGTAACCACAAAGAAAGAAGAAGGTATCAATATAACATGGCATATAGAGATACATATATCATAAATTAAAAAAATTGAAAATTCAAAAACATAAAATGACATATACCTAGGTCCCCTGGCTTCCATGTTGGGTCAGGGTGAGGATCGGTGCTAGGACCTGCGCCACTGGTGAAGGAACATCTATTTGATCACATGCCTCCATGAGGCCATATTGAGTTTAGAGTTCCTTTTTTATGTCTTAATGTTGTAATAAGGCCCAAGAGGCCACATTGGTTGTGTTATAGGTCTTAGGATGTTGCTCATTTCTCATATATTTTAGAATTTGGAAGTTATGATATTGCTATCAGGATTCAACCGTGTAGTTTCGAGTCAAACTCATTGACCCATGTTTCATGAGTAGTGGTTCAACAAGAACCCATCTCTCATCATATCGATTGGTCCACTTAGCACTCATTGCATCTAGGTGATGCTCACAGAGGTGAAGCACTGGTCCGTCCCGAGAGGTCACCCATCCCAGTACTGCTCCAGCTCAAGCATGCTTAACCAGGGAGTTTTCTCCAAGGTTAAGCCCGCTTGAGTTGTTACCCCATTTGCAATGACCTAGATGCAATGAGTGCTAAGTGGACCATTCGATATCATGAGAGATGGGTTCTTGTTGAACCACTACTCATGAAACATGGGTCAATGAGTTTGACTCGAAACTACATGGTTGAATCCTAATAGCAATATCATAATTTGACACATTGTGGAAAAATACCTTCTACTTATCAATTTGGAAGTTGTCAAATCATGTCATATTACGAAATGTAATGTATGGTAGTTGAAAAGTGCAAAAATTAAGTAATTAAAAAATCAAGTGATTAGAAATAGGTTAGAATCAGTTGTGGCTGGTTGATTTGAGTTATTTTTGGATTAAAAATCATAAATAATCCCCTCATAGGTCGAGGTAGGGGAGAGAACTTGATTTGTAATAAAAAAAGAGCAATGGAATTCTTTTTTTCATTAGAAAACACTGTAAAAACATGGTTATTTTCTCTTGCACAGCCAAGTACAGATTGATACTAAAGTGGTTGTCATTGGAAAAATTGTTATTGATTTTCTAGATCCTTTTGCACTTGGTTTTCTTTTATTTCATTAAGAAATAAAGAAGTTATGCTAATTTTTGTAAAAACATTTAGAAACCCTCATGAGGGTAAATAGTAGGTGAAGGAAATTGTGTTTCTCTCAATAAATATGGTGGAAACTCATAATATTTGGTCAAATTTTTCCTTTTTATATCCTCCTTCTTGTTTCAAAGGTTTTAGACTTGAAATTTATTGTTAAAGTGTGAAGAGAACAAAAGTTGATTGCAAATTTTGTACATGATAGACTAACAAAGATTTAAGAGAATTTGACCTAGGGTTTGCAAGAACATGCATAGGAATGGGAATTTGATGGATGAATAAGCTTTAACAAGTCAAAAATCATGTGTTCACATTGGTGGTAAGGTAAATTAAAGGTTGGAGGCTATATATCTAATAACCCCTACTTGGATGAAGGCCTAATTCACCCTGTTTTGGGTGCAGACAGTCTAATTTCTACATTCTTTCCCAAAATAACAAATGGAAACCTTTTAATATGTTTTAAGGAATGAAAGGAAGTATTCACAAATCTAATTATAGTCTTGTATGGAGGCTTGCACTGAAATTTATTTCTAATAGTCCTAAAAGGAATGCTATAAGGGATTGGATAATTAATGAAGGTTTGTGCACCAAATCCAAGAATCTAAGTTCTTGGTGCCTTGGATGAGTTTTTTAAAGTTGAGTTAACCCTAGTGAAGTTTTCTTAGGTCTAGAGATGGTGGTTTATGACTTGAAGTCTAAAGTTTGTGTTTGTAAGTGAAAGAGTCATCATTATGCATTGTAGGACAGTCATAATAAAATGAATCAGTGAAAGGGGTAGGCTTGGTAAAGAGTTTATTCTTGTTAACTTAACTCAATGGAAGGTGTCCAAAGTGTGGAATCAATGATTTATGTAATAGGAAGTAAATTTTGAGGTTTGGTGGGTTGTGAGTGCTATAATTGTATGTTGGGGATAGTTGGTAAGAAGTGGTCTAAAACATATGTTTTAAGGGACTCTAATTAGCTTGTGATGTTGATGTTTTGTTGGCTTATGTGTCTTGAGGAGTGAATAAGTGAATGAAAATTAAATAAAAAATATGAATTATTGTAAGTTTGTCTAATGAGACTAAGATGCATTGTTGAATCCTCCTAGCTTTGCATCACCTGCTGACATTGGTGGCTACTCTTGGAGCCACTAGCACTGCAAGAATAGTAGAAGATGATGTTGCTAAAGAGACAGAGGTATTTGGTAGGGGATCCAACCTCCTCCATTTCCTTAGCCTCAGTGGTGCTGCCTCCTCCTCTTATGGTTCCTCCTCCTCCCCAACCTGCTATCAACCTCTCCTTCTATCTTGTGGCAACTAGGGTGGCAGGTCCCCCTCTAGACTAGGGTCCCCTCTCGGGGAACCCTCTCCAAACACAGGCACTGGACAATGCTGCTCCCACCACAATGTAAAATCAACCACTACCCCAACATTTTCTACTGTTGATATAGGCATCAAATCATGGTTGAGCTCATGATCATTTGAGGGGACAATATCTATAATAGTGGGGTGAGGGAAATCCCCAACCCTCGCCACACTCCTACAAGCCTTGGTGTATGTGGGAATGTTTGTCGGTATGGTTTGTGGTCATCCATGTTGTAGCACGACCTAACTCCAGTAATAGGGTACTATGAAAAAATCCCTCCGAACAATCAAAAAATGATCTCGCTATAGGTTCCTCAAGAACTTGTTGTCATCCACCCACCTTAAAAATTAGTAGGGTCTCCATCGGACCCAATTCACAATGACAGTGTCAAACTGTAAATGCAAAGAGTATAGATATCTAAATCTCCATTGGCCCATCATATCATACTAGTGGGTCATGGGAATTTGATATGACCATCATTAGGGAAACTGATTGGCTAGGTGAGCATGATGTGGGAAAAGGCCCACACATGCAAAAGAGTGCACGTTGTGTAGCTAAAGTACTCATAGTGTATGTACTAGCCTAGCTCCTAGTAGAGGTGTGCTAGCATGTTATGCCCTCGAGAAAAAATGGTCCTATGCTCCACCATCTCCCTAATAGTGTGCATGAGGCCCTCGTGTAGGTGCAAGCCTCACTCATCAATTGTGATCTAAAAAGCAATGGTCACGACCATAACTCGATGGATCAATGGTGCAGTGGTCCTCACATGGTCATACCAATGTGTATAGATATGATTTTTGTCATCACCACCATCCATCCTCCCTTTACAGTAGCAGATGCTAACCGCTCCCATGTTGATTGTGTATCATCAAGAGCCACCTACCATCTATGGAGGGGTAACCCGAGGATCTGATAGACATCCTTGAGTGTAATGGTCATCTCTCCACATGGTAGTTGGAAAGATGACATAGCGGCATCCCACCACTCCATAAGGGTCATCAACATCCACTCATGATAACTCATCTCTGGCATGGTGAATATGTTCCAAAGATCGACCTGCTCTAAGAGTGTGACCTCATTGTTTGATAAGCGGTCCCTTTGCTCATGAACAAGCCAAAATGCTCACCCTCCTACATTCTCTCAAATCTTTGGGTACTATTCCAAAAAGTAACAAAATTTTAAGTTAGAACATCAACATTTTTCATCAAAAAAAAGAAAAATACATAAGACTTGTGCATGACATGCAGATGTCTATGTGTTGCACATATGTTTCCTAACCTCCCTAATTGACTCGAACATGATGAAAGTGCGTATATAAGACTACAACACTCATTGAAGATGATAGCACAAATTTTGGATGAGGGAATAGAAAAAAATGCCTAAACACCTTGCGGATGGGAAAATTCTAAAAACTACATGAAAAATCACAAAAAATGAGAGTTTGTCGCCTACCTAGTCCACCTCAACACCCTCATTGATATCCCGATGTAGATGCTCCAACCTGGGCTCCTTGTACTCTTTCCTGCTCAAAATTTTACTAACCTTTCCCTCACAAAAGCCAACAATTTACTCATAGTGAATAGTGAAAATGATCCTTCTAGGGGCCCACCTAGGTATATATAGGCCCCCAAGGCCCATTTTTCCTAGAGCTTGTGGCTTCCCGGTTTCTCTTGAATTTTTCCCACCAAGCTAGGGGAAAACTCAAGAGGATACATAAGGTCATCTCTTGGTCATATTTTTCTTTTGAATCGATGACTTTTATCTTGATCATTCCTCTCTCTATGGTAGCTTTCTTTTGATTTTCAAGGCTGACTTAAAATTTGATTTTTGTAGGTTAAAACCATGGACAATTTTTTGACCATTCTGATACTATTTATTGAGCTTAGATGTTTGGGGTACCTTCAGTTCTAGTTAGCTCGGTTGAGTAACCACTATGGTCTCTCTCTATTGGGATGCATATTTGTAAAATTCAAAATTTTAGATAAATTTTTTTCTTTTTCTACATTAGTGAGGCTGAATTTTTTCAAAATTGAGCCCACTAAAGTGGGGGAAAACTGTAATGTCATAGAATTGCACCTAGGGGAAATTCCACATTGTGACATTTATGCCTAGAATTTATGGTGACTTAAGATATTAATGACAAAATCCCATGGGTCAAAATTTTATGATTCTAACTCAATGTGGACAAGTGGCGGAGCAACAAAATCCTAGCGACACATTTTCTTAGAATATAGGCTCTAGATGAACGCATGGCGCATAGACGTCTACGTGGCGTGCTAGCTTCCTATCGATTTCCCAAGTTCAAAACATGAAATTTGGAAGGTTAACCCTTGAGACACATGTCTTGGTAGTTACACTCTGAAATTAACAGCTCTTTTCTGCCCTTGCAAGCATTAAAACCTCTTTTTTGCCTCTCATTTGAAGGTTGGAATACATCACACTAGCTCTCTCTCCACTTGCTCCAACATTGAGATCTCCTCATCTTTGATAGTAGTGCACTCATAGGTGAAGTCATGCCAGATTGAGGTCGTCCCAATAGTAGTATCAACTCTCTAGCAAGCACTCGATGGTGCATCTACATGCTCTAGAGAGGGCCTCAGCATACTCATTTGTTTACTATTTCGTGGTGCGAGTTCTACTCCTAAGTGGGTATTTCTTTCACCACACTTATTATGGTGTAGGTTCTACTCCTGAGAAGGTATTGCTTTCACCACATGCTTTTTTTACTTCTTTAGCATTCCTTTCCAACTTGGCTTTCCGTGGAGGTGGGAACACCAAAGTGGGGTTTGACTAAGGTAGACCCCTATACATCCACTGAACAACTTTCTCCTTGGTATTTCGTATGTAGGTCACAGAAAGGAGCTTGGAGTGAAGATTCAAACGTCTTGAGAAAGGTAAGTTTTCCCCAAGCATCCTTGTATTCTTTTTTAGTTTTTTGTTTCTTGGCTAGCTAGATAGTCCAGTACAGACTACTCCTAAGCTTGGAAGTAGGATTTGTTTCTATCCACTGAGTTCATGATTTCTTTGTTGCTCAAGATGCCAGCGCATCTTTCAGATGGCAATGCATCATGCTGGTGTCCTAGAACTACACTAATGTCTTTTAGCTAAGAAATCCCTCTTCTGAGATAGAAATCCTTTGGTTCGGTTCCCTCAGTATCTCTGATAATTTTTCCCAAATCATAACTAATTTTTAGTTCTTTACTATTTTGTTAATCTATTATTCTGATGTGTATAAGGGTAGTTCATTCCCTAGTGATCTCTTGAGAAAGAAGAGACCTGCGTGCAACAAATCAATCTTATATCACAACTAGCCAAAAGAGGCAATGACAAGTGACATACAAGGACAAGGCTACTTAACCCCTTGCCCCCACAGAATGCAGGACAAAGGTGAGCTGAAATGATGATGAAATGTAGGTGAGAGTGAATATTGATATCAATTAGAGGAATTAGGTGCCCCCACAGAAGGAAGAATACCAAACTCCTAAATTTTTTTAGATTTTATGACTCAAAGGCTTACATTCATTAGTGGAATGACCATGAACTCTATGATAGGCACAAAATGAAGTCTCTTAAGAGAATTTCTTTCAAGTTCTGGGAGGGAGAGTGATCATGTGATCTTGGAGGAGTCTCGACAAGATACCCTCTTGATCAATGGTAGAAGTTGGTCTTGTGGTTCGTGTCAAAGATACATCTTGGTTAGTATTAGATGTCATACTTACACAAGTTTCTCTAGATTGTGAGATATTATTCTTACTCTAATAGGAGGAGGGCAAATCTATCGAATGCAAATCATGTGTGTCTTGTGAGATGACATTGACATTAAGTGAAGGTGTAGCTAATTGTTTTATGTTTTGTAAAGGATGATTTTCAAAACCACTAGTGTCGATGAGTTCAAGATGGATGACTGTTAAGGATGATTTAGGAGTATGTTGTGTGAGATTGTTGATATTGAGCAAAGGCTTGGTGATTTCTATCAAAGGACAATAATGAAGACCATAAGTTGTTTGTTATGTGGGTCATGGATACCTTGTTCATTAGCACCACATCCTTTTCCACTATATCCAAGTTGTTTCATAAGCTCATAAGCTCATCCATAAAGCTTTTTTATTGCTTTGGAAGTTGGTGGTTGTTTGTGATTAAGTGCTTCAAATTTTGTTGTGTAATTTATTTCTTTTTCTAAAGTGGTTGAGGCAGGTGCATTCAAAGGATTGTCTACTTTTTCTTTTTCCCTATTTGAATCTTTGGAAATTATCTTGTACTCCCCCATGAATTCATGTTCAAAATCCAAGGAACCCCAATTATCTTCTAATAGTTGTGTGACTTGTTTAATATGTTGTTCTTTGTTGTTTTGGTGTATAGTTTCCACTACTGTAGTTGATGTTGATGTGTTTAAGGAATTTGATTTACTTTTCTCAAGTTGTAAGACACTATCAGGTTCAAGGTCAGCATCAAGTGTGTGGAATATGTTGTTGTAGATGTATTTCATTTTGCAATGAAGAGTGGAAGGCACACATTTCATTACATGAATCCACTATCTACCTAAGATAAGATTTCATGAAAGTTCATAAGGCATAACATGGATTGGTGTATTCAAGGTGGCCACTCCAATGGTAAGAGGTATGATGATCACCCCTAGCAATTTCTTGTCAACATTGTCAAATCCCTTAATAGATAAAGAATCAGGTCGAATGGTTGATTGATCAATGCCAAGCCTATCCAAAAGGGTCACACTACACACATTAAGGGTGAAACCAATATCTACAAGAGTTCTCTTTATCCCTTTTTTTTTGTAAAATTGTGCTATGATCATGAAAGCCTCATTTTGTTTTTGCACATCCAAATAGGGGAGTTCACTTTGATGGAAAATAATGTCAACATGTAGTTCTTGAATCATGGCTGCTATATCAGTTGGTGTCACATTAGAAGGGACATGAACTTTTTGTGAGGCTATTTGGATCATGTTGTGATAGTGAGGGGAGGATTGAATAAGGTCCTATAATTATATCTTAGCAGGAGTATTCTTAAGTTGCTGAACAAGATCATACTCCTTGCTACTTGGAAAGAAAGGGTTAGGTGGGATAGGATTAGTCAATGGTAATGGTGTTGGGGTTCATTGTGGTGGTTGTGGATTGTTTCAAGCATTATACATATGAGCAATGGTATTATGACTCAGTTGTTGTGAAACATTATTCTGAGGAGGGTAAAGGATAAGTTCAGGTTTATTTTGAGTTTGTTATATGTGTGAAGGTGGGTAGAGAATTAGAGGGTTGTTAGGATGTCCAACAAGGTATGTATTAGGTCCATTGATCAAGGAGGATCTAATGGAAACGTGTGCATTCATAACCTCATCAGTCTTGGTTTGATATATCTCTAATAAAGGGAAATTGAGAATCACCATTTTATCTAAGGACAACACATTATTATTGTTTCCTTTTTCTAACACCATGATATTCTCCCTAGAAGGAGAGTTTTTAGGAGAACGACAAGCCACCTATTCTTGACAAGTAAGGCTTGGTTCTTCCAAAATGACTTCTTCACCAATTGGGGAATGATCAATGATGGGATTATCAAGAGGTGGATGATTAGGAAAAGGTGTTAATTGAGTGTCCATTATCTTTAAGGTTTCATTCTTTTGTTCCATATTATCTACCCTACAAAGAGAGCTTGTAATATGTTCATCCAAGGGTAAAGTAGCTTCATCACAAGTGGGGGAGGAATCAAGAAAAGGACCACTATGGTTTTCAAATAGATTATCCAAAATAGGAGCATTAGGAAAGGGAGGATCAAGGGTTTCATGATTCCTAATATCAATGTCTTCTAACACCAACCTATCATCTTTACATATAGGAGGGATATTAGGAGATGAACAAGGTTGATTTTCATGGTTATGGAGACTAGGTAAGGTGATATTTAGAAATGTGTCTATGATCTCATGTTCTTGGTGTCTAACATCTTCCAAAAGGGAATAAGGAGATGGACAATAAAGACACTCAAGAATTGTAACTTCCTTCACCAAGATACCTTTGTCACTAATAGGAGAGGTATTAGGAGAAGAAAAATTATGTTTGTTATGATTTTCTACACTTCCATTTGCACCAATGGGTAATGTAATGATTTGGTCAAAGCTATGAATAACATGTTCTTCATTGTTGTAATCAAAACTAAACTCATAAGAGGGGATATTATGCCTATAAAATCCATGTTTAATCAAATCAAAGAAACATCTTGAGAAAAAGAACATGCTATATAGAAGTAAATAAAGTGAAATGCAATGATTTATATGTAATTTTCAGATGTAGAACAAACTAAGTTGTTGATTATAGTATGCAATAATCTAAAAAATGAAATGTTGGAGATGTAAATGTGAAATTAAACAATGCATGAAAGGATTGAATTTATGCTAGATTAATGAAATTCATCTTTCAAAAACTCATCTAACTGATATAGATGGGTAATAGCACCAAACAAAACCTAAAAAATGGCTTTTTCAATTCTGTAAAGGGCAGTTTCAGGGGTGAAAAGGGACAAATTCGCCCAAGGTGGTGAATGAGTCCCAGTATGGACTTTTTTTAGAATTTTAAGAAATTATTTGAGTGAGTTTGATCTTTCTGAGTGCTATAATGCAGACCTAATTGAAAAATGTAGAATTTCAGAAAATTTAAATGAATTTAGAGGCCAAAAATGCAACCTAAATGCACTTTTTATGAATGTAAAATTTGAAACCTAGCATGTCAATTAGCTAATGTAAACCCTGATGCAAATTGAATGCAAGGCTAGATCTAGGATGAATGACTCCAAATAAGAAAAGTGAAGTATTCAAAAAGTAGATTCACCAAAATGAATCAAATTTCTTAAGGTGGTGGAATTCTATGACTCTCTTTTCCTCAATTAGGGTCTTTCACCTAATGGAAAGAGATAGATCCCACACCCAAAATCTAGGTGGTTCACTCAATATAAGATATGTATAAAGAAATTATAACTAAATTCAATGATCTGGATTTAGGTAATTGATAAAATTGATTGATTAAGAGTGTAAAACTATTGAAATTAAACTTGTTTGAAAACACATTATGATATGCAAAAATGAACTAGAAATGAATACAAATTGCAACATAAATGGATGAAACTTGAAGTGTGCACCTAAGATATTAATGAAGACTGGAAATGGATTTTGTAATGTTTTTTATCCTAATTTTTAGTCTTGTTGGTACTCATTCGCCATTCTGGGCGAAGTAGTTCTAGATCTAAAAAATTGAACTAAAGCCTGTTTTAGACAAATAGGTATCCAAAAATTTAGAAAACAAAAATCAAGCTTGTAAGTGGGACTCATTTTCCACCCATATTGAATGAGTCAACTTTTGAATTTTTGAAAATCCAAAAGTGGAAACTAAATTCCCTGATCTAGTCTTCAACTCCTGACAGGTGTCTACCTCCAAAAGTCCGATTTACAAACCTGTGACTTGCAATGATGGAACCCTAATTTTATTGACTTAAGATCAAAGATTGATGGATGAATAATGAATAATGGTTATGATTTATGATTTAGAGAGTTGATTTTATAGGAAATTCACCTTATTAGCCTGTAAATTGGATCCCTAAGGCCAACATGTAAAAATAATAAACTTAAATTCTAAAATTTCCCACTTAAAAGTAAAAAACTGGTCCAAATGGGACTCATTTGCCACCTTGGGTGAATCAATCCCACCTAGTAGGGACTCATTGACCACAAGTGGAAAATTAGTCCCAGTGGGGCCCAGTTGATAGCCAGGTTCTTAGGAGATAAGAAAATGAGGTTTATATGATGTCTATGTTAGTTATTTCATCAAATATTTCCTTGAGATGCACAATATGGGGTAATAGGTTCCTATTAATGATGATTTAAAGGTCAATTAGTTCTAGGGACATAAAATACAATGTGAAAGTGTGATTAAATACACTTTACAACAATAAAATTAGGTCCACATGGCATAGAAAGGCACACCATCCAATGTGAATGTGTAAGACACATTAAAGCACTAGATCAAAGTTAAGTTTATTTTACAAGCCATCTAGATTGATGTGAAGATGCAGTTAAATACATTTTATAATGTTGAATTAGGGGGAAATGGGTTTATTAATTCTAGAAAAGTGTGAAAGTATTTTACAACACTTTACAACACCTTTACAAGACATCGTTAAATGATTTTGAAAGGGTCCAAGACCTAGTGTGGATTTGAAAAACACCTCACAACATTACATCAAGGTGAAATTAAGTCCAATTTATCATCAATTATTCCCAAATCAAGCAAGTTGCCTTTTTTCTATGGTACACATGGATATGTGGATTCTAATTGGGTAGGTTACATTGATAGTAGAAGATCCACCAATGGTTATGTTTTTGTGATGTTTGGTGGTGAGCCAACACTATCAATTCAATGAGAAAGTAATAGGTTGTAATCGCTTTGTCTATGATAGAAGCAGAGTACATGGTAGCCACTCATGCTTGTAAAGAAGACATTTAGCTTAAGATATTGTGTTCCAATATTGGTTAATATGTAGGAAAAATTACTATATGTTGTAATAGTCAAAGTGTTATTTGTTTAGAAAAGAACCCTACCTTCCATGTCAAAACAAAGCACATTGATGTTAAATATCATTTTGTTCATGATATGGTACAATATGGAAAGGTGAACTTGGAGAAGGTTGAAAATTTAGAAAAAAATTCATGCACTGATGAAGCCAGTGAGCATAAAGAAGTTTCAATGATGTTTTGATTCCATAGGCCTCATGGCCTTGAGCAGTTTATTTCATATGACTCTTGTAGGTCTTTTCCAAGTGGGAGAATGTTGGGATAAGCATGTATCAACCTTAGATTCCTAGAATTTAATTATTTTTATTTGAGAGAAGAATTATAAATAGAAAATCAACCTAATTATGCCAATTTAAACTTACAATAGTAATATAAACAATATGAAAGAACAAAAAGTGAAAATTATATAGATCTGAGAAGGGAAGAGGCATGTGTACCTATCACCAAAAGGTAATTTAGGGAGGAAAACTAGGACTCATTCACCCATGGTTGAATGGTTCTTTTCTCAGGAATTTTAGAAATCTTTCAAGAGCCTCTAGTCTTATATTTGAACTTTCATATTCCCTAGGTTTTAGTGTTGGAATGTCAAAAATTAGATCTGTAGATGAGATTCCATGATTTGACAACAACTTCAATAACTTTTTCAACTTTGGCAACTTTTTCAATCTTACTCTTTAAGAGGTCTTCAATCCTTATTCAACCTAAGATCTACAAGATGAACACAAGAGGGAATTTTTTTTTCTTGGTGAATAGGGGTTTACCTTGGTCAAACCCCATTTTGGTAATGAAACCTTGAAATGAAATGAATAAAGCATGAAAGGAATGAAGAATGAACAAAGCTTTTTGGCAATTCAACAAACCCTTGATAAACCTTGCTAATGGAGATAATGGAAGGTCTACAACTTGCATGAAATGGCTTCAATGGATGTGTATCTTGATGCTTTGAATTTGGATTTGAATGCTTTGACTCGATCTTTGAAACTTACATCATAATGTGAGCTCCAAAAACATGCATGATGCAAGAATAATTTGATATGATGTTTGAGATCTTGAATTTTGTGATAAATCATTGATAATTCTACTCTTGAATACACTTGATCATAAACTTTACCCTTGTGATTAGAATTGAAAATTTCTAGTATTGATTTAATAAAATAACCTTGTATTTATTAGGTATGTAACCTTAATTTCCTAGAAATTAAACATTACAAGCTGACATCAAAATATGAATTTGGGGACATTAAAATACTGGCAAAAACATAATTTAAAATTGGGTTCCAAGGCCTAGGGAGGACCCATTCTCCCATGGGAAAATAAAACCTATGTCCCTATTCTTGGCACACATATTGCTCAAGGTAAAGTGTTATGTGTTGGCATTAATTATTGTTAGAATTTCCCTTTGAAAAATGTAATTTATTAGGCTTGTAGATGCATAGTAGTGCTTATTAAGGAATAGTTAAACTCAATTTAATTAGGAGGGACCAAAAAAAGTGTGAAAATGTAAGGAGTAAATTTTACTACACTACATTTAGCCCCTACTTTAGTGAGAGGATGACCTTGAACCAAACTCACACTAAAGTAGACAATCAATAGAGGTTTAATTGTACAATTGTTGGAAAGATAAGATGAAAATGACCAAGGAGGATGATCAAGCCCCCAAGATATAAGATCTCATGGAAAGCCAAAAAAGGTAGAAATAGACACATGCCAATGTTAAAATATATGTGTAGTAATGACAAGATACTTCACAAGCATACAATGCAAAATACTTAAAGAAAGAAAAGAAAAAAGGGGCTAGATCAAGCCTCGACTATTCATCCAACATGATGTGGATCAAGCCTTAGTTATTTTTCCAAAAAAAATTCACAAGTGAATCACACTATTCACTATGCAAACAAAAATGCACTCACAAGGGCTAGTGTAGTCCGATATACACTAGGTGAGCCCCTAGAAAGGTGGCTAAGTGAGAAAATCATGCTAGGTCTATAAGATTTCACTATACACTGAGAAAGTTGTGCTAGGTCTACAGGCTCTCATTGTAATAACCATACCAAAGCTATGCCTCCTGATAACTTTGATAAGGTACCACACAAGGGTATGTACAGGATCATGATGGGCTAAAAAGTGTCGATATTGATGGGTATGTGTAAGGTATGTGGTTGAGGACCTTTTTTTAACCCAAAATTGATGAAACAAAAAGGGTTTTTAAAGGAGATTCTCAGATTTCTACCAATATAAACTATGCTTTAGTTTGAATTTAATAAATAATTATTATTCATTTTCTATTTGAATTATGACTAAATTCTTGATTGATAGGCTGATTGGAAAACATCTATATCTTTCAAATGGTATCACAGTTTTTTCAATTTGAAACATACATCACATTCTATGATTTGCATACTATAATATTAAAAAAAAAAAATTATGAAGTTTTGATCAAGTTAAAGTGGTCAGACATACAAGTTTTTATATTTTTAAAAGTTGTAATAAAAAAATTATAATTAATTATTTTCTTGGAAATAAATTACAAAAAAATATGCATCACATCAGGACATGATTCCTCTACTTATATCTAAAATATTATAAAAAAATATTATCATTTTATTGTGGTTAGGGTGGTAAAAAAAACACCTACTTCCTTTTTCCCTGAAATTTAAGTACTACTACATTGTAATTTCAAATTTTCACCAAATAGATTGTTTAAAAAAAAATAAACCTAGCATTTTAGAAACTACATTGAATTTGCTATAGATTCTATTCTTACATATTTTTGAAATAATATAGATAACTTATTCAAATTTTTATGTCAAGTTCCCTAACTTTGATTTTTCTGAATTTTTTACTACTTAAGGCCATGTTTTTTCCATGATGATCCTGCACATACCCACATTGTAAAATTTGAGCTTCACAAGGTTAGCAAGTTGTGTTATACTAGAAACTTATGAAAAAAATGATAATAAGATAAGAAATGTTCAAAGGGGTTTTACTTAGTTCATGTAAAGTTTCTACTCAAGGAACATTGTGCCTAATGTCTCCAAGAGAGGACAGGTGTAGGATAAAATATTCACAACTAAGGGAATACAATGTGCAACATTACCCCTAAGAGGAATGAGATATGTAAAGAAAGGTCATGCTCTTGGAGGAGATCAAACCTAATGACACCACCAAGAAGAAGATGCATCACATGAAGTAAGAAGACCTCCCTAAAAACATGAGATATAGTCAAAATGATAATGCCAATGTATGCCCCCACTTTAAAGAAATTTATAAATACCATGTTGTTAGCAATTACTTTTAGGTAAAAAATATAAATTATAAACAATAAGACATGATAGCTTACTTGGAAAGCCCTATGTCAAAAATATGTTTCCAAATGAATTTGTATCAAGAAAAGGGGTTTCCCCCAAAATGAAATCCCAAAATAAAACATAAGGGATCCAAGGATTTTGGGTCAGCATGTGTCTTTGCTACAATGGTATTATAGAGCTTGGAAACATCATTATTCTCCAAATAACTCATGGATAAAGGAAGAATGACACATAGAGAGTGAAAAAATAAAATATTTTGGGTCAACATGGAAGAGAACTAAATGTCTTGGCCGATGTAGAGGAGAAATCAAAGAAATCGAAACAACAGGGTAAGTTCCCAAAGATGGTTCCCAAAATGGGGACTTAAGTGGACAACTTTTTTCTGAAATTAGGAAATACTGACCTTGGACATGAAATTGAGGATAGTTACACTTAAAATTTTGAGATGGAACAAAAAAAAGGATTGAAGTGCTCTAAGTCTACTTTCTAAACTAATAATTTATTTTGAAAATGGTTGAGATTAAGGGGTTCAAGTGAGGAATGTACACAAATTGGCACTATTTTTGTCAAAAAAACATAGCATAGCAACTCTTGTACGACCCTTGTATGGTGAACTTGTTTTTTTTTTAAATTGCTATGGTCAGAAGTTAGCTAACAATATGTTGTTGATGCATGATTTTTCTAATAATTTTTTAATGAATATTTTATTTTTTACTAATTTTTGAAGTGGACACTTCTTGAAAAACATAATTTTTTCCATGCTACCCCTACAAATTTTGGAAACTAATTGATTTTTTTTTAATTTGTAGAATAGAGTCTATTTTAAAAAAATGTAATTTATTTTAAATTTCAATGAATAGTTATTTTATAACCAAAAAAACACCAAACACTGCTTTTTTCCAAAAAAGAGACATACAAACAAAATAAATTATGGATGAAAGGCTTAACATTTTTAGAAAGTAAAACAAATTACATTGTTAGATAGCTAAGAGAGAACCTAACATTACCCAGATGTTCGATTTGTTTGATATTGAGCCATGCACAATCCTGATGGTGAGCACGAACTTGATTATGTGAAAAATTGTAGAATTTGCAAAAACACATATCTAGTCATTGGAAATTCCCTCCAAGCCTTTATTTTGGTATTCCAAGGAAAATACCAATCCCAAGGCTTGGGGATTGCTAGAGCAAGATATAACATGAGTGAATTATAATGCGCTCGTGTTATATCTTAGTTTTGACATAGCTTTTTTCATTTGTGTGGAACATGTCTAGCAAGACATAATGTGAGCATGGTATAACGTGCTCATGTTATGTCTTAATTTATGTTAAATGGTACTCTATTGAATGTATGTTTATATATTTGTATGTTTGTATGTACATGCATGCTTATATGTCATGTATGTATGTATGTATGTACACTTGTATATATAGATGCATGTATATTGTATGTATGCCTATATGTATATAAGATTGTATCTACGCATGTACATGTATGCTTGTATGTATGTCAGATTGTATGTACATATTTATTATGCTTGTATGTATGTATTTATGTATGTCTTTAGAGGGAGGGAGAATTTTAAGAGAGAGAGAGAGATCTAGAGTTTTCTAGGTAGGGTGGGAGTTCCAGGCAAGGAGAGAGAGAGATAGGGGGGTCTTAGTGGATAGAGGGACAGAGAAAGAGAGGGAAGGATAGAAGGGTGGTGGAAGGATAGAGAGTGTGGTGAGAGAGAGAGAGAGTTGAATTAGGTAGGTTCAAAGGAGAGACCCAAGAGGGAGAGGGGCCGAGAGGAGACATGAGAGAGGGAGAGAGAGGGAAAGAAAAAGGGAGGGAGAGATAGAGAACATAGATAGAGGGAGTGAGAGTGTGGTAGGGAGATGAATAAAAGAGGGGTATGTAGAAAGAGGAGGGATAGTAGGGAGGAATGAATGGAGGCTGGAGGGGACAATGGTGGCTGGAAGGTTTAGGGCCGGACCATTTGAGCCAGTGGTTGAAGGACAGAGGGCGGAATGGGCGGTAGCTATAGGGATGAGGCCTAGGGCTTGGCTGACTGGATGGCTGAGGGATTAAGGTTAAGGGCTGAGAATCTTGGGCTGAGTGGCCTAAATGGCTAGGCAGAGGGTAGAGGCTTTAAGGGTTTAGGCTTCAAGTGTTAAGGGTTGAGGTTTTAGGGTTTAAGGTTGAGGGTAGTAAGCATTGAGGGTATAGGTAGCAACAGGGATTAGGTTGAGGGTTTAAGGGTTGAGGGATTAAGGGTTGAGGGGTTTAGGGATTAGGTATAGATTTTATGGATTTAAGGGTGGTGGTGGATGGATAAAGGGAAGGATTAGGTGAGGGTGGGGGGAGAGTAGACCATGGTGGAAGGGCTTATGGAAGGGTTTAAGGGTTGAGGCAGGGCCTAAGGCTCATGGCCTTGGGGCCTAGGGCCTAGGGTCTAGGAAATCATGGCAGAGATGGAGGGATGGATGACAGAGAAGGGATAGAAGAGAGGAGGTGGACAAAGATATATGGATGGAAACCAAAATCCAATGGTGGAGGGTGGAGAATGGAAGGAGGAAGGAAGGAAACAGAGTCCAATGTATAGGTAGGCTGGAGGGACAGGAAGGTTGAGAATTGATGGAATGGTAGAGGGGTTTAAGGGGTATGGGGAAAAGGGTCCAAATGCATAGGCAGATATCATATGGGCTGAGGGATTAGGCTCTAGCGGCTGATAGCCGAGGGCAGAGGGCTGAGGGATTAAGGTTCAATAAGGCTGAGTGGACAAGGGTAGAGAGTTTTACCAAGTGGGTTTAAGGGGTTTAAGGGTTAATGGATTTGGTTGATGATGGAGTGGTAGAGGGTAGATGGTTTAAGGGTTTTAGCATGAAATGGATAATGGAAGGAGGGTTTAGGTTTTAGGGGTTTGTGGGGGGTGATGGTAGGCCATGGCTGATGAACATTGAGGGGTAGAGGGTGGCAGGAAGGGATTAGGGGTTGAATGGTTTTAAGGGAAGGAGGGAGGGTAGTGGTGGAAGGGAGAGGGAGGATAAAATGACAAAAGACATATATTACATACATATATATATATATATATATATAGAGGAGAGGAGAGAGGAGAGAGAGAGATGAAAAGAGGGGAGGGAGATAGAAGGAATGGACTGAAGAGGATATGGAGGAGGAAGGAGAGATAAGAGAGAGGTAGAGGGTGGATAGAATGGTAGGGTATGGAAGGAAGATAGGAAGGGGAGATAGGGAAGGAGGGGACGGAGAGGAATATATATATATATATATATATATATATATATATATATATATATATATATATATATATAGGAGAGTTAGTGGAGAGAGATAAAGGAAGGTGAGGTTATGGGTAGAGGGGGAAGGGGTAGAATTAGGTTGGAAGGGTATATAATGAAGGGTGGAGTGGAGAGATAGAGGATGGAGAGAGGGAGGGGGGAGGGGGAGAGAGAGAGAGAGAGAGAGAGAGAGAGGAGAGAGAGAGAGGGATATGGTAGAGGGTATAGTTTATGGTAGTGGATAGGAACGGCAGAGGATGATAAACGTTAACCTAAAACCGTGAGAGGAGACAGAAGTGAGCTAAAGGAGATTAAGAGGGAGCGCAAGAGGATTATGCTAAGGAATGATGGAGACAAATGTCTGACCAGGAGGGAGACAGAACTAGGCTCAAGCCAGCGGCATGGGCTGGCTGGCCTGAGGGCAGAGGGAGATAGAGTGGAGGAGTGTGGATAGAGGGAAGGGAGGGGAGGGGGGTGGAAGGAGGGAGGGAAAGAGATAGGGTGGAGGGGAGATGGAAGGGTAGTGGTGGAAGGAGAGGGAGGGGTGGAGGGACATATATTAAGCGATGAGCGATGAGACCGGGCATGACAAAGGCATGGCTAAGGGCAGATGGCAGATTGGCAACCATGGGCTGGGCGGCCGAGTGCATAACGGATGGGCGGCAGAGTGGCAGATGAGACAGATAAACGCAGATGATTACAGGGCTGGCCTACACAGCGGGCAGGATGGTGAGAGACAGAATCAGGCTTCCATGGCCAAGAGCAGAGGGCAGAGGGAGAGACAGAAAACAGAGCCTACAAGGAGGCATATGGTTGGCTGGGCAGAGGGCAGAGCGGAGAGATAGAAGGAGTGACTGGAGGGAGAGGGGATGGGATATGATGGAGACGCACGTGCACGCACGTGCACGCACGCAGATAGAGATAGAGACACAGACGCCAAACACGCAGACACAGACAGAGTGATAGAGATCAAAACATCAAAGACAAAAGAGGGGAGGAGGAGTGAGATGGAGGGTAGAAGATAGAGGGTATATGGTTTAGGTTAGAGGGTAGAGGGGGAAGAGATAGAATTAGGGGTTTATGGTGGAGTATGGTAGAGGGTAGAGATAGAATTAGGGGTTTATGGTAGAGGATAGGCAGTGGGGGGGGGAGATAGGGAGAGAGAGGGAGGAAGAGGGGGGGAGGGAATGGAAGGAGAGGGATCAGAGATAAATGGTAGGGTAGAGGGGAGAGAGAGAGGGAGGGATAGAGGAGATAGAGGAAGAGGCACACAATACGCGATGACAGAACCAGGGCCCACGCTAAGAAACGCACAATACGGGCAGATGGCGATGATTGCGATGATGAGCGATGAGGATCGAGCAGACGCATATGATGACATGACATATGTTTGGCGATGATGATTACGGCAGATGACGTACGCACAATAATGGCCACGGGCAAGATCAACAGATGATTGACACAACTGAGGGTCTAATACCGATGCATAACGGTCACGGCAGATGCTACAGAGACAAACGGTACGGCAGATGACAGAGGCAATACACATGGTCACGGCAGATATTATTATGATGCATGACAGATTTATCGACGCGAGCAGCAGGATGACGGCAGGAAAATGACTTATTATTACATGTCGCACACGATATGATGATGAGGGAGGAGTGGGAGACAAAGTGCAGAGGATAGAATATATAAGGGTTAAGGTGGAGGGTGCAGAGGAGAGAGATAGAATTAGGGGTTTAAGGAAACAGAGGGGTATAAGGTTGAAGGTTTAAGGGTAAAGGTAGAGGAAGGAGAGAGATAGGGAGGAGTGGAGGAGAGAGAGGGTGGAGGGGGGATGGAGAGATGGGGTGAGAGAGGGAGTGGATGTGGTGGACAGGGTAGAGAGATTCAATGGCTTATGGAAAATGGACCAAGGAATGGAAAGAGAAATAGGACAAATAGTAGCAGTGGAATCATTTGAAAAGCTCAGGTCACTGAGACATTTTTTTGTCTTACTGATAGGAATCATCGGCAAGACATGTTGATCGTTGTGAAAGATCTAACTCTTTCCGCCCTGGGAGATCTCGTGCCGACAAGCTGGTTTCTAATGGTTATCGAGGAGACTTGTGGCAACAGAAGTCATCAGGAGAGGCATGAACACTTAGAATGACTCATTCCAACAAGATATGTCTTGCCAACAGTTATACACTTGAAGTCATCGGGGTGACATGAAGGCTTGATAAGAGTCTAAGCGATGACTATGGTCTCACTAAAGGGTTTGCACTTGATATGATCTCCTATAGATGGTGTTTTCTCTCACTGATAGTTTAGCTTTCGAAATGAACTCCTAGTGATAGCTTTTCTCTTGCTAACTATTTTGTGATTGTTATGAACTCTTGGCAATAGCAAGGGTTTCTCTGATAGAGCTACATGAGTTGAACATCGGTGTGAAATCTTAGTGATATTGTTTGTCCTTCTAACAGGTATGAACATCGGTATAACCTAAGGTTCTGTAAGACTCTTGGTGATAGCAGAACTCTTGCTGATAGAACTGCTCAAGATGGATTTGTGTTTGGTATGACCTCTTGCTAATAGCAATGGTCTATTCGATGGTTCTGTAGTGGATATTGATATGATGTCTTAGTGATAGGGTGAGTTTGAGCTACAATTTTGAACTCGATATGACTCTTGCTGATGGTGGTGACTCTGGGTGATAGCGACAGTTAGGCATTGTGGCATCGGGGAGACACAGCCTAGTGTTTCACCGACATGTGACACTATTTGAACACATTGACCAAATGTATATCCTACATGGTTTGTTCTAAGCCAATCAAATAAATGGAATGTGAACTACTAGCAGTTGGACTTTTGGGATCGTTCTTGTGAGGAAGATCAACAGACCATGAACGACATGGATATACTTTGTAATTAAAGATGATGATCAGTTGGGTGAATAGTGTGGTGAGTGATCAGTGTGTATGAATTCAATTTTGAGTGCATTGTAACTAGGATGTTTTGTAAAAGGTTGATCGAGGATATTATGCTGCTATAAATTGACATCAAAAAGTGAAGTCTGTACTTTGTATGTAATTTTTTTTTACTGTAATACAAAGAGGCTTTTCTTGGTGTGGTGGGTTTTTCTCCCGTAAGGGTTTTCCCACGTAAATCTGGTGTCCAAATTGTGAATGTACATTTCTCTATTTCTGTTATTTCTTTCATGAGTATCTTAATTGAACTGTAATTGCAAAATTTTAAAGTCACCTCTTCATTCTTCCCAGAGTGCCTAAGATTTCCTTTCAAGTGGTATAAGAGCCTGGCCAGTTGTGTTATCCTTGTGGGTACATTGGGTTTTTTGTGTCAATTCTATTCAGTGGGAATCTTGTAGAAGTCCGGTAATTTGAATTACATATTAAGATGGCAAGTATGTCATGAAAGATTGAAATTGAGAAATTCAATGGCAGTAATTTTGAGTTATGGAAACTCAAAATGGAAGATCTATTGGTTGATTGTGATCTTTGGCTTGTTGTGTCTAGAACAAAGCCTACAAACATGAAGCAAGAGGATTGGGACCTTGCAGATCAAAAATCAAAGTGGCTAATAAGGCTCTATTTGGCAGACTCTATTCTTTTGAATGTTCATGAAGAAAAGACCGCATCTTCTTTGTGGAAAAGACTAAGAGCTATTTATCAGGGCAAGTCCTTGGTGAATAATTTGTTCTTGAGGAAGAAGTTGTACTATTTGAAAATGCAGGAAGGAGCATCTATTGCTAATCACTTGAATGCTTTCAACATGCCGATTGCTTAGTTAGCATCTTTGGGTGTGAAGATTGATGAAGAAGATTATTGTATGCTATTATTATGTTCTTTTCTAGATTCTTGGGATCACTTGGTGATGGCTATTGGGAGTATGACATCCAATTTTTATATGGAATATGTTGTTGCTTCTTTGTTATCAGAAGAGATGAGAATAAAATATTCTGAGATGGTGAACAAGGCTCTTGCTGTTAGAGGCAGATCAAAAGAAAAATGAAAGAAGAAGGACAAGAAGTCCAAATCAAAACTAGAAGGGATATCAAAGTCTACTGGAAAGAAGTCCAAGGTGAAGTACTAGAATTGCGGGCAACCAGGTCATGTCCGAAAGGATTGTAAAGAGGATAAAAATAAGAAGTATTCTTCTGATAATGATTCTTCTCAGAGTGATGCAGACACTTTCATTGCATCCTTGGCTACACAAGCATCAGGTGATGTTTGGTTGATTGATTCTGGAGCATCTTTCCACATGACATCTCATAGAGACTAGTTTGAACAAACTAAGTATGAAAAATACAATGATGGAATGGTGTATTTGGCAAGCAATTCATCTATGGAAATAGTTGGTCGTGGAAGAGTCAGAATTCAATTCCCTAATGGAAGAGTGAATGGAATCAATGATGTAATGCATATACCAGGTCTAGCTCAAAATCTACTTTCAATTAGTAAGTTGAATGATATTGGAGTGCAAATCAGATTCTCTAGAAATGGCTACAAGATGACTAGAGGCTCAATGGTGCTAGCTAGGGGTACTCGTATTGGTTCCTTTTATAAGTTGGATGCATGTGTTGTGCAATGAAATAGTGTCTCTGTAAATTCACATAAAGCTACTCATGGAGAAAAAGAGAAAAAAGTTCTTCATAGTGCAAACTCTATGGAATTTAAACTTCCAGTAGAAAAGACTATGTTCTAGCATCATAGGCTTGGCCACATTGGAGAAAAAGGTTTAAACACCTTGAAAAATAAAAACTTGGTTGAAGGGCTTGATGATTGTAACCTCAAATTCAAGTTTTGTGAACATTGTATATATGGTAAAAAACACCATGTTTCATTTTACTCTAGTCCTCACAAATCTTCTAATTTACTTGATTACATTCATTTTGATGTTTTTGGTCCAGTAAATGTTCCTTCTTTGTCTAAATCAAGATATTATGTATCATTCATTGATGATTATTCAAGAAGGGAATTTGTTTATTTTTTGAAAAGTAAATCAAAAGTGTTCAGTCATTTTAAAGAATGTAAAAACCTTGTGGAAAATCAGACTAGAAGAAAAATAAAATGTTTAAGTATTGAAAATAGCGGTGAGTTTTATTCTAATGAGTTTGAGAGGTACTATAAAGATCATGGGATTAAAAGACATAAAAATACACCCTACACTCTGCAGCAAAATGGTGTTGCAAAAAGGTTCAACAGGACAGTCATGGAAAGAGCATGAAGTATGTTGAGCAGTGTTGGCTTGGAGGAGAAGTTCTATGCTGAGGTAGTTGTAACATGTTATTTAATAAACCATTCTCCTAATTCTACTCTTGTTGAGAAAACACCTTTAGAAGCATGGTTTGGAAAGAAGCCCTCTCTGAGACACATTCATGTCTTTCACTATGAGGCATATGCATATGTGTCAAATGAGAAAAGATCTAAATTGGAAAACAAGGCTATCAAATATATTTTTATTGGTTATAGTGCTAGCATAAAATGATACAAGCTTTGGAATCCTAATACAAAGAAGGTTCTATACAATAGAAGTGTTATCTTTTGTGAGCTAAAGCCTTCTACTTTTGATTTGTAGTTAGAGACAAAATCAGAAGATAAAAAGGATGTAGTTGAAATTCCTCTGACACCATATAAAGAGGAATTGAAAATTCAAATGTACCTGAAACTAAGGAGAGCTCAAGTAGTTCTGAAAGTTTTGAAGAAGAAGATCAACCTCAGCCTTAGCCTGTGAGGAGGTCAACACGTCAAAGAAAGCAACCTGATAGGTATGGGTTTTCCTTGATAGATTCTATTTGTTCCTATGCTTTAATTTCTAGCATTGATGAGCCTAGGACTATGAAAGAGGCATTTAGAATGTCTAATTCAAACTCTTGGTTGGAAGCCATGAATGAAGAAATGAAATCATTAGAAAAGAATGATACTTTGAGTTTGGTGCCCTTACCTGAAGGCAGAAAAGTTGTTGGCTGCAAATGGGTATTTAAAAAGAAAATAGGTCTGGATGGTAATGTGGAAAAGTATAAGGAAAGGTTAGTTGCGAAGGGATATTCCTAGGTAGAGGGAATTAATTATGGATAAATATTTTCTCCTATAGCTAAGCTAACATCTATCACATTTATTTTGTCACTTGCAGTAGCGTATGGCTTAGAGATTGAACAGATGGATGTGAAGACAACATTTCTTCATAGTGACCTTGAAAAAGAAATTTATATGTCCCAGCTTGAGCACTTTGTGGAAAAAGGTAAAGAGAAACTAGTTTGCAAGTTGAAAAAATATCTATATGGTTTAAAATACTCTCCTAGAATGTGGAACCAAAAATTTGACACTTTTTTTTTTGTCATTGGGATTTGTAAGATCAAAATTTGAGCATTGTGTGTACTACAAAGCTGAAAATGATCATGTTCTTATTATTTCTCTCTATGTTGATGATATGTTGTTCATAGGCAATAGTAAGTTAATGATTTCTGATCTAAATATCAGTTGTCTACAAAGTTTGAAATGAAAGATTTTGGTGGAGCCAGGTATATTCTTGGAATGGAAATAACCAGGGACAGGAAGAGTAGAAAAATTTGGCTCAGTTAGAGTAAGTATATTAATACTATTCTGGAGAGATTTTGTATGAATGATTGCAAGCAGCTAGTTGTTCTAGTTTTGTAGGGAACAAAGCTATCTGTTGAAGACTATCCAAAATATCCTACTGAGATAGAGGAAATGAACAAAGTGCCTTATGCTAGTGTAGTTGGTTGTTTAATGTATGCAATGGTCTGTACAAGGCTAGAAATTGCCCAATCAATGGGAGTACTTAGTCGTTTTATGGAAAATCTTGGAAGGACACATTGGGATGTTGTGAAAAGAGTGTTCAGATATCTGAAGGGAACTTTAGAATATGCTTTGTGTTACCATGGAAATTTGGTTGAATCACAGAGGATTCTCAACATTCGAGGCTATGTGGATTTTGATTGGGTAGGGGATGTTGACAACAAAAGATCCACCAGTGGATATATTTTCATCATGAATGGTGGTGCAGTTAGTTGGATGAGTAAGTGGTAGGCTAGAGTCACTTTGTCCACTACAGAGGAAGAATACAAGGCAGCAACACATGCCTGTAAAGAAGCAATTTGGTTAAAACATTTGTGTGCTAACATTGGGTTTGATGCAAGAAAAATTACAATTTACTATGACAGTAAGAGTGCTATTTGTTTGGTGAAAAATCCTACTTTCCATGCTAGGATGAAACATATTGATGTGTAGTATCATTTTGTATGAGATTTGGTGGAGGATGGAAAGGTCTCTTTAGAAAAAAGTGGATACTTTGGAAAATGTTGCAGATGCATTGATGAAGCTAGTAAGCAAAGACAGGTTTAGGTGGTGTGCCAGTTTGATGGGCCTCAATGCCCATGAATTTTAGTAGTTTTGTTGTGCTCTAGAGGTGTTAGTAAGATCTTCATCAAGTGGGAGATTGTTGGAAAATGTGCCTCAAGCTTACTAGCATGAAACTCCTGAAAGAGAAAAATCGGTGAGACCTTCTGGAAGTCTTACTGACTAGCATCTTTGTTCTAATAATTTGAAATGCTTAGTTCGTTGAGACATTGTTTGTGTCTTTCCAACAAGAGTCATCAACAAGGCATGTCAATCGCTATGAAAGATCTAACTCTTTCCACCCAAGGAGATCTTTTGCTGAGAGGTTGGCTTCTAATGGTTATCGGGGAGACTCATGGCAACAAAAGTCATTGGGGAGAGGCATGAACACTCAAAATGACTCATTCCAACAAGATATGTCTTGTCGACAGTTATACACTCAAAGTCATTAGGGTCACATGAAGGCTCGATAAGATTCTAAGCGATGGTTGTGGTCTCACTGAAAGGTTTACACTCAGTATGATCTCCTACTAATGGTGATTTCTCTCACCGATAGTTTAGATTTTGGTATTAACTCTTGGTGATAGCTTTTCTCTCACTAACTATTTTGTGATTTTTATGACCTCTTGGTGATAGCGAGAGTCTCACCGATAGAGCTACATGAGTTGAACATTGGTGTGAAGTCTTAGCGACATTTTTTTTCTTGCCAATGGGTATGAACATCGGTATAACCTAAGATTTTGTAAGAGTCTTGGTGATAGAAGAAATCTTGTTGATAGATATGCTCAAGATGGATTTTTTTCGGTATGACCTCTCGCCAATAGCAATGGTCTAGCCAATGGTTCTACAGTGGATATTGATATGATGTCTTAGAGATAGGGTGAGTCAAAGTGACAATTTTGAACTTGATATGACTCTTGCTGATGGTGGTGACTTTAGGCAATAATGACAATCGAGCATTGTGGCATCGGTGAGACATGGCCTAGTGTCTCACTAACATGTGACACTGATTGAATGCCTTGACTGAATGTATATCCTACGTGGTCTATTTTGAGCCAATCAGAGAAGAAAAATGTGAACTACTAGCAGTTGGAATATTGTGACCGTTCCTGTGAGGAAGATCAATAGACCATGAATGACATGGATATACTCTATAATTGAAGATGATGATCGATTGGGTGAATAGTTCGGTGAGTGATCAGTGTGTATGGATTCAATTATGGGAGCAATGTAATTGGGATTTTCTATACAAGGTTGATCAAGGAAATTATGTTGTTGTAAATTGACATCAGGAAGTTAAGTATGTACTCTGTATGTAATTTTGTTTACTATAATACAAAGAGGTTTTTCTTGATGTGGTGGGTTTTTCTCCCATAAGGGTTTTCCCATGTAAATCTAGTGTCCAAATTGTGAATGTACATTTATTTTTTTCTATTATTTCTTTCATGAGTATCTTAATTGAACTATAATTGCACAATTTTAAAGTCACCTCTGCATTCTTCCCTTAGTTTTTGATGTTAGGTGAGTTTTTCTGCACCTAATCTTTCCATACAAGTATAATATTTAAAGGTAGAGGGTAGATGGGAGATAGATAGGAGTGAATGAGAAAGAGGGAGTTGAGAGAGAGAGGGGGGTAGGAGGGAGAGATTCAAAAGAGAGATGGAGGGAGTGGTAGAGAGATATAGGGGAGAGGTTAGAGGGGAGAGTGATTGAATTAGGATTTAAGGGTTGAGGGTACAAGGGTTAAGATTAAAGGGTAGAGGGGAGAGAGATAAAGGGTAGAGGATAGATGGTATAAGGGTTGAGGATAGATGGTAGAGGGTAGAGAGATAAAATTAGGGTTTAATAGTAGAGGGTAGAGGGGAGAGATATAAGAGTAAGTGAGAGAGAGGGAGTTAAGAGAGGGAGAGGGGGTAGGAGGGAGGGAGGGAGAGAGAGAGAGAGAGAGAGAGAGAGAGAGAGAGAGAGAGAGAGAGAGAGAGAGAGAGAGAGAGAGAGAGGGTAGAGGATAGATGGTATAAGGGTTAAGGGTAGAGGGTTGAGGGGAGAGAGATAGAATTAGGGTTTAAGGGTATAAGGGTTAGGGGTAGAGGGTAGAGGGGAGAGAGATAAATGGTAGAGGAGAGATGGTTTAAGGGTT